>JASFZW010000005.1:1200000-1505400 GCA_031763795.1 Prototheca wickerhamii
CGCCTCCGGGACGACTCGCCCACGGCGGTCGTGGACGTCGTGGCCGAGGAGGAGGGGGCGGCGCGTGCGGCGGCGGCGCGGGAGCGTGTCGAGCCGGCGCGGGAGGTCCAGCGCGGCGGCGCTCGTGGACGAGGACGAGGACGAGGAGGAGAGCGAGGCGAGCGACGACAGCTTCATCGTGCCGGATGACGAGGAGGAGGCGGCCGAGTCCAGCGGCAGCGAGGAGGAAGAGCTCGACCTGGAAAGCGGGAGCGACGAGGAGGGCTTGGGGGGGCGCGCGCCCGGCGGCTGGCCTCCGGCGCGGGCTCGCGGCGCCTCCGGCGGCTGCGGCGCGGCTCGCGGGGCGCCCCCGAGCCGCCGGCGAGAGCGGCCTCTGGCCGTCCATTGCGCTCGAGCGCAGGCGCCGCACACGATGCGAATGGAACGCGTGCGCAGTCTGGGCGCCGGCAGTCCACGGTCATCGACGAGGATTTCGACGAGGATGAGGACCTGCCGCTGGCGGTGCGCCTCGCCCGCGCGCAGCGGCGGCCATTGAGGGCCGACGCGCACGTGACCCCGCCCGCGGCGCGCTCGAGCGCGCTGGTGCGGCGCATCTCCGATCGGTGGCAGGACCTGCGGGACGGGCGCGTCTCGTTCGAGGACCTGCGGGGCGGGTCGCCGGCGGCCGTGGTGGACCTCCTGACGCCGCCCCGGGTGCCCTCCGCGGCGGCCGCCAGTTCCCGCTCCCCCGCCGGGCTCGGCGAGGGCCGTGCCGGCCTCGCTGCGCGGCGAGGACGCGGGGGGTGCGTTGGGCGCGCCCTCGTTCGAGTCCAGGCTTCGCCAGGAAATCTCCGAGGCGAGGGTGCGGGGGTCGCGGCTGGTGCGTGGCGCCGACCCGGCGCGCACGGTGGCCGCCAGTCGCGCCGCGGGGCGGCCCCTGGGCCGCAGCCCCTACTTTGCAGGCCCGCCCGCCAACGCCGCACCCGCAAGCACCTCTGGCGGGCGCTGGCGGGAAAGGGTGACCGGGTCGGGGGCACCCACGGAGGCTTCTGCCGGACCAGCGCCATCAACCTCTGATCGGCACGTGAACCGCGGCGGCGACCGGAGCCCGCCCCCGCGGCGGGACCAGGGCGCGCCCAGTGCCTCGAGCCCCGCGTGGCGGCAGCGGATCCCCGACAGGGCGGCGCCCAGTCCACCGACCGCGCACCAGAGCCGGCGGTCGTCCTCCTCGCGCGCCGGCGGCTCGCCCGCGGGACGGGCGTCCTCCTCTCGCGCCGGCGGCTCGCCTGCGCCGCGGACGCCCAGCGGGCTCGGCCGGGCCATCAAGGCAGCCCTGCTGCCGCACTACGTGCACGGCCGGCTGACGGACGGGGAGTACCGCGAGGTCTGCCGGCGCGCGTCGCGCACGCTGCGCGCGCTGCGCTGGGAGGAGGCGGGCGCGGAGCAGCGGCACCGCCTGGAGGTGGCGCGCGCGGTCGGCGCCGCGGTGAGCGAGGTTCGTGGCAGAGTTCGCTGAGGAGGCATTCCGTGTTTTCATTATTTTAAGAAGAAGTGTTGAGCGCGCATGAGCCAGTACATTTCATCATACTCTGTCCTCCGAAATTTGGGTACATCATTTCATTCTAGTCGGTTTATGGCAAATTCAGTGAGAGGCTGTGATACCGCGGCTTTAAAACTGCGCAGAAGACCGCCCGCCCGAAGTAAATAATGATGCCCTAGCAGCGAACTTACTCTAGTGCTTTTCCAGCAATGCACCCAATAAATAGCAATATGGCTTTCTAGGAAAGAGCCTCGAAAGTCGACGACTGCACGATTCCAAACGTCCCCACCTGCTTCATCGCCGCCGCTCGCGCTGCGCCCGGCGCGCTGCTGGCGCACCGTCGCCCTCCTCCGGGTGCCGGATGAGTGCGACCTTGCCGTCGCGTATCGTGTAGCGTATGCCGGCCCAGACGATGGATGGCCGCAGGAAGGTGACGACCAGGCAGACCGGGACGAGGGCGTTGTTGAGGAGCAGGCCCAGGCCCAGCCTCCACCAGCAGAAGCGGACGGCCTCGGCGCCCTGGCTGCTTCCCGCCCGCCCGGCAGAGGGCCAGCGTGGCGTCCAGCATCTGGCGCAGCCCGACCCAGCAGAAGATCCAGGCCACGCCCAGCGCCGCGATCGGCACCGGCGACGCGCCGTGCGGGCGCTCGCGCGCGTCGGCCGCGAGCAGGGCGCGGAGCGGCAGCGCGAGAAAGGGCGCCACCAGCGCCAGGGACCAGTAGGCGTGCGCCGCCGCCAGCGCCAGGTGCGTCAGCCTCGTGCGGCGGTCCGGGTAGGTGATGAGCACCGCCAGCTGGCGCCGCAGGTAGCGCCAGGCGTCCGCCAGCGCCGCGTCGCCGGGCACGGGCTGCCGGAAGACGGCGTGGGCGGGGCAGAGGATGGGCAGCCCGCGCGCCGTGCACGTCGCGGCCGCCGCGAGATCGTCCGAATAGCCGCCGCGGCGCCAGGCGTCCACGATGCCCGAGGCGTGCCCCGGCGCGAGCGTCCCCGCCCGGAACAGCATGCACCCGCCCCAGACAAAGCTCGTGCGCTCGGCGATGGAGAAGCCGATGGAGAGCGGGAGGTGGTAGGCCAGCATGGCGTAGGAGGCGACCGTGTCGGACCCCGGCGCCTGGGGCGGCGTGTCAAAGGGGTACCCCGTGCACATGAAGGCCTCCGGGTCGCGCTCCAGGTCCCTGACCAGGTTCCTCACGGCCTGCGGCGGCAGCTCAGAGTCGTCGTCCAGGCACAGGACGTAGTCGTGTGCTGGTGGTGTTGTGGTCTGGAGAGCGTCTGGATGATCCTCAGATGCCTTGTCGCATGCATGGCTCGCATCGGGTGCCCTGTACGCGATCCCGGCCAGCTGACTGCAAAAATAATTAGATCGTGTGGCGAGAATGTGGAGTGGGCATCGAAAGGGATGCGCAGCCGGGCTGTAGCTGGCCTACAATGATCTGGCAGAGCCAAACACACCCTGGGAGCCTCAAAACCCACCATTACAAGCAACCCAAGTCTGCGCACTTGTGAATCTTTTGACTCGTGGTGGAGGATTTGCCGGCCGTGAGCACGACCGCGCGGCTCTGCGCCTCCTCTGGCAGATCGGCGATGCATCGCTCCAGCAGGGG
Organism: Prototheca wickerhamii; assembly: GCA_031763795.1. Classification (NCBI taxonomy): domain Eukaryota; kingdom Viridiplantae; phylum Chlorophyta; class Trebouxiophyceae; order Chlorellales; family Chlorellaceae; genus Prototheca; species Prototheca wickerhamii. The sequence goes on from JASFZW010000005.1 coordinate 1,203,124, forward strand.
CAGCACCGGGTCGCGCTCGCTGTCAGTCACAAACACCCACTCCAGGCGGCCACCTGGTACGTGTGAGGAATTGGATCTAAGTTGGGAGCATTACTGCAAGCAGTTTTATTCAGGCCCAAGCGCATTCCCCGCCCTGGATCCCCCCCCTCTGCACAAGCGCACCATACTGCTGGCCCAGAATGGATGCCAGGCTGGTCGCCGAGTACTCCCTGATCCCTCGCAGAGGGACCACCACGCGCACGGATCCCGTTGGTTCCTGCGCCTAGGCAATGAAACGGCAATGCATCGCCGGCCATGGGCGCTCAGCCCGTCTGGGCCAGACATGCTCCCTGCCCGCGCACCTTGAGATCAGGCACCCACCGCGCCCGGCTCATGCGACGCAGCTCCTGGTGCCGGTACTCGGCCGCCATCATCCACAAGAATCCGAGCAGAATGCATGGAATGCAGCCGTGCAGGATGACCCAGTCCGACGCCGAAAAGGAGAAGAGGTAGACCGTCCACGCCGCACCGGCGGGGATCCACGGCAAGGAGCTCGACATTTGCGAGCTCGGGCGCTACGCTGCGTCCACGCACCACCTTCCCATTCTACAAGAACTACAAATTTGTGCGGAGAAGCCGAACTACGGCTGATGGATCGCGGTGCGCGGCGACCACGGCGCGATCCTTGCGCCGCCCCGAGCTCAACACCTTTCAAATGCGGCTGCTGCTGTCACTGGGACTGGCAGCGATTGGGCGTCTTTGGGGGACGAAGATCATGACCCACGAGTGTGAATTCGTCAACACAAATTGTTATACGTTTGATATAACGATGCATACCTAAAAGAGCCTGGATGCGCGTGGGTAGGCCGAGTCCCTTGCAGGCCGTCGCTTGGGTAGAGTATCCTGTTTGCCTCACAGTGCCCACTCGACGAATTTTACGCGACGACAGCAGACAACGCTAGATATTCTATACTAGAAGGTTTTCTTAGGCATTTTTACTCGCACGGAGTCCAAAATTGCAGAAGAGGGCAAAGGTGCAGTTTTGTGGCAGCCCAGGAAGAGCCGCTGCGTCCAGACCAAGTGGCCTCGTACAGAAAAGCAAATATGGCGCGTATCTCTTGGTGAGAGGGAAGGATACGAATATTGTAGCCTGAAGTGCAGCCGCGTCGCGTGCCAGGCTCCCGTTAGAGAGGAGAAGGCCCCCAGCCGCAGAATAGTCCTGGGGGGGGCGTCCGCGCTGGAATTGGCGGACCAATTGCGAGCTAAACCGGGCCGGGACGCGCACTGACAACGAGGCCCACTAGTTATCCCGTTTATGTACCAGAGTTGGTATCGCAGTATTTTAACGCTGTTCCGAGTAGATCTTCACCGAAACGTGTTTGACTGGAGATCAAAGGGGCCCTCCGACCCGACGGAAGCCAAGTCCGCGCCATCGCGCTAGGATCTGGCTCGACCTTGACGGGATTTCGAGAAATTTTTACCTCGCCGCATGCAATATCACGCAGACTGGCCCGGATCGCGTCCTTTACAGAACAACGCGCACACCACGACTTTATTCAAAAACTAGGGAACTTGGACACGCCAATTTGTGGACGCGAGGTAGGAGGATCTCCCAGGGAGATGCTAGGAGTCCGCGTGAGGATGCCGGACTTGAGAACGCCAAAAGTGAGCTACGCCTTATCTTTTAAATACAGGTTTAAGGAACATGAAGCCGTGCGTGGCCCTGCTAGGCCTCCTGGCAGTCTCGCACCTCTGCCTGGCTGACCCCACCTTGCCGCGGCGGGGAGGTCGCGCCCTCATGGTAAGGACCCACCTGAAAGTCGGCCACCTTACCGTATCGAACATACCCGTGACGTCCTTTTTTTGTTGTTTCTCGCTTGCAGCAGGCATCCCCAAGCCCCTCTACCGACACCGGATGTCGGAGGAGCACCCACTTTGTCGTGGACAGCAAGGCGGCCTGCCAGAGCACGTGCGAGAGCAAGGTCGTCGGCACAAGCAACACCATCGACCCCGAGACGTACACATGTGAGCTGAGGGGTTGGGAAGTTGTTTGAGGAATATGAATACCGGATGTTTCAGCCCTTGCTGCCGCTCACCATCTGGAAGACTGAGAATGAACGGGGTATTTGTGAGGGGAGTGGGGGCCTGACAGGGTCACAGCCAGCCTCAAGAAAAATTTGAACCATCCATGAAGGTGGTGCTGAAACAAATGCGTTTATTCATTTCCTTTTCTCGTTTTTTCGACAGACAATGGAAATCTGTGCTGCATCTGCTACCTGCACCCGGCACCATCCCCACCGCCGGGGACTCCTGCTGACAGCCCCCCGCCGGGGACCCTGCTGACACCCCCCCGCCGCCACCCCCCACCGCCTCGCCATCTCCGTCCCCATCTTCTGGCGGCAGCAGCACCAACAAGGCTGCGCTCATTGGTGGCATTGTCGGCGGAGTGGCGGGCGCAATCGTGATCGTCGCGCTGGGTGAGTGGCACGCGTCGGTTGGGTGGTCGGTTGAGTTGGTTGCACGTTGAAGTTGGCATGTGCTCTCTGCGGCCTGGTGCATGCCGATGTGGGGGTGATTTGAACATCGTTCAATGCTTGGAACCGGTGATACGCTTACTGAAAGCGTAGCGGGGGTGTCTTGTCCTCTGTGCCTTGGACGTATTCTGATGGCGTTCATACCTTGATTGCCCCCCCATTTCCCCATCACGCCAGTCATCATCTGCTGCATGCGGCGCCGGAACAAGGTGCAGGAGGGCAACGCGGAGATGATGAGCCACCGCTGGCGCATCGACCGCGAATTCAAGTCGGAGCGACTGGCCCAGAAGGGGGGCGCCAGCTCCGTGACCCAGGACGCGCTGCGCCGGGCGCGGGAGGCGCGCATGGCCGAGGTCACGCCGCCGCCTGCGGCGTACGGCCCCGCCACCAGCATGCCCGTCGTCGCGACCTCCACCGTGAGCGACCGCAGCATCCCCGGCTTCAGCACCCCGGCGTCCAAGGCCCCGGAGCTGGCGTCGGCCGGCTCGAGGACCTGGCGCAACAGCGCCTCGCTGGCGCAGCGCGACCAGACGCCGGCCTCGGCGCCCAGGACCGCCGGCAGCAGCGTGTCGGGCGGGCTCTCCTCCGCTCGCAGAGGTAAGGGTTGATGAGATGGGCCATGACCCTGGTGTGGGCACGGTCGAGTATATATCCATATGGAGGCCTTGCATTTGCATTTTTGAAATCTCTTGGGTCAACATGGTCTGCCGGGAAGGGGGCCACAACACAGAAGCACGCACCTTGCCCACCCACATTTTGCAATCCTGACGTCCGCCATCCCCCTGCAGATGGTTCGCCGCCGCAGAGGTATGCGACCGAGCCCGTGGACGAAGACCCCGACAAGCAGCTCATGGAGAGCAAGGACTACTCCAGCCCGGAGGAGCCCAGCAAGACCAAGTCGGGCCGAAACCTGAGCAAGCTGTTTGGCGCCAAGAAGTAGAGTGCTGGTGACGGGTGTCGCTTCCTTGCTCATTTCATGAAGAAAGGGCGACCTTGACACACACACACACGCCACGGTGGTTCCTGCCAGTTTACCAGGGTTTGGCGGGTGCCCGACTCTGCCGAGAGCTCGCCTCGGCCCGTCGGGCGCCTGCCAGGGCCCAAGTGTTTGCCCATTTTTCTTCGGTTGCGTTTTGCAAGGGGTCGCGCGGTCGTGCATCACGGCGCCCGCGGCCCCTCCTGCCGCGCTTGCTCTTCGCCTTGCCCAATTCTTCTTCCCCGCCGCCAGCTCCCGTGCATCACCATTCAGTTTGATCACTTGTACAATCAATCAAAGTTACTTTTCGGGCTTTGAGGTCTGCGAATCAAAAAGGGTCGCTGGCGGACCGGCGCCATCATCAGCCAGCCAGGATCTCTGCAATCAGACCTTGGTAAGGATTTTCGGTGTCGGAATTGGATCCCGGCACGGTCGTGGGCCTGCCCGGCCCGGAGGTCAACATGACCCCGTGTCACAACTTGGATGCAGCAGCTGGTCCCACGCCGTGATGCTGGGAAATTTTCTGTCATTAATTCATTCCGCTCGAGCCGCCATGGACTCGGGTAGAGGCAAGTTCCGCGCGGGCTCCAAGAGGAGCGCCCAAAGTCGGGACGAGGCCCTGGCCCCCGAAACACCCACGCAGGCCTTGGAGACCAGCAAAAAACGCCGCATCGCGCCCGATTGCCCGCTGCTGGACCTGCCCGAGGGAGTGCTGGAGCAGGCGCTCCTCTTCCACGGCAACCCCCGGGACCTCTGCTCCCTCGCCCAGAGCTGCACCCGCCTGCGGAGACTCGTCGACGTGCGTGGGTCTGCGTGTCATGGGGCGTGAGGGGTGGTGGGCGACACGCGCCCGGGTGTCGAGCGCGTGCGCTGCGGGCCCTCCTTGCTGGGTCATTCTGGGAAAAACCCCAGTCGCCCCCATCTGGATCACTTGGGTCGACACTTTTTTCAAAAATGGTGTCTACGTGATGTTGTGTTCCGCATGTGATATATCGTTGTGCGAGTTTATTTTCTATTTGTATGCATTAGTGTTTATTCATTGTTGGCAAACATCCCATGTTCCCCGTGCTCAACACGCAATTAGGCTTGAGGTGGTGACTCCACCCCGGTCCGACCCATCATTTCATAGATCCCGGACACCCCCTCTTTGACACACGCAGGGCGCGGAGGATTTTTGGGAGTCGGCCTTTGCCCGGCGGTGGGGCAGCCCCACGGCCATCCAGCGGCGCGGCGCGGCGTTGGCCGGGTCGTGGAAGGGCCTCTTCGCCTCGCGCGCGGCCTCGGAGCGCGAGCACGCGCCCTGGCAGCGGCCCAGCGAGCACGAGATCCGGGCGGCGGTGGAGTCGCTGGCGCGGTCCCGCAAGCCGCGCGAGACCTGCATCGTCTTCCTGATCGACGGCTCCGGCAGCGTGACCGAGGACGACTTTTCGTGCATGACGGCCTTTGTGACGCGCGTGGTGAGCCAGGTCGCGGGCGAGGAGGAGCGCGCGGCGCCCGGGCTCGGCCCGGGGGCCGCGGGCAATTACGAGGCCGTGGAGGACGGCGGCGAGGCGTCCGAGGACGAGGTGTCTCGGGCGGGGCGGGCCCCGCGCCCGAGGCCGCGCCCGCGCGCGCGCCGGGCCCGCGCTGCCAGGTGGCGGTGCTGCAGTTCAGCAACGACTGCCGGCTGGAGATCCCGCCCTCGCCCGTGGACCCGCCCCGCATCGCGCGCCTGCTGGACGGCATGTACCGCATGAACGGCGGGACCAACATCAGCCTGGCCATCCAGCGCGCGGGCCAGCTGCTCAAGCCGCTCAGCCCGGACGCGCGCCGCGTGCTGGTCCTGCTCACCGACGGCCGCATCGACTCGCACCAGGCGCGCGAGGCGCGCGAGATGGCGCGGCGCCTGGCCGACGAGCAGCGCCACGTCAGCCTGCACGCCTTTGGCGTCGGGCGCGGCGTCGACCGCGGCGAGCTGCTGCGCATCGTCGGCGCCACGCGGCCCGAGACGGCCGAGGCCCGCTACCTGGGGCTCTGCACGCTGGACGAGGCGCCCTGGTGACTCGCGGTGCGCCTGCCCACGCCACGCCGGGCCGCGCTCGGCGAGCCGGGCCGCGCGACCCGGCGACCGTGAGCAAGCGCACCACCACGGATTGTCGAGAGGTGGGCAACTCCGTTCGACAACTCTACACACCACCATCATCTGACGCTGTACCCCTGTCGGTGGCTCTTTCCTGTGTACCTGTACCACGCTGCCAGCGCATTCAGAAGCCGCCAGCTCCTCGAGCCCTGTCATATCAACTGGGTCATCCCTCAACCCGCCCTTTGTATTCTTCGGTCAATTGCGGTCTCTGACCAAGCGTTTTTGCTATCTCTCTCCTTTGCCTGCGCCGCGCGCCGACGTGCCCTGCCCTCCTGTATTTTGCCGGGGATGCGCCGCTGGCTGCACCCCTCCCTCCCCGAGTCGAGTCGGTCTCCACCCCTGGTTGACACCAGAGCGCTCCCTTGAGCTCCTCTTCTTATTCGAAGATCTGATCTGGGAAGCGCGCGCATCCTGCCGCTCCAAGCTGCGATGCCCGCATCTGGCGGCACAAGCTGCCTGCGGCTCAGATTCGCTGCCTGGAAGCTGCTTTGTAGGCTGTACACTACCAAAAAGAATGTCTTCTCCTTCTGGAGCTTTGTTGTATCCCATAGTATCCCACTCCAGTCGGGTTTTCAATGCCCTGTACCTCCCTAGACTGTACCCCCCAGCATGCCTCCCTTGCCTGTGCCATCCCCATGCCTGTCCATCCAAAGGATCAAATGTAACAATACGCGCGTGGACACACGATGATCTTTGGAGGGTGGTATCTCAGTCAAGTACACGGAGAGGAGCACGCACGCCTGGGCCTTCCTACGAGTGGTCACGCCACCTGGCGCATGGGCAGCGCGCGCCAGCGGTTGATGGCGGCGGCGATCTCGAGTCGTCGGGGCCGGGACAGGTTCCCGGCGGGTTCCGTCATGATGCCCTCCAGCCCCTGGTCGTCCAGGATCCGATCCAGGCCGTCCAGGACCTGAATTTGAAAGGAAGATTGCACAGGCGTGCTCAAGCGCTAGGGTTGGATTAGAATTGGGTATGCAAATGCTCAATCAGGCAGCGATTTTGGTTCCACCGGCCCACCTGTGCCAGGCTTGGCGCATCCCCGGCCTGGCGGGCGTTGCGGACGAGCCACTTGAGGATCTCGGCAATGGCCCTCGTCTGCGACGTCTCCACAATCTGCTCCACGCCTCTGTGCATTCAGAGGGAATCAATGCCAGGTTGAGCGGCGTCCCAGATTTCAATCCACTCGCTTGACACCAACACTAAGCACCCTCCACCACGCACGATAGGTCCAGTTCTTGATCGCGGTGCACGATGCAGCTCCTATCCCGCGCCGTCATCTTGGCCACATCTGTGGGTAAGAGGGTGGGAGTAGGGACAGCGTGTCCCTCATCGACCCAATAACTGGGTGGCGCAGATACACAATGTATAGAAAAAGAGTGTAAATGGACACACCCCAGATGTAATCCCGCCACCCCCACCCGGCACACCTTCGGCCGGGACGGACGCAAAGAGGGGCGCGCGCGCGACCGGCGGCCGCCAGGCAAAGCCCTTCCTCCCGCTCTGCCGCACCCTCCCTCTGCGCAAAGGCGCGCGCGATGGCGTGGGCGTCCGCGGTGCGGTCGGCGATGCGGTACTCGTCCAGGCCCAGGACCAGATCCGCCCGGTCAAAGTAGTCGCCCGTCCCGCCGACCACGAGCACAGTAGAGACCCCAGCCGCGGCCAGCGTGCGCACGCGCCGCACAAAGGGCGTGATGGGCTCGCGGTCCGCGGCGACCAAAGCCCGCATGCGCGCGTCGCGGACCATAAAGTTGGTGGCGCTGGTGTCCTCGTCGATGAGCAGGGTGGTGGCCCCCGCCTCGACGGCCTCCTGGATGGCCGCCGCCTGCGAGGTGGACCCGGAGCCGTCCGCCGTGCTGAAGCGCTCGGTGCGCTGCCCACGCGGCAGCGCCGAGATGAAGGGCGAGATGTCCACCGCCGCCACGCGGCGCCCGTCCTCGGCCCGCACCTTGGCCGCCCGCGCATCGGCCACGGCCAGCTCGCGACCGTCGCCGGGCACCTTGTCGTACACCCCGGCCTCCAGCGCCTGCAGCAGCGTCGACTTGCCGTGGAAGCCGCCGCCCACGACCAGGGTCACGCCCGCCGGGATGCCCAGCCCGCGCACGCGGCCGCGGTGCGGCAGCTCCAGGGTCACGGCGTGCGGGCCCTCGGGCGCGCGCGTCGGAACGGCCTGTTGCCCCGCAAGCGGCAGCGCGCTGGCGCCCGACGCGCGCGGCAGGATCGAGCCGTCGGCCACCCAGGCGACGAGCCCCAGCGCTTTCAGCGCGGCGCGCGCCGCGCGGCTGTCCTCGATGCAGTCGGCGTGCCGCTCCAGGGCGCGCTGGTCCAGGCTCCGGTGCGCCAGCGCGGAGGCGACGTAGCGCGGCAGCTCGCGGCAGAGGACGTCGGCGGCCCAGCGGCCGAGCACGCTGCGGCCCGCCGCGGGCAGGCCCACCGTGAAGCGCACTTCTATGGCCCCATCCTCACGCACGCGGCAGGCGCTGCGCTGCAGCACGTATTGCCCGGGCGCGTCCACGCCCATTTCGCCGCCCTTTCTTCCGTGGAAACCGCCGCCCTCGCCCTGACGCACGTCGCCGCCCGCGGCGCTGACCGCCTCGGCAAAGCGCCGCGCCAGAAAGTCGGCGCATGCGGTGCGCCGCGCCTCGGGCGCCAGCAGGGACGGCGGCAGCCCGGCCGTCGCGGCCTCCACCACGACGCGGCACCGGCTGGGGCGCGCGTAGGCGTCGCCCTGGATGCGCTCCATCCACAGCGTAAAGCCTGGAAAGGCCCAGCCGCCGGCAATGGCGTGGTAGGCGCCGTACGACTGGCCGTCGATGCGCAAGAGCTCGGCCTCCAGGTCGGCGGCCCGGCCGCGCACGGACGCTGCGCCCTGGGAGAGAGATCTTTCCTCAAAATCGCGGTGCTTGCGCACCTGACCGGCAAAGGAGCCGTCGCCTGTGCGCGGGGAGGGGGTGACAAGCACATGTGACGGTCTCCATCAATCTAAGGAAGCCGCCAGGCAGCAGGCACACAGATGAGCACATTGCCAAGGGACCACCGACGCCACAGACACGCGGCCGTACTGACACCGTCGACATTATCAATTCTCATCAAAAACTACATCAAACTCGCCTGAGGCATGACGGCCGGCTCCGCCCCTTCCCCCGCCGTATTTGGCTTTGTAATAGGCCCCCCGGCCCCCCCCTCGGCCGGACATGATGAGGGCGACTGGCTCACAGAGGGTCCATGAGCGGATCTATACGATCAAGTCGCTCTCTTTCAATCGTTTGCCAAATGCATGCAGGGCGCAGCCTGCCTGACGACCCGTACCGAGCAGCTCGTACCGAGCAGGGTTCCGCCCCTGATCGATCTGGATCGCACCGGCGCCCTGCCCCGTCCCGGCATCTAGCCCCGATCTGGCTCAGCCCCGACCCCGGTCCCACAGAGCGGGGCCCCCGCCTCAGACTGCTCCATTCCGGCATTCATTACTCTCCTCCAAACCCGCCCTTGTACGCGCGGGGTACCGGCCAGGTGTTTGCCGTCGGTGGGGTGTCCCGGGGCGGTCCCAGGGCCCGTGCGCGATTCCCAGGCCCCCGCTCCCGGCGCCTGCCCACAGGGGGTTCATGAGCGTTGGATGCCATGGTGTGGGCGTGATGCTGTCATTGTCCAGGTGCGCGGGCGTGACTGGGCGCGAGCGTTTTCTGTAAGTTTAGCTTCCGGCCAGGTGGTGGGGTTCTGGATCCTCGATCAGGGCCCTTGGAGAGTTCAGCCCTCATGCCCGCACACGCCCCGCTCCCATCTGCTGCAGCGGGCGGCCGGCACGACCCCCTCCCCCCCTTCTTCTCCCGGCGCCCCATGCCCGCCCGCTCGCCCGGCGGCGCGCCGCGGCCCTGGCGTGAGGCGGCCTGGCGCCGCGCGCGGCGGCGCGCCGCCGGCCTCCTCGGCCATGGGCTCCGCGCTGGCGTCGCTGGACGAGGCCGAGCTGCAGCCGGTGGTGGACCTGAGCAACGACGCGGAGCCCGGCTGCACGGAGCTGCGCATCAGCGGCCGGCGCGACGCGACGGCCCTGGTGCAGGTCACGCAGGTGCTCGCGGACCAGGGCCTGGCGGTGTCGAGCGCGAGCCTGGGCGACGGCGGGGAGGACGTCTACCACCTGACGCGCGCCGGCGGCGGCGCGGTGCCGCAGGAGGCGTGGGGCCCGCTGCGCGACGCGCTGCTGCGCGTGCTGCAGACGGGCGCGCGCAGCAACAAGCCCAGCATCCACGGCGCGGCCGTGGACGTGGACGAGCGCGTGCTGCGCGCGATGCCCTCCGAGGCGGACGCGGGCGCGCTGGAGCAGGCCGCGCACGACATGGTGGAGGCGGCGGACGCGCTGGTGCGCGCGGAGCGCGAGCTGGTGGCCGCGGGCGAGGGCGCGGACCAGGCGTTCCTTGTCGGCCAAGCAGGCCGCGCGGTACGAGCTGAGCTCGCAGCTGGAGCGGCGCATGGCGGCGCTGGAGGCCATCCTGACCAGCCGGCGCGAGCAGCTGGAGCGCGCGATGCGCGAGGCGACGGCGCCCGTGCCCGACTTTTTCAAGCCGCCCTCCGGTCTCCACCACGGGCCCGGCGGCCGGGTCCGGGTACGAGATCATCCTGCAGGCCTTCAACTGGGAGTCGTGCAAGGAGCCGTGGTGGAACAAGATGGCCGCGCTGGCGCCCAAGGCGGCCGAGGTGGGCTTCACGGCCGCCTGGCTGCCGCCGCCGTCCGAGTCGGTCAGCCCGCAGGGCTACCTCCCGCGCGACCTCTACAACCTCAACTCGCGCTACGGCAGCGAGGCCGAGCTGCGCAACCTGATCGGCGTCTGCCACGAGCTGGGCATCAAGGCCATCGCCGACATCGTCATCAACCACCGCTGCGCGCACGACCAGGGCGACGACGGCAAGTGGAACAAGTTTGGCGGGCGCCTGGCCTGGGACCGCGGCATGATCTGCTCCAACAACCCGGCCTTTGGCGGCCGCGGCGCCTGGAAGAAGTTTGACGACTACCCGGCCGCCCCAAACGTGGACCATTCCAACGAGCGCGTGCAGCACGACGTGGCCGGGTGGATGAAGTGGCTGCGCAACTCCATCGGCTTTGACGGCTGGCGCTTTGACTACGTCAAGGGCTACGACGGCAAGTTTGCCAAGCTCTACGTCGACGCGACGGTGCCGCAGATGGCCTTTGGCGAGTACTGGGACACCTGCGCCTACACCGACGGCGTGCTCAACTACAACCAGGACGCGCACCGCCAGCGCACCGTGGATTGGTCAGTGAGAGGGGGGGAGGAGGGGGAAGTACCTACCGTACACATGTGTCCTGATCAGCGCACACATATGCCACCCATGCATTCACCCATTCCCTAATCTCCCCCAAACACCTCTCTATAACAACAGGTGCGACGCGACGGGCGCGACGTGCGCGGCGTTTGACTTCACGCTCAAGGGCATTTTGCAGGAGGCGGTGTCGCGCGGCGAGTACTGGCGCCTGATCGACGGCCAGGGCCGGCCGCCGGGCGTGCTGGGCATGTGGCCCTCGCGCGCCATCACCTTTTTGGAAAACCACGACACGGGCAGCACGCTGCAGCACTGGCCCTTCCCCTGGGAGCACGCCGCCGAGGGCTACGCCTACCTGCTCACGCACTGCGGCACGCCCTGCATCTTCTACGACCACATGTACTACGACGCGCAGCTGCGCGAGCACATCACGCGCCTCATGGACATCCGCCGCCGCTTCCGCATCAACAACAAGTCCGAGGTCATGATCCACAAGGCCTACGGCAACCTCTACGCGGCCATCGTCGACAAGAAGATCGCCATGAAGATGGGGCCAGGAGACTGGTCGCCAAGCTCCGACCGCGTCCAGATCGGGCAGCGCGACTGGAGGCTCCTCCACTCGGGGCCCAACTTTGCCGTCTGGGAAGCCGTGTTTGGCTAGGGGGAGTCGTTGAATGGGAGGTGGAGTTGAGGAGAGAAGAAAATGCGAACGCACGAGCGTGGAGGGGGGGTGGTCTGGCTCTGGAGCGTGCGCGACGACGCCTGCCCGCCACCTGGCGGCATGCACGTGCACACGCCCCACCATCACCACACCTGAGCTCGCCACCCCATACCACCACCACCACCACCACCCTTCGCGCGCTCCTTCCCTCGATGAACACACAACTTGTTTCCGGCACTGACATGAATAGGCACTTTCTCCCCGGAGATGAACCGCTCGCTTGGGGGCGCTCCGCCCTGTTGTTACCTTTGCCACGCTCTTCCTCGCCCGCAGACCCTTTTCATGCCCTTTTCGCTGAGGTCCATGCTTGTCCCCTTGTGCCGCCCCGTGCTGTTGTTAGCCAGAGATGATTGAGGGTTTGGCGGTGCAAAATCGGACACAAAGGAGGGAAGGGCTCGAAAATTTCAAGGAGCGAGGACGACACTCTACAAATTGCGGCTGCTGCTACTCTTCTACAAGCAAGGCCACGCTGGTCTGAGGCGCTTTGATCGCGATGTCTGCCTCTTTCCGTCGCAGCCGCCGGCCTTGCCTGCGCAGTAAAAAGGGTGAAAATTGAGTTGGGCACGCCGACCTGGGGCACCACTGCAGGAGCGGTCCACTCTTCCCGACCCACGCGCCGTACCTTGCCCAGGCCCCCTGCTCCTCTGACTGCAGCCGTTGCGAGGCCCAGCGCGAACCGCCGGTATCAGAACTGTCCCCAGCCAGGTCGGTGGTGGCAGGGAGCTCGCCCGCAGAGCGTGCGACGCGACCATGCTGACAGGCGCTGATGCACGACTCGACGACGCTCGATCCCGTGCCGCGTCGGGGCTGCGAGTCGCCGTGACACGAGCGCGCGGGGGCACTCGATCCGTCAGGGAACAGGCTGGACAGGCGGCTGCCCAAAAGAATGGCGAGGGCGCCCACGGCAAAGCCAATCGCGCTGGCAGTCGTTGCCGAGAGCTTGCTGGGCAAGACCTCTGGGGCTGGTGGGGCAAGCATGTGCTCGTGCTCCGGCTCGCGTTCCGCCGCCTTGCAGGCGGTGCTGAAAGGAGCGGTCTGGCTGGCCTCTGGCGCCGAGGCTGCGTCCTCGACCTCAATATCCTCTTCTTCCTCTGAAGGGCACGTGCCCATCACCGAGAGCTGCACCCCAGCAAAGGCTGGGAGGCAGGCGTCCTCGACAAGGGCAAAGTCCTCCGCCTCAAGAGTTGCCCAAGGCTGCTTGCCTCGCCCGGTGAGCACGGCTACATCCTGCGCCAGCGTCAGACCAGTGGCAGCCCACCCAGACAGAGATACCATCCATGAGGCATCAAGCGGCCTTGAATCATCCTGATAGGTAGCTTGACCCGTCCAGACCGTGAGCAAGGCCGCTCGGGGGGAATCAGTGGCGGGCCAATTCCGCCCACTCGTATCGAGCAACACCTGGAAGGGTCTCCAACCCTGTCGGCTCTCCTCGGACGACCAGCAAGTTTCCACGGGCGAAAATCGAGATTGAAGCCCAGAGTCGGTAATCACGCTGGCTTGCATCAGTGCACAGCGCGTGCTTCGACTGGGGAGCTCCAGTGTTCTGCGGTGAGCAAGTCGGGCGTCGTGCGTCGTCAGGCGGCCGGGTGACGCAGCATGCAGGGTTTGCTCCTAGCTTCTCGCATGGACCACGCCGCGCACCCTTCAAGCAGCAAAGCTTTGTTGATGGACATTACATGCCCATTCGCAAGAACAAAGAGGCACACTGCCAAGAGACAGAGGCTCCCCGTCCCCGAGCGACTCATTGGACCCAGTGCACGAGGTATAGACCGGTAAGGTGACTGCTTGCCCTCATCGCGCCATGGCAAGACTTCTGAAGGCTTCTGGGGCGATAGTATCAAATATAATGCGCCATTGAAGCCTTCCTGGAGCGGGCAGGGTGGGGTTGGGGTCCTTGTCACCGCGGCAGTGTTAACACGGCCACTGAGGAAAGGTCGACGTCACGTGGGATTTGTGCGGTTTGCCGGTTGACAGGCAAGGTTGAGGACATTACAATTTGTCGACGGTGCTGTTTCTAGAATGATGGCCAAACTTGCGTGTAGATCATGTAAGATGTGGCCTCGGAATTGGGGCCGATCTTGACGCGGATTTTTTATGGACGGGCCATTCACAAGGAGGCAGGCTGGGTGGACTGGTCTTTCACTCGTGGGAAAGAATGGGACCACACCCGGTCTCCAACGACGGCACGCCCGGTCCACAAGGACAGTAATATTGCTGTTCTCCCCCAAAAAATCAGGATGCATAATCAGAGAAAATGGCATGGTGGTGACTCTTAGGCCTCTTGGAGGCTGGGCTCGGCGGGTGCTTGCTGGGCAGCAAGCTCGTCCGCGTCGGTGGGTGTGGCGTCTTTGGGCGACAGCGGCTCCTCGATACGTTCCTCGGGCTCAATCGCCTCCTCCTCCTCCTCTGCCTCCACTGCAGCGTCCTCGACCGAGGGCGCCGCAGCGGGCTGCACGACGTCCTGCAGGCCCAGCCGCGCAAAGGCCTCCTTGACCCTGGCGGGGCTCTCGCAGGTCTCCTGCACGCGGGCGTGAGAAGAGCGCGGTGGCGCTTTGATATTTGCATAAAGATGGATATAATGATTGCACAGCAAGTGCAGGTGGCTCATTCCCGATCCCACCATGCGCACACCCCAAACTCCCTCCCTCCCTCCACCCCGCTCCCTCCATCACCTTGAAATCGCTGCTGCCGCTGCGACGCAGGTCGAGCACTTGGTCGGCCAGCTCCTGCTCGCGCCGCCGCGCGGCCTCCGAGCTCGCCCTCGCCGCGCGCGGCGGCGTCGCGCGGCGGCCAGCTGGCGCTCGGCCTCCTGCTGCGCGCGCAGCGCGGCGCGCGCGTCCAGCTCGGCCGTGCGCAGCGCGGAGCGCAGGTCGGCGACGGCCAGCTCGCGCGCGGCGGCCTCCGGTCTCCAGCACCGAGACGCGGCCCTCCGCGTCGCGCAGCCGCAGCTCCAGCGCGGCCGCCGCCTCCTCGGCGCGGTCCGCGCGCGCGGCCAGCACCAGCAGGCGGCGGTCCTTCTCGGCCACGGCCGCCTGCGCGACGTCGAGGTCGTGCGCGCGCTGCGCGAGCGCCAGCCGCGCCTCGGCCAGCTCCTCGGCCGCGCGAGGCGCCAAAGTCGGGCGCGGCCGCCGCGCGCGCGCGCCGCGTGCAGCGCGTCCTCCAGCGCCGTCGCGCGGCTCTCGGCCGCGCGCGCGCGCGGTGGCGGCCGCGCCGCGCTGCTCCGCCTCGCCCAGCTCCACCTCGGCGTCGTCCAGGCGCTTGCGCAGCGCGGAAAGCGACGACTCGAGCGCGGCCTCCGCGTCGCGCGCGTCGGCCAGGCCCGCCTCGGCGCGCCGCGCGCGCTCGCGCGAGGCCAGCGCCGCGTCCGCCTCGCGCGCGGCGTCGGCCTCGGCCTCGGCCACGCGCGCCTGCAGCTCGGCGATGTCCGCGTCGGCCGTGGCCAGCCGGCTCTGCAGCGCGGCGCGCTCGACGGCCGCCGCCTCGGCCGCCGAGGCCAGCTGCCGCTCGGCCAGCGCGACCGCGTCGCGCGCGGCGCCCAGCTCCGGCGCGCAGCCGGCCCAGCTCCTCGCGCGCCAGGTCCAGCTCGCCCGCCGCGGCCGCCAGCTTGGCGCGCAGCTCGTCGCCGTCGCGCTCGGCCTCGGCCGTCGCGGCCGCGCGGTGCTCGGCCGCCGCCGCGCGCGCGCGTGGCCGCGTCCTCGGCGCCGCGCCGCGCGCCAAGCTCCAGCTCGACCGCCGACTCCAGCTCCAGCACGCGGTCGCGCGCGCCGGCCAGCTCCTCGCGCTGCGCGGCCGCCTCGCGCTCGGCGGCCTGCACCGAGACGCGCGCATGGCCTCGGCGCTGGCCACGGCCGCGTCGCGCGCGTCGCGCGCCAGGGCCGCCTCGCGCTCCGCCTCGCGCAGCGCGTCGCCCGCGGCGGCCAGCTGCTCGCCCAGCGCGGCCGCCTCGTCGCGCGCCCGCTCGCCCTCCAGCCGCACCGCGGTCAGGCTCGTGCGCAGCCCGCTCTCGGCCGTCGCCAGCGCGGCCTTCTCATCCTCCAGCCGCCGCAGCGCGCGGCGCAGCGCCGACAGCTCCCCGCTGGCCCGGTCCAGCTCCTCGCGCACCTCGCGCTCCGCGGCCGCGCGCTCGCGCGCCTCGTCGCGCAGGCGCGCGATGGTCGCCGCCGCGTTGGTCGCCTCCACGTCGCGCGCCTCCATCGCGCGCTGCAGGGCCGCCAGCTTGGCGCGCCCGGCCTCCGCCTCGCCCGCGGCGCGCTGGCCCTCGGCCACCGCGCGCGCCAGGTCGGCGTCGCGCTGCATCAGCGACGCGCGCAGGTCGGTCGTCGCCTGGCTGCCCAGCGCGCGCAGGCCGTCCAGCTCGGCCTGCAGCGCGGAGATGCGGTCCACGGCCGCCTTGTGCTCCTCCTCCAGCCGGCGCCGCGCCGTCTCCGAGCCCTCCGCGTCCGCGCGCGCGCCGTCCAGGCGGCGGCCCACGCCCTTGAGCTCCAGCGCCAGGCCCTCGGCACGCGTCTTCCAGGTGCTGGCCTCCGCCGACAGCGTCGCCACGTGGCTCGCCACGCTGCCCTCGGCGCCCGGCGCCGCGCGGCGGCCGGGGCGTGGGGAGACCTCGGCGGCCGCGGCGGCGCGGGCAGCCTTGGCCTCGGCCTCGGCCTCGGACGCCGCCGTCCTGGCCTTTTGCAGCTCGGCGCTCAGCTTGGCCACCTCCGCACGCAGCCGCTCGACCTCCGCGCTCGACTCGGGCGCGGCCGCGCGCACCGAGGCGATCTGCTGCTGCGCCGAGGCGGGGTGCAGCGAGAAGCGGTCCAGCGCCTGCGCCTTTTGCTTCACCTCCCGCGCCAGGTTTGCGTTTTCCTGCTGCAGCTTTGTCACCGTGGCGTCCTTGAGGCGCAGAGACTGCGGAGGAAAGGGGGTTGATAGCGAAACGGGCATCAAAGGGCTGTGTGTTTGTGCTGGGAAGAGGGCACTTGGCCGAGCGAGAGTTTGCTGTACAAGCTACTCATTGCACTGCGCAACGCATACGCGCCCTCAGGCCACCCTCTCAACCAAAAAGTAGTACTGCTATTCCCAAATCAATCCCCACCGCTCCCTGAGTGCATCACGGGCGCTCTTGGCGGTCCACGTCTCGTGGAGGTCCCGCAACCACCAGACCAACCGCCCTTCGCGACACGAATGCAAGCCCCGTCCCTAACCACGCCCCGATAAAGCCACCGTCTTTTCTTCCAACCCACTTTGATCGTCTCCGCATGCTTTTCAGTGAGCTTGGCAAGCTCCGATCGCGTCGTCAAGAGACTGTTCTCGAGGTTGTCCAGCTGCCGGCTCTTCTTCTGCAGCTCCGCCGAGAGCTGCGGGGAGGTGCGGGCGATCGAGGGTCATTGGCTGGTGTTACGGCAATAATTGGTGATCTAGTAATGTTCTTACTGGCAATGTGTGCTGATGAAGGCCCGCCGGCGCACCCTCTCGGTCGCGGACGCCGCGCCAAACTGCGCCATGGGCACGAGCAGGACACCGGTCTCTCGCTCCCCAGAAAGTTGTGGTTCCCGTCTCAGACTATTTGATTACGTATTATCTACACATGTGCGTGGGCCAGTCGGCCGCGGCGTTCATCGCCAAGGAGCTGGGCCTGGCCGTCTCGGCAAGCGGGACAGATCTGCCTCCCGATTCATACCTGTCGCCACATCTCGAGCGGCGCGGCTCGAGTCTGATAGGGCTGGCCCTGGGCAGAAGGAGACCATGACTCATGGCCGACTGGAAATGGACAGTTCTTCGCATGAGAGGCGCCAAAAGGAGTCAAATTGGATACTAAAACTCTAATACGCGATCTCAGCCGCGCCAGTCGCTGTGCATGCTCGGGATCGCCCGTACTTTCGGCTCCAGGTCTGGCTGCGGCCCAGCCCGGCGCCATCTTCCCGGCAAGACTGCCCGGCTGGCGGTCTGTACCGCCGTCGCGATGACCAAAAGGTCCCGTCATGTCAAAGGGATTGTGTTTGGTAGGTCTTAGTTAGGAGGTCGCGGGTGGCACTGCTCGCCTGTCTGATTTGTTTGGTCTGGGGCTTTGAGGCGGTGCAATCTCTCAGATGAGAATCCTTCCCTTTTCCTTGCTCGTGCAGATAGTGAGTCACAAGGAAGACGAATTACGATTGGGATATGCATCTGAGCAGGATTCACATTGACCGTGCATGTGTGGCTCCCGTCTGGCTTCTGACCGGGCTGGCCTCCACTTTCTCCTTCTGCTGCGCAGTGGATGGCACCCTGACAGAGCCTGTGATTGACTTTGCCAAGATGCGGCGGGTGGTGGGCGTGCCAGACGGGGAGGACACACTGGACTTCCTTGCGGGCCTGGCCCCCGACGTCCGGGCCGAGCGGGAGGCGGCGCTCCATGTGGTGGAGGCTGAGGGCATGGCGCAGATGAGGCTCATGCCTGGCGCGCGCGAGTTGGCGCGCTTTCTAGACAGTCGAGGTGTTCCAAGGTGCGTGCATGCGTGCGTGCGTGCGTGCGTGCGTGCAGCGGCTGATCCCAGGTTTGGGGCGGGCGGTGGCGGCGCTGAAAATTTGATGCCGCAGTACCGAATCCTTCGTCCTAAAGAAAACTATATTTTCATATTCGCATCAAGAATGTTCCTGCAAACTTGAGCTCAGGGCCCTCGTGACCCGGAACAAGCAGGAGGCCGTCGACATTTTCCACAAGACGCACTTTGATCTGTCCCCCTTTTGCCCGGCCCTCACCCGCGAATTCCTGCCCTACAAGGTGACTGGGTTTATTAGGGTGTTGATCGCGTGTGGCATACATGCACGAGTGGATGCTGGATGTATGAGGCAGATTGGGTTGAGACCAGCCCTGCTGGCTGTATAGTTGGTGCCTTGGGCAACAATTGCCCCTTCGAAAGGACTCAAAGACTCCCTCCTATTTGCAACCCCTCCAGCCGCACCCGGCCGCCCTCCAGCACATTGCCCAGCACTGGGGCATCGAGCCAGAGGAGCTCGTGATGATCGGGGACAGCGCCAAGGACGACGTAAGGATCTTGCTGAGGAGGATGGGTTCTTAGTATGGGCTTGCAGTTCTCGATTTTTATCGTGCACAGGTCTTGAGTCCGCGCCGAACCAGTCGGTCGCCTCACTGGTGTGCAACCCTGATGCATCGGTTTTCCTCTCCCCCTTATCAATCCACCAGGTGGCCAGCGGTCGGAGAGCGGGCGCGTGGACCATCCTGCTGGACACGGAGGATCGGTACGAGGACGAGGGCGCCGGGCTCCCCGCGGAGCACCAGCCCAACTTTTACGCCACGTCGCTGGCGGACGTCCAGCGCATCCTGGAGTCGGAGCTCCTTCTTACGGGGCCCGGGGATCGGCGTGCCTGAGCTTTTGTATTTGGATTGTGAACTCGTTGTAATGAGTTCCTGTTACAATGAGTCGCAAGATGTGTTGATGAAAAAATTGGGGGCTCTGGCAAGGGCCGGTGGGCTTGAGACGCCGAGAGAATCTGGGCACCAGCCGATTGGATTGCATATTAAAGAGCCCCCTCCACTAGCAACCGCGTCAATATTGCACGCCGACGTCGGAGATTTTGAGGAGGACCTTTGTGTTCTTGCCGCGTTCCAGGGCGTGCTCGAGCGCCTCATCAAACTCGGTGGCGAGCTCGTACTCGGTGTAGGCGGTGTTGAGCTTGCCGGCGCTGACCAGCTTGGCGATGCTCTCCAGCAGCGCCGGCACCTTTTTCTTGTGCTCCTGCACCCAGCGCCGGATGTTGAAGCCCTTGACCTGGAGGGTGGTGGGGGAGGAATGAGGTGGCCGTGGTGCTTGATGTAGAGCAGCGCACGTTCTTCGCCCCGCGCACGATTGCGGGGGCGGCCCCTCTCCCCCACCCAGCAAGCCCCCTCATATTATTCACCTGGATGCCCTGGAAGACCCAGGTGTGCCAGGGCCAGACCGGGGACTTGCCGCTCATGCAGCCGTAGACGACGAGCTGGCCGCCGTCTGCAAGCGCGTCCGAGAGGCGCGTGGTGGACAGGCCGCCCACGGCGTCCAGGGCCAGCTTGGGCTTGGCGAAGAACTTGAGCTTGTCCAGCTCGGTCTT
Source organism: Prototheca wickerhamii (assembly GCA_031763795.1). NCBI lineage: Eukaryota > Viridiplantae > Chlorophyta > Trebouxiophyceae > Chlorellales > Chlorellaceae > Prototheca > Prototheca wickerhamii. Next base: position 1,222,791 of record JASFZW010000005.1, read on the forward strand.
GAGCGAGCCGCGGTCCGGGAGCACGACCGTGGCGCCCAGGCTGAGCAGCCAGTCGCGGGTCTTGGCAAAGGCCTCGGCGTCCTCGGTCGCGATGACGGCCACGGTGCGCAGGCGCAGCAGGGCCGCCAGCTGGACCACCATCTGGCCCACGGCCGAGTTGGCCGCGTTGAGGGCCACGCAGTCGCCCGGGCGCAGGCCGGGTGCGTCCTCCAGCAGGCGGTAGGCCGTCAGCGACTCGCGCAGCACCGCGCACTGCTCCATGGGCATCAGCTCCGGCTCGATGCGCAGAAGCTCCTTCTCCGCGGTCACCAGCAGCGAGCGCCACGTGCCAAGAAAGGGGCGCAGCGGGACCACCCAGTCGTTCTCGTGCAGGTGCTTGACCCCGGGGCCCGCCTGGGATGGAGAGGTTGGAGATATTGGTAGGGGGCTGAGGATACACATGATGGGTGCGCGTGCGACAAATGCATTGTGTCCTTCAAATTACCACATCCAACCGTTGCACATACGGCTATTCTGATTCATAATTCATTCGATAATAAACCAACAATACACATGTCTATACACCACCACCACCACCGCATCCCCTCCCCCCCCTCTCTTACCTTGACGACCACGCCGACGGCGTCGTGGCCCGGGACAAAGGGCGGCTTCACGCTTTCCTGGCCGTAGGTGCCGCCGGTGGCCACCGTGTAGAGGTCGGCCGGGTTGATGGGCGCGTAGCGGACGCTGACCAGGACCTGGCCCCACTCCAGCTCAGCCGGCAGGTCCTCGGCGCCCAGCGACAGCACCTCCGCGGCCCGGCCCGGCCCGGAGCAGCGCACCACGTGCGCGCGGATGCGCGGCAGGGGCACGGCGTCGTAGGAGCCCTTGACCACGCCAAACTGGTCAATCACGTCGTCCGCCGTGAAGACCTGCACGCCGCCCGTGCCGCGCCCGCGCATCCAGGCCTCGAAGCCCGCGCTGTGGCTGCCAGACTCCTTGCTCTGCCGCACCGTGATCTGCTCCTGGATGCTGGGCGCCGCGGCCGCCGCCGCCTCGGCGGAGCGCACCCGGTCGCGGAAGCTGCCGCCCGCGAACGAGTCCATGAACTCCTCCTCTGCGCTGCGCATGATATCGCCCGTGCTGTCATAGTGGGCACGCTGCGGGGCGGGGAGGGGTGGGGTGTGGATGTTGTGTGTGTGAAGGAGACTTGAGTGCTTGGAGGTCACCGTAGAATGGGAGCCAGCGCCCTCTGATAATAGACAGCTTCCTCTCCTCCAATCACCATCCATGGCAAAGCAAGCGCGTGGCGCACTCGTAAGAACCTTGACCACATGGCTTATCGCTCATTCTCATAACGTATCGTCTATACTTCCCAACACACACTCCTTCATCCCCCATCATCCACTGTCACCAGCCCAAGGACGCTCGCCGACCCAGCGAGTCACCCACCTTGGCAGGGTCCGACAGGACCTCGTAGGCCTGCTGGATCAGGCGAAACTGCTCCGCATCGCCTCCCTTGTCGGGGTGGGCCCGCGTCACGAGGTTGCGGAACGCCCTGCGAATCTGCGACGCCCAGGTTTGACGGGAGCATGTTTGAACGCAGGACCGGGTTGGACCAAGGAACACGCGCGCCAGGCTCTGCGATTGGACTGTGCAGCCCACAATTCTATGCATCATTCCACTGAAACGCCATGCTGACCTCTGTGTCCTTTGCCTTCGACGCAACCCCCAGCAACTCGTACAGGTTGCGATCGCTCTCGGCCATGGCCGCTCCAGGCATCGCAGCCCCGCGCCTATCAGACCGCTGTTCACCGTCTAATGTGTGTGTAAGTAAATGGAGAGCGATGCACGGCAAAAGGTGCGCATCTTGGGGCCAGTCAATGAGATGCACGACTGGGCCCTGCACCCATCCGAGTAGTCGGATTATGCTGGGCGTGCTGCGCTGGGCCGGTCCGCATTTAAACGAGGGAAACCCCGCTGACTCTGCGGGCCGGAAGGCCAGGCCCGCCGAACGTCATCCAGTGCGACGCCCACATCTCTTTGGCGATTTTCCAGACACTTGCGCTCCTCGTGAGGGGACGGGGAGCCGCGCGCGTCGCTGAGATCATGTTCCTGGTTGTGAACAGCCACTGCGCGTGAACGGCCCGGACAACGACATCGGCCATGCCAGGGCCGGCCACTGTGCCGGACACCGTGTCCCGCTACGCAACGCCTGGGAGCACACTTCGGAGCTTGTCTCGCCAGCTCGAGGTGGGTGCCTGCTCTGCGGCACAGTTTGCGGGACCAACGTGCGTACCGGGCTAGACTGGACATGCGGAGTGCGTCACTTTTTGTGCTCAATCACCTCTTCTGCAGATGGAAAAACCGACGCCCGGATTCAGCTTTTTGACAAACAGTAACAAGGTGGGATGTCGAGCTGGCGCTTGGTGTGACGTTGGGGGAATTTTGGAGGTCCAGCCTGCAAACTGGGAAACTTGGGGGGTGGCGATCCCTGTACAATACTGACTTTTCATGTTGGAAATATTCTGTTAACATATTTTAAAATAGCACTCTTCATTGCACGCGTTTGAAGTGGCTTGTCTCAGAATTGCATATGAGCATCCTCGAGCAGCGCTTTCATTTATCCCAGCGCCCCCTGCCCTCAGGTCTCAGCCACGCCTGCCCTCATGACCAAGCCCCCTGACACTGAGAACGCCGTGCTGAAGCAGCAACTCGCGCAACTTCAGGCTGACTTCAAGTACAACCTCAAGGTAGCGTGGGCTCCAAAATGTGATTGTGCGGTGGAGGGTCGGACAATGGTTAGCTACTTCATGAATCTGGTTTCCAATTTCCGCCTGTGCAGCTGCTCCAGGAGCGTGACGCAGAGCTGTCTGGGCTCGAGAACCAGGTAGCTTCCCTGCGGGCGGACAACGCCAGCCAAGCATCGGTGCGTGGTCGGTCAGTTTTGTGGGGCGTGCCCGGCGTGGAGAGCAGTCGGGAGGCACCGGCATACTCGTGGTTGAGTATAAACTATTATAATTGTGGTTGTCAACTTTCGCACACACAAGCACACACATCCATCCCTTCAACCTCCCCATTCGCAACGCAGGCGCTGGCTGAATCGCAGCGGCAGCTGGGCGAGAGGGAGTCGCAGATCCGGTCGCTCCTGGCGTCGCAGGAGGGCCGGTCGCGGGAGGAGGCGGCCACCTCGGCCCGGCTGCGGGCGCTCGAGGACGAGCGCGAGGAGCGCGAGCGCGGCCTGACGGCGGTGGTTTCCCGCTTCGAGGGCGCGCTTTCCTCGCTGGCCTCGCTGGAGCAGCGGTACGAGGCGCTGGCCGGCAGCGAGGCGCGCAGCGCCGAGCGCGCGCGCGCGGCCGAGGCGGCGCTGGAGGCCGAGCGGGCCGAGGCGGCGGCGCTGCGCGAGCGCGCCTCGCGGCTGGAGGCGGAGGCGCGGCGCGCGGAGGACGCGCGCGCGCTGGCCGAGGCCGAGGCGGAGCGCTGCCGCGCGGCGGGGGCGTCGGCGCAGGCGCTGCTGGAGGCCGCGCGCACGTCGCTGGAGTCGTGCCGCCGCGACGCGCAGGCCTGGGCCGCGGACCGCGCGGCTCAGCGCCGCGGCCGAGCGCGCCGAGGCGCGGGCCGAGGCGCAGGCCCGCGAGGCGGAGGCGCTGCGCCGCGCGCGCGCGCGGCCGAGGAGTCGGCGCTCAGCCGCAGCGGCAGCTCGACCAGGAGCGCCTGCTGCACCGCGCAGCTGCTGGAGGGCAAGGAGGCGGAGGCCAGGGCGCAGCTGCAGCGCGCGGCCAGCGAGCACGAGGCGCGCGCGCGCGAGGCGGCGGAGGAGCTGGCCCGCGCCAGGCGCGCGCAGGCGTCGCTGGAGCGGCAGCTGGACCTGGCCAAGAGCCAGCTGCGGCGCGGCCTGCAGGCGGACGCGGACGAGGAGGCGCCGCACGGGCGCGTGCGCTGGCAGCCGGACAATGCGCGGCTGAGCGGCGTTCGCGAGGGGGCCCTCGGCGGCGGCGTCGCCGATCAGGGGCGCCTTTAGTCCGGCGCGCGAGCCGGCGTCGGAGAGCAGCTTCGAGGCGCTCGGCGCGGGCGCCCGCGGGTCGCCGCGCGCGGGCGCCCGGGCGCCGGCGGCGCGGGCGCCCGCGAGGCTTCGCGCCGTCGCGTGCCGGCCCAGGCCGCCTACCCAGCCGGGGTCGCCGCGAGGCCTGCCGCCCCCGGCGATCGGGGCCTGGCCGCGGTGCGGGATCAGGTGGCGGCGGCCAAGCGGTACCTGCGCGAGGTGGCCAGCGCCGGCTACTCAGGCCTCTGAGAGACTCCGTGACCTCTGTTCCCACACGCAGGCGCCTCGTACCGGGTGCTGTGCCCCTTCTTTAGCCCAACCGACGCTCTTCAATCGACAGACGCACGTGCCTGACCGTATTTGCATTGGGGCCGACCTATTACGCGACCCACGTGATCGCGGGCCCATCACATGACGCGATTCGCTGCCCTTGTTGTGCCGCTGTCACGTAACCTTTTCGAGGCTCCTTTCGCCCTCCTTTCGATTGCAAAATGGCAGCGCGCCTGGCATCCCTGCGACCTATAAGTGCGTGCCTCGGCCACGCAAACCGCAACACAATCTCGAACATAGCATTCGCACGCGGAACCCTTCCTTTGAAGCGAACCGTAGCCTCGCAGGCCTCTACCAGCAGTTCCACGTCCGCGCACGCCCAAGCCACCATGCCGGGATCCGCCTACGACTTTACCGTCACGGTAGGCCGATCGGCTGATCATGACATCTGAACAAGGATTGAACGCGATTGGTCGTCGTATCTCATGCGTGTCACGCGTCGATCCCCTTGCAGAGCATCGACGAGGAGCAGGTGCCTCTGTCCAAGTTCAAGGGCAAGGTCTTGCTCATCGTGAACGTCGCATCCAACGTGAGTAGTGATTGTGCAATATCAGAAGTGTGAAGTGGACGCGCGTCGCGACCGCCCCTCACGCCGCCGCTTCCTCCACCTGCAGTGCGGCTTCACCCCGCAATACACGGAGCTCGTGGAGCTGCAGAGCACGTACGGCGCCCGCGGGTTCGAGGTCCTGGCCTTCCCCTGCAACCAGTTTGGCAAGCAGGAGAACGGCACCGCGGAGGAGATCAAGGCCTTTGCGGCGAGCAAGGGCGCCAATTTCCCGCTGTTTGCCAAGATCAAGGTCAACGGCGGCGAGGCCGAGCCGCTGTACAAGTGGCTGAAGAGCGAGAAGGGCGGCTTCCTGGTGGACGGCATCAAGTGGAACTTCACCAAGTTCCTGGTCGACCGCGAGGGCCAGGTCGTCGGTCGGTACGGGCCCACCACCAAGCCCAACGCCATTGCCAGCGACATCGAGAAGGCCCTCGGCGCCGCCCAGTAGCGGGGTTGCTTGTTTGATGTGACTTTTTCACCCTCACGTTTTGCCACCCGATTCTTGTGACGTTTCCACATGTCGTCTTCCACCTCTGCACCCTGTCTGCCCTGATCTCACGGGGCGCCGAGGGTCCCCCGCGCGAGACCCCCTCCTTCGCACTCGCGCCTCTGATCTCACCATTAAAATAGTCATTTGCGCACGCCCTTTTCCCACCAGCCTGACGACACGCGAGACGACCCGTGAGTGCGTTGAGCCACGTGTGGTCTCTCGCGCATGCCTGCACCGCGTGTAACCGTAGACACCAGCGACAAATCGCCGTGCCCGCCACAGACAGAAATGTTCCTGTATTTTCAAACCTTGTTTCCACTGCTGGTCAATCTGCCTTGCTCTTCGCTGAGCTCGGTTGTGTGTCCGCATACAAGAAGCCGGAAGAAGAAGGGTCGCATCAAGGGGTAGGGAGTGGGCGTGCCTGGCAACGCCGGCAGCAACCCTGAGAGCAACACGTCCCGCACCAATGAAATAGAGGGTGGCATTCCCGAGCCCGAATGGTACGGAAAGGGGGAAAGCACGAGTGTATTTGACGGTACAAGTCATGATAGGGAAGTATATAGTAATCGGTGTACTAGGCAAATGAAAGGGAGGTATGGTTGAGTGTATGCAAAGATGTGGTTCCAGAGGCGGGTGCCGACACGACAGGGGAAGCCTTGCTTATTGACGCAATGGCAGAGATCAGTGGCCAAAGCCCGCAGGTGCATCACTGGTCTGCCAGTAACCAGCCGCAGAGCGGCGTGGCGGTCGCTCACTTTGGCAGGCCAGGCACCTGCGCAGCCAAAGGGCTCAGGTCGCCAAAGTCCGGCATGGCAAAGGAGGGCGGCGACGTCTCCGGGCCGTCCACGCCCACCGCGGGCGCGAGGACCGAGGCCCCGCCTTCCCAGAGCGCGGCCGGGTCGCCCGCGCCCTCGGCGCCCAGCAGGTCCTTGTCCAGCTCCGACAGGCCGCCAAAGTCGAGGTCGTCCAGGGAAAAGGCGTCGAGGGCCGGGAGGTCGCCGATGGGTTCGGGGCCCACCTCGGTGATGGTGGGGCCCGTGGACAGCGGCACAAACCCGGGCGGGTAGCTGGCCGGCGGCTGCGGCGGCAGGCCGTGGCTCGCGCCCGGCTCCGCGCTCACGATGGGCGGGCTCGTCAGCGGGTGCTCCGGCGCCCAGCCGGAGGAGAACTGCGAGCTGGGGGGCACGGGCGGCTTGCCCAGGTCGGGCCCCGCCGCGGCCGGCCCCGCGACCTGCGGCTGGGTTGGCGCATTCATCAGCTGCATGAAGGCGCTGGCCAGGTCGGCCAGCGAGCCGCCGCCCTGGCCGCCGCCCTGGGACGAGCCGCCGCCGCCCGCGCCGGCGTGCACGATCATGCGGCGGTCGCCGCCGACATCTGCTGTGCTGCCCAGCGGCGACGCCGCCTCGGTGTCCGACCCCTCGCTCTCCAGCTCGTGGTCGCCCGTCATGCCGCGCACCCCGCTGCGCCCACGCCGCTTTTTCCTCCCTGCGCGTCGAGCGAGGAGGCAGAAGAAGGATGAGTTGGGGTGAGGCTTGATGAGTGAGGGACGTGATTCCCAAGCTATATTCAGGCACCCCCCTCCCAAATCCCTCCCCCCCCTTTGTCCTCCTCCCCCTCCCTCCGTACGTCTGCCGTCGTCGATGCGGTGGATGGCCGGCCCAGCCCCCGGAAACTGCGCGAGGATGGCCGGGTGCTGCATCGCCTGCGCCAGAAAGGCAATCATCTGCTGCTGCCGCGCCTCAGTCGCGCCCAGCCGGTGCTGCATCGAGTGCATGGCCGCCTCGGAGGACAGCTGCGCCTGCCGCAGCCGGACGACCTCCTCCACCAGCACCTTCTTGTCGCGCTTGAGCTGCTCCAGCTCGGCCTTGAGGCCGCCGTAGGCGCCCAGCTCCACCGCGGACAGCGCGCCGGCGTCCCGCGGCGCGGACCGCGGCGGCTCGCCCGCGCCGGCGCTCGGCTTTCGTCGGTGGATCTCGCCCAGCATGTCCCGGTGGCCACGGACAAAGTAGTCGTTGGCAAACTCCCAGCGGTCTGGGTCGATCTTGCGGAAACCCTGGGGAGGCGGGGTGGAAAGAGATGGGGGTGATGTGGTTGCAGCAGGCGCTCATCCACTTCTCTTTGGGTGAAGGCATCGGTGGCATGTCCACCAGACGCATGCACGCTCAGTGAATACAACCACCTCCAGTCCCAAGCTGCAGGTATTGTCTCCTGCATCGAGGCACGGCAGCTTCAAGACTACACTCATGCCTCACAACACGACCTCGACTCACATAGGTGTTTAGCTGCCGCACAAAACTTGAAAAATTGTTATGTTTAAAGTGCTCTGGGAGGATGTCCCTCGCAAATTCTGCCGTTTTCCAGACAATGAAACTGCATATCCGAAAGTGGGAAGCCTTGAGAGTAGGAACGCTCTCCTTTTGAGCTCGTTCACTCTGGCAATCCTTCCCTAGCCCATGCAACCAAGCGACGCTCACGATAGTGCACGCCCGCTGCCCGCTGGCCGTCCTCACCTGGTACCATCTGGGCCCCACGAAATGATGCTTTCCGTGTCGGGATTGTCGACCATGTCGTACCTGCGAGCGTCGGGGTAGCCAAGTCGTCCTAAGAAAGTGATGTTCCCACCACATGCCCGAGCTGCCATGCACAGCTTTCCGCGGCCCTCAACATCGTGATCCCCAGCCAGCACTCTGTCCCTGTAAATAGACGTACGTTTTTTGGAGAAACGGGGGAGGAGGAGCCCCGCCCCGGGCGGGCTCCTTGAGGGCCTGCCCAGCTCTCCGAGTGCTGGTGCTCATTGCAGCACCGTGGACTCGTCTGGAGCCAAGGGCAGGGAGCTGGGTCGCGCTGGATCCGTTTCTGTGTACGCAATTAGTTGCAACTTGTACTGTATGCGCTCGACAAGCATGTGCAGCGTGAGATGTGAAGGATCGGGAGTCCCGATCCTACAAGCCATATCAAGCACGTCATTTGCGCGGGAGATGTCCCAGGCCCCATGCCAAGCCCAGCTTCGTCGCGATGCCCATCCGCGGGCCACTGCCTGGCCTCGCCGACATTGTCGCCTCCTTTCCAGAGATCGACGCGTAATCTGCACATTGATAAAGGCTGCGTTCTCCATCTGGAAGAATGCTGGCCTCCATGGGGCGCCAGGCCGCGCTGGTGGTGGTGTCGCTCCTATGTGTGGCCACGGCCCTCCGCACCCCCCATCCGGAGCGTTTGTCCATGACACCAATCACGCTGGAGACCGATGGGTGTATGCCATCGTCTAATGGTCTTGGCAAAGCGCCGGAGCGGTACAGCGGCTACTTTGACTTGAACAGGTTAATCGGGAGGCCGGGACGGGGACCATGGCATGGTTGATGCCGCTGGCGATTGAGCTCACGTTTATTTGTGCGGGGATGCATTTCGCATTTATTTTATTGATTGATCCTGTGCTCGAGTCGTGTGCCGCGCTGCGCTTTGTTGTGATGACCCACTCCCGCTCGCATCCTCTCTTGAAACAGGACGGTGGACGGTCACATGTTCTTCTTCTACTTTCAAGCGAGGACTGACCCCGAGAATGCGCCGCTGGTCATCTGGATGACGGGTGCGCGATCTTGTGTTGGTCTTGGGAAGAGACTGGCTTTGTGAGCAGGGCTTCGCATGGTTCCTGGAGGTTTATCAATAGGGGAGAGCTGCCGACGCGCAGCCGGCGGCACAGAGCACTCCTACTCAACAGTGAGATACTGACATTCACACAAATGCATATATTCACCTAAAGAATGATCTAGCTATGTCTCCATTTGTCCATAAACCCACTCCCAACTCTTCTTCCCTCCACACAGGCGGTCCCGGCTGCTCCAGCGAGCTGGCCGTGTTTTTCGAAAACGGCCCCTGGCACTTGACGGCCAACCAGAGCCTGGAGGAGAGCGAGTACGGCTGGGACGTGGCTGCCAACATGATTTACGTGGACCAGCCGGTCAACACCGGCTTCTCCTACTCGACCAGCGACGAGGACCGCTGCTACGATGAGGACTGCGTTTCCTCAGATATGCTCGATTTCCTGCTGGCGCTGTACGAGGCGCGCCCCGAGCTGATGGGCAAGGACGTCTACGTCACGGGCGAGAGCTACGCGGGGCACTACGTCCCGGCCGTGGCCAGTCGGCTCTTCCGCGCGCACCGCGAGGGCGAGACCGCCTCGCCCATCAACCTCAAGGGCCTGGCCATCGGCAACGGCCTGACCAACCCGCGCATCCAGTACGGCGCCTACGCCGATTACCTGCGCGTCAACGGCAAGATTGGGGCCACGCTCTACTACTACGTGAATTTGGTAAGGTTTTTGGGGGAGAGAGAGAAAGAGGGAGAGAGGAGGGGGGGGAGAGGGAATGGCCAATTTCACCACAGACGAGCGCGACGTAGGGTACCCTCTACCTCCCTACAACAATTACTAATCCCCCCCCCTCCTTACCCCAGGTGGAGCCGCTGTGCGGGTACGGTCTGCAGGTGTGCGACCTGCTCAACTGGGACTGGGAGTGCCTGATGGCGATCAACCTGTGCCAGATGGTGACCTTTGTGCCGCTGATGGCGGCCAACCCGGGGATGAACGTGTACGACATCCGCAAGCCCTGCAAGGGCCCGCTGTGCTACACCGAGTTTGAGGTGCTGGACGACTACCTGAACCGGCCCGAGGTGCAGGCCAGGCTGGGCGTCAACCGCCGCTGGAAGTCGTGCAACATGCGCGTGCACGCGGAGATGATGGGCGACTGGCCGCACGACTTCAGCCACCTGCTGCCGGAGATGCTCGAGGCGGGCGTGCGCACGCTCATCTACGCGGGGGACCAGGACTTTATCTGCAACTGGCTGGGCAACCGGCGCTGGGTGGACGCGCTGCCCTGGGCCAACGCGACTGGCTGGCACGCCGCGCGCGATCGGCTCTGGACCGTCGACGGCGAGGCGGCGGGGAGCTTCCGCTCCGCGGGCGCGCTTTCCTTCCTGCGCGTCGCGCAGGCAGGGCACATGGTGCCCATGGACCAGCCCAAGCACGCGCTGGACATGCTCACCCGCTTCATCAACGACCAGGGATTCGGCGGGGACGACGCGCCGGAGGACCCCTCCTCCCAGCCATGGACCGACACCTCCGCCGCCGCGCGCCGCCCCCCCCTCGCGGGACGCAAGGAGGACCTCGCGGCCGCGACCCTCCTGGCCCAGGCCTGATGCATCGAGATATAATTGCATAATTACAAAGCAGTTTTCTTTTTTTTGGATACCAATCCAAACTGTCCGAGCGCCACGGAGAGTCGTCCGATTCTACTCCGGACAATCGGTCTCCGGAAATCACGGGCGAACAGACTCTCCGACGCACTTTTCCCGCTGGCGACTCCCAGTGACCTTGCAGCTTTGTGTATGTAACCTAATCAGGTTACACAAATACATTCCGGATCCGTCTGCTCCCCATGGCCGGCGCGGTGCCTGCCGCGGGGATCGCGTACCCGCTGCTCGACGAAACCACCATGGCCGAGGAGGAGGCCCAGGAGGCGATCGAGGTCTGCACCTCCCTCCTGGACAAGTTTTCCGACGACCTGGAGCGTTGCACGCACCGCATACGCGATGGATTGTCAAAAAGGCTCGGAGCGGGGCCTTGGCACGTGGTCTTGGGCGCCTCCTTTGCTTACAGCGTCGGGCACGAGGTGAGGTTTGACCGCGCGGAGGGGGCTGGGGGGACGGCCTTGGCGGCTTCAGAATCCTCCCCAGCAGTGACAACCCTCCCCCTCCAAAAGAATCCAGAGATGATATGCATAGCAAGGTGCAACAGAATACTCGTTTCAACTCCTGTGACAGACAAAGAGCATGATTTTCTTCCACCCGAGCGAGCACACTGGCGTGCTTGTCTGGAAGGCCTGAGCTTGCTGGACAGCGTCCGGAGGTGCGGCGCAGTTCCGCCCGCAATCTTGCCCCGTCATCGAGCGCACAGCTCCTGGACGAGGCTCTGGGCGTTTGGCTCTACCAGCACCGCCGCCAAGGCCTCTCTTGTTGCGCTGCGATGGCATGGCGGTGAGGGTAGGCGACTTATGAGTGGGCGAGCGACAGAAGCCACAGCTCTACACTCCCCTGACTCTCCAATCCCCCTTATTCTGCGCGCCTGAGCACCGCTGGAAAGTCCATGTAACTGGCTTCGCGCTGCAGCCAGAGGTCATCGAGAATATTGTAGGCCGCCACAAATAGCTGTCCATGCGCCTCCACAGGGTCTGGGCAGGGGGACATGTGGCGGGGTTCCATGATTTTGCACGTATTCTTATCGCTCGGGAACCGTAGAAACTACTAGAGCCCAGCACGTGCACGTGCCAACGGCTCACCTTGCGCTAGATCGCCGCAGAGCTGCAGAATCGCGGAGGATTTCCGGGTCGGGGGCGCGGCGGGTCTGTAGAGCCCCGTGATGTCTGTGCGTGGCAGGGCGAGGAATAAGCGTGAGACATACCTTTGGTACTATTTCCATTCCAGCGCACAAATCATTCCTGCGAATGCATAGCAGAGTCAACGCTCCCATCATCGCACAGCCAGCGCCTGTCCACACACCTGAGAGCATAAAGGTGAGGTTGACGCCTGCCGCGGCAAAGGGGTACTCCCACTCGCTCCTGGTGCCCGTTCTCTTGTGCATCAGCCGGTCAAACGTTTCCGGAAAGTGCTCCGCCATGTAGCCGAGATTGTGCAGGCTCAGAATGCCCGAGCCCCTGGCGGACAGATATTGTTTTTCGGGGGGTGGGGGCGTGCAATCATCACACTCTCGGGCTGGGAGCAAAGCGCAACTCAGCGCAGCCTTCCTGACTCTAAGATACCCACGCACCGGATGTCGCGACCGGGGTCATCGCTCTGCCAGCCCATGTCCTTCCAGCGCTCCGATCTGATCTCGGCAGGAAAGGCGCCCGCCTCCGTGCCAAACCCGAGCGACCACAATTTCCGCAGCAGATCCTGCAGGATGGACACACATGCAGGGAAAAGGCAGCTTGATGAACACGCTTCTCGAATACGTACTGTTCATAAATACCCTTAAAAAAACTACAGCCTTCCCACCCTTGCCAACTTTTCTAAAAATATTTAAACCCACCACGTGAGCAACATCGTCGCTTGAGTAGCTTGTTTTTGCCAGCAAAGCCAGCTGGGCCATGTTTTCGCGCTGCCTCGGGGTCAAGGTATAGGCTTTGGGAGCTCGAAGGCCCAGCCATGCTGCGAATTTGGAGGGCAGCGCTGCGCATGCATGAGGTTGCTCTAGGCGACACGTGCAACACTGATCAGGAGCGCAGACGAGGCCTCCGCACCTATGAATCGCTCGTAGACCGCCAAGATTTGGTTCACGCAAGCACGCCAACAGTCGGCAATTGCTCGCCAAATTCCACGCGGCGCCGGGGAACCAGCGCTGGGCAGCAGTGGCTGCCGCAACTCGGCATCGTCCGGCATCGTTTTTTTCCGCTGCCTGGGAGCGGAGGACCCTTGCGTGGACATTCGGACCTGATCCAGGATACTTCTACTCATTTTCGACCTTGAGTGGCGGCCTTGGTTATCATCTGCTCCCACTCTTGTGAAAATGCAGGCTTGCGGATCATGATTGGTCGAGCAGCCAAGATCAGATCTGCACGTCCGGCATCAATTCTGTAGCTGGCATAATCTGCGCATCGACAAGACACTCCATCAACATATGTGTATCTACAATACGAGTGTTTTTCAACATCCAACCGCATTGACGTCACCTCCATCGTGTCACGCACTCAGCTGCGAGTGCCCGAGCTCGCGGACGGCCCCCGCCTGGGGAGTGAATACCGGACACCCTGTTCGAGTAGTCCTCATGTCCACCGCGCCGCCTGTCCAACACCCGCTGCCGACTTGGCTCGCAGATAGACGCTTAACGGGTCCCTTTATCAGCGGAACCAGCTCGCGGGCCTACACATTCGGGCAACGACAGCAAGGTGCTTGTTTCTATGACCATTTTCTCCACAGTGGCGTTGTGGATGGATGCCGTTCGTGTGCAGCGCTGGTTTTGACTTCTTCCTCATCCCTATTGCCCTAACCGCACACAGACGATGAGGACGGTAAGCTGCCGCAGAGCCGACGAGGCTCCGAGCTCGCCCTGAAGACGCGCAGCGCCGGCCCGGCCGCGCCCAGCGACTCAAGCGGGGGCGTGCTGCGCGCGCTGCCCGTCTCGCTGGCGGACCTGATCCACGCAGGGCTGCTGACACCCGGCGAGGGCGTTCTGAGCGTCGCATACAAGGGCAGCACGCACCGCGCCAGCCTGCTGGCGGACGGCACCATCCGGCACGACAGCAAGGTGTACAATAGCGCCTCTGCCTTTTCCATCCACGTCAAGCGCCTCATCACGCCCGACAAGCAGGGCGACGACGGCTGGAAGAGCGTCCTCTACGCCGGCAAGCCGCTGGACAGCTATAGGTGCGCGGTCTTTTGTTTTTCATTGGGGAACGGTACTATTTTGGGGGTTACATGGCATATGCCAGGGAATCGCGTCATTGGGATCCGCCGCCAGGCAGACATTCACAAACCTTGAAGACACCAGGCATTAACTCATCACACCTCAAGCGCTTGCTTTTAGGCGGCAGTTCCGCGAGTCGGTGAGCGAGTCGGCGGCGCAATCGAGCGAGGAGGAGGAGTCGAGCATGCAGGACGCGAGCGGCGTCGAAGGCGGCCCCGACGCCGACTCACCACCAGAGTCGGCGGCACGGCAACCGGCGAAAAGGGCGCGCCCGAGCCTGCCCCCGCGCCGCGTCTCTGGCCGGGCCTCGGCCGCGCAGAGCCGCACCGAGGGCCGAGCCTCGCCAGAGTGACTGTGGAGCTCGTTGAGGTTGCAGGCATAATTGAGCTGGCGCGTGTGGAGCCAACGTCCGCTGCCCAAGTTGCCAAGCTGCTGGGACAAGCAAGGCAACAGCGTCCTGCCCGCGCTTTTCTAGCCTCAGACATCGCCATGCGCCTGGCCGGTCCCTTCAGAAATCGAGATCAAAATAGAATCGGACGGCGCGAATGTCGGGCTGCGGGATCACCAGCTCGTCCGTGAGCTCCTTTTTGGACAGGCGCTGCCCTTTCTTCTTGCCCATGGCTCGCCAATTGGCCGGCAGGTCGAGCAGCTGCCAGCGCGTGTGGCTGTCTTCGCTCGCCAGGCCCAGGTACTGGGCCGCGAGCCGGACGCGGCGCGCGCCCGGCGACGGCGCAAACTCCACTTCGAGCGGCACGCTGCGAAACCGCTCCAGCTCGCGCGGCACTGCCAGCGCCCGCAGACCTCCCTGTTGGTGTGCGTGGAAGGGATTGGTTATTATTGGGTCTCGCGGTAGACTGTAAATGTCCGCGGCCTGGAATTACCAGTCAAAACGCCAACTTGTGAAGCGCGGTGCAGCGGACCCTTGCCACCCACGAACCGGGGACGAGATGTCAAAGCGAATAGAGTCGGCCACTTCCGCGCCCAATCGCTTTTCCAAAAGAGGGCTCAGCGCCCTCGAAAACCGGGTCATGTCGTCCAGTGTCGGGGATCCGTACTTGTCTGTGCAAGGAGGCATGCTGGCCACAGGTGAGCGACGGTCCAGATCCAAAACTGCGGCCCCTTCGCGACCCCTCGTGGTGCACCCGCCGCACCGGTGAGCTTGTCCAGTCTGACATCCAGGGATTGCCCGGAGGGCTTGACGTGCAAGGAGTAAAGCCGAAACTCTGCAAAGATGCTGTCCTCCAGCAACTGCTGGATGCATTGAAGCGCCTCCTGGGCCCTGCAACGATTGGCGGTGTGTGTGGCCAATGACAATATATGTTTGTCATTCCAACATTGTCAGGGTACATACTGGCATCAAGCGCCACGCCAAGCCACGCACCAGGCCTTGTCACCCGTGTTGACAATGGCGGGCACCTCTTCCATGCTGCCATCGTCGTCGTCGTCATCGTCGTCTGCATCCAACGACTCGTCTGCCGTCAGATCAGCGACGGCTTCATCGACCTCGTCATCCTTGGTGGAATGAGGCAGAGACGAGAATGCGGCCCGTGTTCGATCACACGAACGCTCTAATGCCCGCCCAGAGAAGGCCGTCTGCGCCGCCCGAAATGCTTGCGGCCGGGCCGCCACGATGACCGCCAAGACATGGGTCCACCGTGACACTGTCACGCCAAGAGAAGTACGGCCATGATCTCGATTGCCAGCACGCCATGCATATACATCCTTCCGCAGCAAAGCCACGCCCTCTGCACCTGTACGAGTCGGTGCCAGAGAACGGCCCACAAACCACATCATTCTGCTAAGCTGCCGCATACTGCTTCATGCATCAAACACACATCTATATGAAAAGCATGCCGCGAGCGTATCTGCGTTCCCACAAGCGAGCGTTGCAGCTGAGCGCACACTCCTTGCGCAGGAAGGATATGTTTCCGGCAGTGGCTGCCGAATCCGATTGGCGAGACGTATCCGACACGGGCGGACTGCACGTCCATGCCCAGGCCTGTACTGACAACGCCGTCCGCCGATGGGCGGAGAGCACACTTGAGCACGAATTATCATGGTACTGGAGGAGCCTTTGTCTCAAAATATGTCGTCCCAGGTGCGAGTGAGGCGACTGAGCAAAGTGATCTTGCGCACTGCCGCAGGCCCTGCTCCGGCACTTGATGTCGAAACAGCTCCCATTGAATACACAGGCGTCTGTACTGACCCGCATCACGGTGTGGCTGTCCTCTATCCCAGCCATCACGAGGTGCGTGGACGGGTCGGCGTGGGTAGGCTTGAGACGATTGACAGCGGGGACTGATGCGTGTCTATTTGCGCTTGGGTACCTGTTTGTTGACTCCATGGTTGAAGCGATACTAAGAGAATTGCTTTGAAAATTGGCAACACACCTCTCGCAATAGGCTGTTTCTGGTGCTCTGCTCGGCCTTCTTGCTCCTCACCAGCCTCGGAGGCCATGGCATGCTGGGGCTCGTGTGCGCCAGCGGGAGAGCGATCGTTTTGAAAATGCAACGTACGAGAGGTGTATGGTGTTGTTAGTTCTGTATGAGACATGCTTCAAGACACGAGCCTGCCTGCATTGCTGGTGTCCTCTTGGTCGGCTGCTCGAGTCGCGTTGACTCTCCACCCGCCGCTGCCCGCAGTCTGGCGCATCCTGTCTTCCTTTCTATTCCACGGCAGCTTGGTACACCTGGCATTCAACATGGTGGCCTTTGCCGGCATCGGTCCGATGTTGGAGCGGGGCCTGGGCAGCTTCCAGCTGCTGTGGCTCATTTTGCTCCTGGGAGTGGTCGGCAACGCACTGTACTCTGCCGCGGGGGTGGTGCTGTCGGCCGCGCCGCTGCTGGGCCGTCTCCGCCTGGGCAACGAGTGCGTCGTCGGCTTCTCGGGCGTCCTGTTTGGCCTCATCCCCGTGGAGACGGCGGTTCGGGCCGTGCGATCCTATTCGGTGCTCGGGCTGGTCTCGGTGCCGGCGGCGGCGTACCCGTGGCTCCTCCTGGCCGCGTGCCAGCTCCTGGTCCGGAACGTCTCCTTTCTGGGGCACCTCTGCGGCCTCCTGGTAAGACGGGCGTGTGAGGTTTCAGGGCATTAAGAGCGCTGAGGTCAAAATTGCTGCTTGAATCCATCCTCGAAGCTCATGCTCAATCCACGCAATGAAAACGCCTGTCTCATAGGTTGGACTCCTCGTGGCGCATGGGCGCGTCCCCTTTTTGTTCCCGGACGCGGCAAGCATCATGACTCGCGCGGACCCGGCGCTCGAGGGACCGTTGCCCAACTACATCCTCTTCGCGGGCGAAGGACTGTCCTCCTCACAGCAGCTGCTGCGGGGCCTGACGGCCTCGCGGCCGCAGGGCATGGACCTGCCGACGCTGTTTGGGGGCGCTTCCTCCGAGAACGGGCGGCTGGCGGAGTTTTGGCGGGGGCTCTGGCAGCCCTTTCCGTCCTGGATCACGCCCGGGACGGCCCCGGCCCCGCCCCCCGCCCTGCGGCAGGAGTTTGCGGACCGCGGCCAGGCGCCCAGGACCGACCTGCCGAGCCCCGCGGCCGCGGCGGCCACCGCAGCCCTCGCGCGCGCGAGCTCGGGCGCCAAGCGAGGCGAAGCGCGGTGAAGCCAAGGTGGGAATGGGCAAAACCTTGGCTGTTGACAGTGACCATCGCAATAAGGGGCTGAGCACTACTTCCACTTTTAGGGCATTGCCTGCCCTTTCTCGTGCTCAGCCCGGCCTTTTTTCCTAGAAATATGACATTCTTCTGACGTGTACACGCGCGACTGACAGCTGAGCAACCCACTTGACCCCTCTTTGACCAAAGAAGAAATTCTGACAAAAGTGTTTGTACAACCAATCGGTTTGAGGCGATAAGGAGAGCGAGGCAAGCGGCGGGACGGACAAGCGTGAGACAAATTCTATTTGTTGGCGCCGGGGTCTAGAGTGGTGGGGCATGAAATGAGGGGTATGGCTCTCCGGGGGCCCAGAACGCGGCGTGGAAAAACGAGTGCTGATCGAGGTGCGCGTGCGGCCCCGGCGCGCTAGCCGTCGTCCTGGCGCGAGCCGAACCAGAGCCTGCAGAAGCCGCCGAGGCCGGACCGGCAAAAGGGCGCGGGCCCCGTGGCCGCGCTTCGGACGGCCTGGACCTGGGCGTCGGTGGGCTCGGCGCCCGCTGCGTCGGCGGGCCGGCGCAGGGACGACTTTTTCCGGGCGCACATCTGCGTGGGCGCCTCGGGCACGGCGGCCGAGCGCGGCCTGCCCCGGCTCCGGCGCGCGCGGCGTGGCCCCGAGGGCGGGCGTGTGCCGCTGCGCGACGGCGGGCCCCGCGCTGGCCGTGAAGGCGAAGCTGACGCGGCGCTGCGCGGGCGCCTTGGGCGCGGCGCCCTCCTCCTGGTCGGTGCTGTAGCTGGCGGGCGCGCGCTGCCCGGCGGGCGGCGTGGAGGGCGCGGGCGCGGGCGCGCGCGCGCGAGCCGCCGAGCGTCGCGACCCAGGGGTGCTGCTGGATCTGCTGGAGGGACAGCCGCTTCTCCGGCTGCAGCGCCAGCATGTCGCGGATGAGGCTGGCGCAGGCGGGGGACACGCGGCGCGGCAGCGGGCGCATGCGGCCGCCCATGATGTTCTGGAGCGTGGCCACCACGTTTTGCGGGTGCAGCGGGTCCTCAAAGGGGTACTGCCCCGTGACGAGGAGGTAGAGCAGCACGCCCAGCGCCCAGATGTCGGAGGCGCGCGCGTCGTAGCGCCCCGTGCGCCGCTCGTACAGCGTCTGCACGCTGCCGTTGCCCAGCAGCTCGGGGGCCATGTAGTCGGGCGTGCCCACGCCCAGCGTCACGGCCGAGGCCTGGTGCTTGCTCAGCCCAAAGTCGATGATCTTCACCGTGCGCGAGCGGCGGTCGATCATCACGTTCTCGGGCTTGAGGTCGCGGTGGCACAGCCCGCGCTCGTGAATAAACGTCACGCCGTGCAGGAGCTGGGAGAAGTAAAAGGCCGCGTCCGGCTCGGCCAGGCGGCCGCCGCACTCGTTCAGCAGGTCCAGCAGGTCGGGGCCCTGGATCAGCTCCCACACAATCACCACGTGCTCCGCCTCCGCGAAAAAGTCCAGCAGCTTGACCACATTGTCGTGCTGCACCGAGGCCGTGTACTCAATCTGTCGAGATGGAAGGTGGGGATCAAAAGGAGAGAGTATGAGTATTTTTAATGTAAAAGTTACTGATGATTTTGTTGCAAATATCGCCTAACAATAATGCGTCACTTGGCCAGGTACTATTTGAGCCGCACGCACCTCGCGCTTGACGCCCTTGATCGGCATGGAGGCCCGGCCGTCCTTGACAGTCATCACCTGCGCAGTAACAAGGCGCATCACCGGTGAGCGCGTGCCATGCAACTTGTAATGCAACTATGAGAACAGTCCACAGCGTGCATAACACGTCGTCGCTATCCCCGACTGCCCGGCTCGCTCGTGTCGGAGCTCCGTTCGGACCGCCGCACCCCAGTCCGGAAACACACCTTGAGGGCAACATGCTCGCCGCTGGGGAGGGTCTCGCACTCGTATACAACGGCAGTGCCGCCCCTGTTGACCTCCTTGATCACCCTGTAACGGCCGCTGCCAAGGAGGGTGCCGGGTGGCAAGGACGACATGGCGACGTCCGGCGAGCCAGCGGCTTGGAGGTGAAAGGCACGCTGTCGCGCAAGTGCTTCACGAGCTGTCGAGTGTAAACTGGGTTGTGGACCGACTGGTCCTGCTCCATGCCTATAAGATCCATGCCGGGCCCGATTTTCTCTACTCAGCGGGTGCTGTGAATGAGCCGACGTCGGCTTGTCGAGCGAATGTTGTGCACCTCCGAACCGGGGAGCAGGTTTCGAGGCACCCAGGATGGGCGTCCGAGCCGGAGCATCCCGTACGGCGCGCAGCCCCACGCGCCCGGATTTGGCGGATTTTTTTTCGTATCACCTGGCATTGTGGCAACGCAATGCATGGTAGTCGCGTTGCCGTGCGGAATGCATGGCATGATGCGACTCGTGTTGCGCCCGGTCGGAGCTAGGGTTTTGCCTGCCGCAATCGGCCGACACGATCTCGTCCTTTTGCCGTCAGATTGGGCCCAAGCAAGGCCATGCATGGTCCACACAGCGGCGCATGCATGCAGCGAGTTGTTTGCCGAGCCTGTGATCTACAATTTGCATGTCCATTGTTCGGCGGTGGAATAAGATCGGATTGCGGGAGTGTCTGCTGAAAACCCTGCCCCAGAGGCAGGGGCGTCAATGCGTGCCAGTGCCCTGGAGCGCCTGGTGGACTGTGTCTACTAAATAAGAGGCATTTGCATGGACGTCTAGGGCCTGCAAGTCTGACCAACTGTCGCTGCCATGCTGCGCGCGGCGACGCGGGTGCGCTTCGTGGCCTGTTCTGGGGCGACAGCCTCGACCAGCGCTCGGAGCGCCCTGTACGCATCGCTGGCCTGCCCTACCGAGCCGCAACGAGCCCCTGAGGATGAGGAGGGCCCTTCCAAGGCCAAGGCCGAGCCGCCCGACACGGCACGCCGATCTCGACGCCCCCCGGAGGGCCTGTCCCCGGCCGAGCTCCGAGCCGAGCTGCGCAGCTTCATGCCCGAGCGCGTGGCGGAGGAGGAGGCGGCTGCGCCCGTGAGCGACTGGCGCGCGGTGGTCGAGCAGCAGCGGGCCCTGCAGGCAGCACCGGGGTGGTCGCCGTCCACCCTGACCGACTCGTTCGGGCGGGTGCACTCCTACCTCCGCATTTCTCTAACCGAGCGCTGCAACCTGCGCTGCTTGTACTGCATGCCCGAGGACGGCGTGGACCTGACACCTTCTCCCGACCTGCTGAGCGCGGAGGAGGTCATGCGCGTGGCGCGGCTCTTTGTGGCGGCGGGCGTGACCAAGATCCGCCTGACCGGCGGCGAGCCGACGCTGCGCCCCGACCTGGTGGACATTGTCGGCCGGCTGGCGGCGCTGCGCGGCGTGACCTCCGTGGCCCTGACCAGCAACGGCATCGTGCTGGGGCGCAGCCTGGCGGACCTGCGCCGCGCGGGCCTGACGCACGTCAACATCTCGCTGGACACGCTGCGCCCCGAGCGCTTCCTCGCGCTCACGCGCCGCCGCGGCCACGCGCGCGTGCTGGACGCCGTGCGCCTGGCGGGCGAGCTGGGGTTCGACCCCGTCAAGGTGAACGTGGTGCTCATGCGCGGCGTCAACGACGACGAGGTGGGCGCCTTTGCGGAGCTGACGCGGGACCAGCCGGTCAACGTGCGCTTCATCGAGTACATGCCCTTTGACGGCAACGTCTGGTCCGACAGCAAGGTGGTGCCCTACCGCGCCGCCCGCGAGGCGGTGGAGCGGCACGTAGGGGCGCCGCTCGAGGCGCTCCCGGCGCCGCCGGGCGAGGTGGCGCGCAACTTCCGGGCGCCGGAGCACCGCGGCTCCATCTCCTTCATCACCTCCATGACCAAGGCCTTTTGCGGCGACTGCAACCGACTGCGCATCATGGCCGACGGCAACTTGAAAGTCTGCCTCTTTGGCGCCAACGAAGTCTCCCTCAGGTGTTGTTGGTGGGGAGGCGAGGGTGTGGTTTTTTGGCTGAAAATGAAATGCCTCAAGTTGGTACCTTTTTATGTGCCACTATTTCTACTTCTACCATCATCACTCCAACAAGCGAGCACCGTGTTTCCATCCACCAGGGACGCGATGAGGCAGGGCGCGACGGACGAGGAGCTGGCGCTCATCGTGCAGGCCGCGGTGTGGAGGAAGAAAGCGGCGCACGCAGGCATGTTTGAGCTCGCGTCCACCGCCAATCGCGCCATGGTCAAGATTGGCGGCTGAACGTTGAACCGTGCCGATGGGCAGCGGGGATGCGCGTCGTGCGGCTCTGGTGTCGGTAAAAACTAGGGTTGCGTTGAAATGCCCACCTCAAAGTGCAGCCCCGCTGCGAGAGGGCTCTCTGAATCAGGTGTGCGCCAGGCGCCCCGCATTATCCTGGAAAAAATTTTGGTAGAATTATGTGTGTCCTCGATTGCCAGGTTGTTTCCTTTGGAGACAATCTTTTCTGAGATGCGGACACCCGTCGTCGGTGTAACGCCGTTGCAGATGATTAGGAAGCATCTTTTGATGGCCAGGCACAGAGGATGGCACAGGCTCGGGAGCGCGAATCCCTGCGAGAGGAGCATCCATCGCGATGATGCTCCGTTCAACACACACACCCAAACCCAAAACGACTCCTCACTCGGCCGCTTGCATGGGGTCGAAGGCCTTGAACTCCGCCTTGAATCGCTCGGTGCGGGCCCGCTCTTCGTCCACGGGGACCGCGCAGGCCTTCCAGTCGGCGCGCTCCGGGCAGCCGGCCAGCGCGGCCAGGACCTCCCTGCCAAAGTTGAGCGGGTGCCGCTCGCCGTAGGCGATGGGGTGCACCAGGCGCGACCCGTCCGGGAGCAGGGCCTGGAAGTACTCGCCGTCGCCGCCGACGACGGCGGCGACCGCCTCGCGCGCGGCCTCGCCCGTGGCCGGCGGCAGGCGCGTCAGCGAGAACCCGGCCGCCGCAGCCGCCTTTTCGAATGCCGGTCCCGCGCCCTGCGCGGCCGCCGCGTCGACAGCAATGGCGTTGAGGTGGCAGTGGTTGCCGCCGCTCTTGCGCAGGGCCATGTACCGCTCAAAGGCCACGAGGCTCGCGCCGCGCGCGCGCCAGCAGGCGCCGAGGGCGGCCAGGTAGCGCTCCACCTCGCCAAAGGCCTCGGGCGAGAGCGCCTGCGAGCAGGGCTGGTGCTCCACCGAGACCACCAGCACGTGCGAGTCCGAGATGGCGCCCTTGTCCACCGCCAGGTAGGCGTCGTCGCCCACGCTGGCCACGAGGTCGACGTCGGCGTCCGCGTTGGAGAGGCAGAACCAGCAGCCGTCCACGGGCCGGCCATCGGTGCGGCGCCGCGCCGTGCTGGCGTCAATCTCCAGCGTGCGGCCCATGAACTCGGACCCGTTGAGCTGGCAGGCGCGCTCCATGCCCTCTATTGTCGCAAACTGGATGTGGCACCAACTGTTCAGCCGGCCTGTTAGGGAGGGTGTAAGAAGAGAGGGAGAAGAAGGGGTTGAGTGTTTGTGGACGGCGCGCAGAGAACGTAAGGAACAAGCCGTGTAGCCCATCATCTCGAGCGGCATCCTCGCTCGGATATTGCTCAAGAAAGCCCCTTCCGTCTCCAAAACACATAAACCCCCTCATCCTCATACCCTGATCATTGGTCTTGCGGACTAGGTCCTCCACCTTGCCCGCCTGGCTGAAGAACTCGATGATGGTGGCCTCGCTGGCGGCAAAGGGCACGTTGCGGACGAATATCGTCCGCCGGCGGTCACGCGGGATGTCTGCGCGCCCCAGGCTGGGCGCCGCCGCCGGCGCCCTCGGCCGCTTGCCGCGCTCCTGCCAGCGCCAGTCCTGCGCGCCGTCGCCGGCCGACTCGGCCTCGCGCTTGCGCCGGCGCACCGCGGCGGCGGCGTACGGCTCGGGGGTCGTGCCCGGGGGGACCGCCTGCAGCTGCGTCGCCTCCATCTCGGCCGCCGGGGTCAGCGCCAGCGCGTGCAGCCACTTTTGCTTGCTCGCACTGCCCACCTGGTATAAATGATGATGAGGTCCAGGAGGGTTGGAGTTAGGGTAGGGAGAGATGCATGCACATGCCGTAACCCTGAAAGACACTACCACTAGAACATCTCCCCCACAAACAAGCCCCTACTCAATGCCGCACCGGGGCGAGGCCGATGAAGCGAGTCACGTGCGCCCCCGCGCCGAGGTCGCGGTTTAAATAGGGTTGTCGCGTGTAGAAGCAGTCGGCGCCGCTCGCGACGTGGTACCGCGGCCGCGCGGCGGCCGCCAGCGCGGCGGCGTGCGGGCTGCCTGCGCTGGGGGCCTGCTCGGGCCACGACCCCGGCGGCAGGCCCTCGCCCAGGCCCTCGGGCCACTCGTTGGTCAGCAGGAGGTCGATGTCGCCCTCGTGCGCGGCGATGGACGACTGCGCAAAGGCCACGTCGGTGCTGGAGTGGTAGGGGCGGCCGGGGCCTGTGCTTGCCTCATCGTGGAAGGCCGCCGCGTTCCAGGCGCCGTCCAGAAAGGCCACGGAGAGGCCCTTGACCTGCGCGACCCCGGCGCGCCCCAGGTACCGCAGGCGAGACCCGTCCCCGAGGGCCTCCAGCCGCTGCAAGACGTCTGCTGCGCCCTGGCCCCAGGCGCCAATGAAATAGATGGGCACCGGCAGCTCCGCCTCGCCGTCCAGGTACTTGGTCAGTGGGCCCACGTACGCGGCGCCTTGGTCGCCTGCTGAGCCAGGTTGAAGATCTATGCTTTGCGGCGCGAACGAGACTTTATGCAGATCCAAGCAAGAGCTCGCTTCTGGGCGGCATGGCTATCAGTAGACAGTACTCTCAGTTGCCACGCTCGTGCAGAGTGCATCACCATCCCACCAGCACATCTTCGACCAAATCACCCCCTTCCTCAAAACACAGTTCGTCGCGCCACGTACCCTTGGAGTCGAAAAATTGGCCGACGCAAAACAACACATCGAAAGGACCCTTGCTTGCATTGACGGCAGCCGCGCGCTTGAGCAGGGTGTCGACGTTGCCGCCGCACGAGCCAGCAATAAGCGCCTTAACGACCGGCATGGCTTACAATGGGGAGGTGCAGCGCCTCAGGGACATGGTGTGGACTGGGAATGGGCAGTACTACGAAATTTTCCTGTCGCTTGCGACTGCAGGCAGATATGTGTTCGCCTTCGGGACGCCATTCTGCCGGGACCGACCAGATGCTCTGCTGCCTGACCAATCGCGGAGGATCGAGACTTGATCGCGTAGGCGACTCCTCACCAGAGCGCAGGCTGAACTCCCACGCATTGCAGTAATTATTTAGCTGTATATTGTCTCTGTCAATCGATCTAGTCGACAGTCCAACGGGGGCACTGCTGCCAAGAGGCGGTTGCGGCCATGGGCAAGCACAGCAAGAATGCGGGCGTCATGGGCAGCGAGTCCTTGACATACCATGAGCGAAAAGCCCTCGGATTCGGAACAGTGACGGAGCGACTGGGCAAGGTGCGGCGCTGGGGGTGGGTGTGGAGGATAGAAGCATGGCGGATGGGGCCTGGGCCGACCACACTTGCATCACACCTCCAACGTTTTCTTCTTGCCCGCAGGACTCGATTGGCAACTTTTACGACTGCCGCCTGACGCTCCGTCGCGCCCAGGCAAGGCACTGGGGGTTGGAAATGGTTTTTCTGTTACTGGGCAATGTCGGGAAGGACGGGACCGCCATGCGCCTGCCTGGAAAGCGCTCGCCTGTCACTAAGCGATCGTCTCGTGCCCGCAGGATCCTGTGTGCACGCCCGACGGCTTCCTCTTCAGTCGCGAAGCCATCCTGGAGAACTTGCTCGCCCAGAAAAAGGCCAACAAGCGCAAGCTGGCGGCCTGGAAGGCGGAGCAGGAAGAGCGTGCCAAAAAGGTGAGTAGGGGTGGTGAACTGGTGAACAAGGGGGAGACGGGCGAGCGAGCAGTTGGGTGCCAGTCGTTCAGCACTGAGTTTCCTTGCCAAAATATGATAATTGTTTCCCTAGCACACACACAGACGCCCCCTTTTTCACTTCCTCTGCCCCGCTAGGCCTCGGAGCGCGCGGAGATCGACGCCGGCGCGGCGCTGCTGGCCTTTGACAGGGAGAACCACGCGGGCGCCAGCGCCGAGACGTCGGCGCGGCTGCGCGAGCGCGTGGCGTCCGAGGCCGAGGCGCTGCTGGACGGCCGGCCGCGCGCCGCCTCGAGCGCGGTCACCATCGCCTCCAACGCCGAGCGCGCGGCGCAGGTGCGCAGCTTCTGGCTGCCCAGCCGCGCGGCCGGCGCCGACGCCGACGCCGCCTCGGCGCCGCCGGAGCAGGGCACGCGCTGCCCGGCCTCGGGCAAGCCCCTGCGCCTCAAGGACCTCACGCCCGTGCGCTTCACGGCCGGGGACGCGCCGGACGAGCTCATCGACCCCCTGTCCCGCGACGTGCTCACCAACGCCTCGCGCCTGATCGTCGTGCGGCCCACCGGCGACGTCGTCACCGAGCACACCTGGCGGACCTGCGTCCTGCCAGAGGGCCAGTACCAGGGCCACCGCGTGGGGCCCGAGGACGCGATCGAGCTGCAGCGGGGCGGGACCGGCTTTGCGCTGCACGACAAGGAAGCCCAGGCCAAGAAGCACTTTTTGCTGGGCCCGGGGTCGGGGCTGGCGGACCGCCGGGGCCAGCACGGCGGGCCCTCCTCCAAATTCGGGCTGCGCTTTGGCAACTGAGGAGGGGTTTGTGCGGGAGGGGAGATGTTGATCCTGGGCGGTGTGGGATTGAGAGCATCGAGTCGTATCAAAGAGTGTCTATGTGTTGCTTGCCCTTGATCGCTCTTAGCCCATAATCCTGGTCATTATGTAACCTATCATTATCCTAAGAACTTGACTCTGCGACCTTGCAAATGTTCACCCTCTTGTATCACGACAAATCGGCTTGCAAATCGGTAAATTAAATACAGAAAAAGGATCAGACCCCGCGGTTTGAATGAAAGGGGAGTGCCAGTGCTGCCAGATTGCAAAGGCCGTCAAATCAGTCCTACTCTAACCTAGAAACGCGTCCCGCGCGCGGCCCAGAGCTCGCCGCAGATTTCCCATGGGGGGCTGCTGCTGCTGGGGCGGCGCCTGCTTGATGGGCGCCGGCCGCGGCGGTGGGTGCGCATCCACCACGTGCTGCCGCTCCCGCTGCCGCCGCTGCCCGGCCGAGAGGGAGGCGCAAAACACGGCGGCATCAAAGCACTCCCACCCCGTCAGCGTGACCTCAGACCCTGCTGCGGCGGGCAATGTGTGAGAATGCTTGTTGAGTTCTTGGAGACGTAATGTGTGACATTTTACCCAGCTACAAGGCAGCCATTTGGAGCTTTGAGCACCCCCACTCACAAATACCAGCGCAACTTCCCCTCTCACACAGGCGCACACACCTAGCACTGGGTCGTCCCGCGCCGCTTGTGGCAGGGCACACCCAAATGTGAGGGAGATGCTGTCGCCAGGGGAGAGCCGGAAGATGCGGCGAATGGTCTGCTCAAACTCGTCCCGGCCCTCTGGCCCCGGCCGTACCACCACCTGGTACGTCTTGCCCTCGTGCGCCACCGTCATCACCGGGTCTGCCACCGGCATCGAGGCCCAGCACGTGCGCCAGTCCGGGAGATGGCAGCCGCAAAATCGACATTTCTGCACCATTACATGATGGATGTGGGCACGAATGTGGGAGTTTGTCGGGCACGACCTGGTCCTCCTATCCGTCACCGGCTCAAGCCCGGATCACGGACCCGCACGAGCACGTCAATGTATCGGGGCAAGTACGTCCCACGGCTCCCGCGCCAAGCGGGCCGCATCAAGCACGTTTTCTTACGCACCGTTTCGTCTACTTTGCCGGCAGACTGGAGCTGCCACCGCGCGAGGCAGCTTTGGTGGACGGGCATGCACTTGCATGGCCGCACCAGGGGGCGGGTGGGCTCGTCCGGCTCGTGGCATATCCAGCAGGTGGGTCGGTCGTCCCACGCTGGGTCGCTCATTTTTGCAGTGGCAAAGCGATAAGCTGGAGTCGGGGTTTGCTTTTGTGCGCGGGTGGGCTCTCGCATCGATCTCGACAGGTCGACCGGGCATGGGACGCCATGTGTGCGGTCGCCCGTCCGGATGCGTTCTGCCTGGATTCGGGCAGCCTGGGAACGCGGTCTTGCATCGATGTCTGCCTAGAAATGTTTTTGATAGTACATATATTCTTCCCACTTGGACTTGACCGAAATTTGTTCTTCTTGTTTCAAAATGTAAGCTTACAAGCAACAGCTTTGTATCAGTGACTTGCAGCGTATTGCAGCAAATAGCCTTTGCAGCTGAATAAGTTTAAGGGGAAGAATCGGGGTCCAGCCTGCAGGGCACGAGTCATAGGTCGCAGGAGTCATTGCGAAAAGAAGCACGCATGTGAGGGGGTACAAGGCCGAAGCGCGGTCGCTGAGGGGGGGGGTTAAGCCCCCCCCCGCTCCCGTGCCCGCAGACGAGTCATGTCGCCGGCGTGATGGGTCATCGCAAAAGCAGGCAGTAATGTCAAGAGCAATCGGGGGACGCGCGGCCGGGCGCGCGTCGCAAGCGGCAGAGTGTCTCGGTCAGGTTACGTTGTAAGAATCACGGAGAGAATAGAAAAAGTGTCAGCGAATGTCTGTCAACCTAGCTAAAGTTGACCGACAGCTGCTGGGCGGTGTTGACGTCGTTGATGGTGACGACGACCTGCTGCCCGTTGATGGCCACCAGCGTGAGCTGGAAGGGCCCGGTGGGGATGTTGGAGTACATCTGGAAGAACTGGAACTGGGAGCTGGGCAGCGCGGTTCCCTGGTAGATGACGGCCGACAGCGGGTACTTGTAGTTGGCGAGGAAGAAGGCCTTCCAGAAGCCGTTGCTCTGGATGCCGGCCTTGGGCGTGTAGAGGATGCCGCCGCTGATGAAGGGCGCGCAGGAGGTGGCGTACTGCCAGCTGATCTTCAGCCGGTTGGGCCAGGAGCCGGTGAGCGCCGTGTAGGCTGGGTAGCTAAAGTCCAGGGAGCCCTCCAGGCACTCGGGGCAATTGTCCACGATCTGGACCAGGACGTCGTGGTTCTGCACGGGGCAGGCGGGGTCGATGCAGCGCGCCACCACGCACTGGCCGCAGGCCTGGCCGTTGCTCCACTGCGCGCTGTTCATTGCAGCAAAGTACTGCTGGAAGAAGGAGTTGAGGTACTGGTACGCGCAAGCAAAACCAGAGCCGCCGGCGGTGCCGGCCAGCGCGCCGTGGTAGGCCGTGCCGTCGCCCGTGTAGCGGGGGCTGGAGGGATTGATGTACTGCGTGTACTGGCTGCTGCCAGAGGGCGTGGTCGGGGTGGGGGGTGGCAGTCGGCGGGGGGAGGGGAGTTGGCGACGGGAGGAGGGGGAGTTGACGACGGGAGGGGGGGAGGGGAGTCAACGACCGGAGGAGGGGGGGAGTCGACGACGGGAGGGGGGCGGGCTGCGCCTCCTCCTGCGCGGCGACGGGGGGGAGGGGGGGAGGGGGGTGGGAGGGGGGCGGGCTGGCAGGGGGGTGGGCTGCGCCTCTTCTTGCGAGGAGACGGGGGGGGGGGGGGGAGGCGTCCTCGGGGGGAAGGAGGGGGGAGGGAGAGGCGTCCTCGGGGGGAGGGCGGAGGGGGGGGAGGCGTCCTCGGGAGAGGGAGGGGGGGGGAGGCGTCCTCGGGGGGAGGGGAGGGGGGCGAGGCGTCCTCGGGAGAGGGAGGAGGAGAGGCGTCCTCGGGGGAGGGAGAGGGGCTGCTCACAGGAACCGGGCTGACAGCGCCAGAAGGCGCGCCAATTGCGGTCGTGTTGATAACGTTGACGCGGCTGAGGCTTGCATTGGTCAGCTGGTCGACAAAGCTGTTCAAGTTGCTCGCGCTGGGTCCCTGGAGTAGTTGCCTGCCGGGGGACGGATAGAAGTTGCACGAGCCAGTCAGCGTCCGCGTCACGCACAACAAGCTCATAAAACTCCCGAAATTCCAGGGAAATGCAGGCTTGCAGTGTCCAGCACCCCAAAGTGCTCCCAAGGCAGGGTCACCGCCGACGCGCACCGGCTGGAGTACGTCGGGCGACCGGCGCTCAGGGCGCACAAGGCCAACAAAGAGACGAAGAGAATGGAAGCCTTGGGCGTCATGGTGCACGACGCTTTCCGTCCGGAGTTTGAAGTTGAAATGGTGGGCTGTTATGGAAGGTTGACGGCCGAAGCATTCTTATATATGGCCTTGGTCCGTCTGGCTGTCCGACAGCGCCCGCACGTGAGCACGGTCAGACAGCCCTTTCGTACGGCGCCGCCCCGGCTGCCGGCTTCCGCCGGCTGACGAGAGTGCGCCAACCGCGTGTAGGAGGCCCGCCCGATCCCCGATGCGGGCTCGAAGCGTCGCAGATTCCTAGTCCCTTGGAGATTGAAGGAGGGGGGCTGCAGGCACGAGAACTGGCACGGGAACCGTCTTCCTGGTATTGCACGCTCGTGCCGGACCTGGAGGCGGGCCCAATACGTGGCAGGTGCCACAGGGCGATGCCGCGGGTGCCCACAGTGGGCTTCATCATAGCTCTTCACACCCGAATGGGGCTCTGCGTGGGCTTCACCTACCGTTGTCAAGCTGAATTTAATCAAAAAGGCCTGGCCTTTGCATAGCTAGTTTGGCGTGTTTTGAATTTGGCATACACCATTGATTGGTGATGGTTGCTGCTATAAAACCCAGTAATGTGCCTGATAAGCAAGCATCAGCTGCAGCAAGTATGCCGTTTTGATCAAGAAGTGGAGTTTGTGCAATGGTATCCAGCTCTGGGAGCCATGCGTGCGGTCTAGGCCCGGCTATGCCACCCTTGGCACGAGACTTCGTTTGAACCTTGGTATCGCAGCCGTGGCTACTGATCCCGAAGCCTCTCTGTGCCACCACATCATATCACACGATATACAAACACTCATATCTTCACTTTCAAACTCAAGTGCCCTCCAACTTGTCTGGCAGTGCACACCTTAGGAACCTCAAATCGCTGCAACAGGCCCGCGCTACCATGGCGAGGATTGGCGGGACGCGCCGCGGTCAGTCTGATCACTTATTCCGACTTTCCGAGGGTTGTTACCTGCTTCGTCCCTCAGTCCGTCAAACCCCCGCCTCGTGCTTCGACAAGTTCTGCGTCACCTACCTCGGACATTTAGTGATGTCATGGTTTCTGGGGAAGATGCGACGAGCACGTCAGCACCGTTGCGAGTGCAGCACCGTGGGGGGCAGAAGAATTCGGCGACGGCTCGTTCTTCGATGCCACCGCTTGCAAGCAAGAGGCTTTCCGCGGCTTAATGGCTTCATCTTAGACACCACGTGTCGCCGGTCCTCGCAGAGCTTGAGGAGCCGAGGAAAGGGTTCCGCGTGCCTCGTCGGGCTAGTACTTTGCCACGCCGGCGGTACAGCATAGAACTTCACAGAGAGCGTGTGAGCTCTGCGGTGCTCTTCACGATGGCGACCCGGTAGCAAGTATACCCCGTCCTAAAAAGGCCTGGCTGTTGTTAAATGAGAGCACCATCGTCCAGCGCCTGATCGAGTCTAGGGCCCCGGACATCTGTGCGCAGCCGCTAGCTTGATTGTTGCAACCAATAACTTGGCTCCACCAGGGCGTTAGGCCCAAGAGCACGGGGAGGGCAACCTCCAGTCTGCCACGAGAGAGGCAAGCGCCTACCTTTACATCTCGGCGCGCCTTAAAAGCTGTGGGCAGCTGTATATGCGATCATTCTACCGTTTCCATTCAGTTTGTTTCGCCACTGGCCCCAGACTTTGGGTCGCGCCGTGGATGCGAGGCCAAACAGCATGAGCTTGACAGGCTCTTTCTTTCAGAGCACGAACAGGGCAGAAATTCTAAGTCGCAATTATCACAATCGCTTCCGATGCTCTGACTACTGGAGGTACACCGGGTGCCCGGCTGCGATAACAAGAATGCACATATCATACGCTTTATGTGATTGGCCAGGGGCTCAACACCCACGGACCAGCCCACCCGCTGGTTCCGGGGAGGGCAGGAGCCACGTAACGCGGCCCGGCACCTCTTCCGCCAGGTTTCCGTCGAACGATTGGCGCCAAATATCGGGTTTCTCACCCTCCATGACGCAAAGCGTGCAGTATTGACCGTCCCTTGCGCTCGTCGCGCACGTATCACTGACCACCTCGCAGCGCTGCGGACCGAATCCCCAGAGATTGCACTCGGCTCAGGGGTGCGCTTCGGAATGGAAGGGTTTAGCAAACTCGGCGCCTGAAGCGGGTCGGACCGCATGCTGCTGGGTAAAGTACTCATTCTAGCATCAATGTAAACGGTGTGCAGGGCAAGGCTGTGCTTGGCCGATTTTATAGCTGTACAGGACGTCGCGGCGCGTGCGTCAACCCACTTTTGCTGCCGTTCGACGCTGCGGTGCATGAACGTATTTTTGTGGATTTAAATCCCATGCAAATGTATACAAGTCTTCAGATGCGGCTTTGAGCGGAGCGTCGTTGGCCGGTGGCCCAAGGGACAAGGTAGGGACTCCGCATGCCCGGCGAGCGGGGTTTGGATGGCTGGGCCCGCTGCGAGCGGCGGGGGAGGTGTCCTGACGCGCCACACACTCCCCACCGCAGCTGGGTGATTCTCACCGCGAGGACTCGGGCAGCAGCCTGAGCCGATCGGCCACGGGAGCGATGCAGGAGAGCCTGCTGCTGTCGGAGGATCGCAAGGTGCACGGGAGCGGCATGTTTGCCTCCGTGTGTTCCTGGTCCAGCTTCGACGGCGGGTCCATGTCCCAGCTGGCCGAGGTGGACCACGGCTCCCAGGACGGCTCGGCCTCGGCCGCCTCGCTGTCGCCCAGCCTCGCCGCGCAGGGCTCGGGCGAGCACAGCCACCACGGCGCCTCGCGCGCCCCGCTCCGCGGCTTTTTCTCGGCGCTGCGCGCGGTGGCGCACGGCCTGATGCCGCACGGCGCGGCCGACGCCGCGGCGCCGCGCGCCCCCGAGCCGGCCTTTGGCGCGGTCGAGGCGGCGGTGCGGCCGGCCCTCTACTGGCTGGGCGGGCAGGGCGGCGCCGCGCGCGCCGCGGACGAGAGCGAGGACGAGGACGCGGCGCACGCGCGGCTGCAGGAGGCGGCCAGCGCCTCGCGCTGGCTCAAGTCCGACTGCCAGGACGAGGTCGCGGTCGTGCGCGACTTTGCGGGCGTCCCCGGGCAGCTCTTCGTCGGCGTGTTTGACGGGCACGGCCCCTTTGGCCGCGCCGCGGCCTGCTTCGCGGCGCGCGCCCTGCCGGGCCTCATGGCCGACAGCGGCGCCTTTTCCGGCGCGGGCGCCTGCCCCGCGGAGCGCGAGCTCGCGGCCGCGGCCGCCTGCGTGGCCGTGCACGCGGAGATGGCCTCTGGGCGCGCGGGGTTTGACCCCGCCATGAGCGGGACCACGGCCTGCTTCGCCGTGTTGTGCGGGTGCGAGGTGATGCTAGGCAACGTCGGCGACAGCCGCGCGGTGGTGGTCCGCCGCGCGGCGCGCGAGGCCCCGCGGCCGGCCAAGGCACCGTCGTTCGGGCGGGAGCCTGGCCTGCCCAGCCCCTTTGGCAGCGCCGCCCCCGAGCCCGCGGGCTCGGCGCGCGGCTCCTTCAGCTTCGAAAACCCGCTGGCGCACCGCCTCACCCGCGACGCCAAGCCCGAGGACCCGGCAGAGCGCGCGCGTGGAGGCGGCGGGCGGCGAGGTGCGGCGCCTGCTCGACGGCGACGGCCTGCCGGCCGGCGCGGCGCGCGTGTTTGCGCGCGGCGACGCGATGAGCCCCGGCCTGGCCATGAGCCGCTCGCTGGGCGACGCGGCCGCGCACGCGCTGGGCGTGCTGGCCACGCCCGAGGTCTCCTGGCACCTGCTCGACCGCGAGCGCGACGCGGCGCTGGCGCTGGCCACCGACGGCGTCTGGGACGTGGTCAGCGACGACGACGCCGCGCGCCTGGTGGCCGCGCTGGCGCCCAGCGCCGCCGGCGGGCTCACGCTGGAGGCCATGGAGCGCTGGAAGCGCGGCGCCCCGCCCGGCGGCGCGGCCCTCATCGACGACATCGCGGCCGTCATCGTCCACGTCGCGCCCCCGGCGCCCGGCGGCGCGCCGGCCTCGGACGCGTCCTTCCACGGCGCCCGCCGCGCCTCGTCGCGCACGCACCCGGACCCGCTGCTCGCGCGGCGCGTGCCGCCCTCGCTCGCGGCCGCGGCCGGCTCCAACGAGGAGGCCAACGCGCTCTACGGCGCCTGGCTGGCGGACCCGGAGCTCAACCCCTGCACGCGGCCCCCGCGCGCCTTCTTCAGCGACGTGCTGGGCGCCGCGCCGCCGCCGGTGCCGCTGGCCAGCGCGCTGCCCAGCGACGGGCCCGCGCTCGTCGTCGGCCCGGCCGCGCTGGAGGACATGGTGCGCCGCGGCAGCGACACGGCCACGGCCATCGCCGCGGCCGGCGGGGCGCAGGCGCTGGAGACGCGCCCGGGGCTGCGCGTGGCCGTGGCGGCTGCGGCGCCGCGGCCCGTCGAGGCGCTGCGGCCCGTGCGGCGCGCCTACCTCCGGCCGGGGGCCTCGGGCTCCGACTCCTCCACCACGCCCTCCCCGGTCGTCGCGCGCCACGACGACCACAAGGTCCGCGGCGGCAGGCGGCAGGCCGCAAACGCGCTCGGCCGCGTCTACTCCCTGGATAACACCAGCCTCTGGGCGTCGGTCACGTGCGTGTGGAGCGTCTGGTGCCGTAGGATCATCTTTGTATCATCGTGTCTGTGGGTTGCTGATCTCGCTCCTCTTTGGGTGGTGGTGCCGTAGTCGCTGGCAGTCAGTGATGTTCATCTCGCTAGCGCGCTTCCCCGGTCCCTCTGCCCCCTCATCTCACGCCCGCCCCCTATTCCCCCCCCCTATCCCCAGGCGGACGCGGAGCCTCGACGAAAACTCGGTGGGGGGCGGCCTGGAGGAGGCGGCCGTGGCCAGCGCGCCGGCGCTCGGGCCGCGGCTTCTCTCCAGCTTCTCATCGCGCACTTCGCCGCGCGTGCTGCGGCCGCTGGACGAGCCAAACTAGTCGTCCGCGGAGGGGCCGCCCGGCCCCGCGCCGACCCTGTACCTTCCCCACCACCCACGTTGTCGTGTCACATGCCGTGCCCACCGCCCTCATGCTGTCTTTGCACTGTCTAGTTCGCCCCCCTCCTTGCTGCGGTCTCAAGCCTAAATACAGTGATGTCTTCTCCCTTTTCCAACCACCCCTCTGACCGAATTCATACCGGCGCCGCTCGACAGTCTGCGTGGTGCCTGTGTCGCTCTGGAATTGTTTCTGCTGTGGCTGCGGTGAGCTCTGTGCCACCCGCATTTCACGTCTGCAATCAACCCTACTAGAAAGAGTGCCATGCGCCTCCAGGGAGAGCCAAATAAAGCCAGGCGCTGCGAGCACAGACTGTAGCCACGCGCACAGCCCGGCAAAGGGCGGTTGGCTCTTGGGTTTCACTCTGCAGTCGGCTCCGCGCGCGGGATCTCTGCGAGCCGCATCGTGCCGCCGTCAGCTGCCTGGCGGCACCGAGCTGCCCCACTCCACTCGACCGAGTGCGACCGACGAACAGCGAAGCACGTTGGTCGTTTGTCTCAGCAAAGAAAGGCACTGCAGTTTTTTTGCGAGGTCAACATAAAATGTACGAAAGTGGCCTCGTGCGCCGTGACCTAGGGCACGCAGCTCGCAACTACGCATCAGGTCCGTGACCACTGGCGTACTAGTACGGGTTCTGGCCGTGCGGCTCACATGGCGAGCGCGGGTGGGGCCTCGTCACGAGCCTTCCGATGGCCTAAAACACGTGATTATGCCTGCAGTTAGACTCAAATCGCCTCCAAAGGCCCCAGCACTACAAAGGCGAAGATCGTGGCCAGCCTCGGATGCATCCCTGACCAGTTCTCCCGGGCCTGGGAAGGGCCGCCCACTATAGATGGCTGAAGTCCGCGGTATTCCGAAGATCCCCCTATTTTGACGCCCATGATCCAACGCATGTATTTATTAAGGTCTCCAGGCTTGCAGCTGCACTTGAGAGTGGGTCCGAGGCACTAGGCTGGGCGCACCTGATTCGGGCCACCGAGTACGGAAAAGGGTCTTCCAGGTATGAGAGGGCAGCTGGATATACCCCCCCACCCCCGCCCAACTGCACGATCCGTACATTCAGAAGAGCACTGAAAAATGCTTTCTTGTGAATACTATTTTTTCGATGCGATCAGCAGGTCATTCTCGGTATGACAGACCGTCCGGTACAACTTACAGGCCACCTACAGTTGGGCCTATCCCGGGCATGCACTGGAACGCGCCATACCCTGTATGGTGTGGACCCTATATCCCGGCAAGCAATACACAGAGTTGGGTCAATGACCAAAATTGGTCTCGAAACCATGGTATCGTGTTCGTGGCATGGAAAACTCCCACAGTTGCGGCCCATGTCAAAGAACGGCGCAGAGGTTTCGGGCCGCGGTCGACGACCGAGGCGGTCACATTCGCGGGTGAGCTAGGCGCGTATGCCACGGCTTCCGATCGGGCGTGCACGAAACTCCGCGATAGGAACCCAGACATGGTGTCTGTGTATAGGGCGAATGAGAGGGGATTACCTTGGGCCCCGAA
This sequence comes from Prototheca wickerhamii, assembly GCA_031763795.1. Classification (NCBI taxonomy): domain Eukaryota; kingdom Viridiplantae; phylum Chlorophyta; class Trebouxiophyceae; order Chlorellales; family Chlorellaceae; genus Prototheca; species Prototheca wickerhamii. Next base: position 1,258,784 of record JASFZW010000005.1, read on the forward strand.
ATGGCGCCACGTTTCTGGCAAGGGTTGACACGCCCCTATGCCGCACTCTCTCGAGCAGGACCCAGACCAGCCTCCTCGGCCCAAGTCGGCATTCTTATGCTTTCTGGCACATTACAGGTAGGTGTGCCGTGCCTTGCGGTGTCTGGGTGGGCGATCGACACGTGCCGCATTGCGTGCCCCCTCTGATCCTGCTCTCATGCATCTCGCAGGGCGATTTGGGGGGTCGGCAAGCAGGTGCGGTCGTTGAGAGGGGTCGTATGGCGGCCTTGTAAAACAATCAACCTCCAAGCACCCTCCAAAAGCATTCCACACTCCTCCTCAACAGGCTTCTTTCCAGAGATTCTCCCACCAGCAGGGCCTCTGCGCAGAGGCGGGCCGGACCTGGCGGCAAATGACCGCCGACCAGCAGCGGCCGTTTGTCGAGGAGTCCAACGAGAGCAAGAGGGTCTGGGCTGCCTACTTTGCGTCTCGGCGCAGCCAGGGTGGTTCCAGAGCTAAGGAGAGGACGCGCCAGAGCACGCCTCCCCGCGACCCCGGGAACCTGCCGGGCTGGCCGCAAGGGCGCGACACCCTGCCCTTCTTTGGGAGCCAGCCCCCTGCTCGGCACATGCCTGCTGATCCAGTGCCGCTCAGTAGCCAGGCCACAGGCCTGGGTGCGGAGGGGCCAGACCCCTTGCCGCTGGAAGGGCCCCCCTTGACGAGCCTCCCGGAGGTCATTCTGGGGAGCGTAGTGCTCCCATGGCATTACCACGACTCCATGCACGGCCCCCTGTTCTCAGGCCACCCTCTGTTCCCTGCGTCCCCAGCACTGCACGACTTGGAGCTGCCCCCCCCACAGCCGCAGCCGCGCCCAGACTGGGCAGCTCTGGGCCACGCCGGCAGGCTCAGCGCCTGGGACGACCCTGGCGGAGTGCCGCCGGCGGTGGCCGAAAAGCTCGTCGTCCTCCACGAGCGCGAGGGCCCAGTCTCCATGTGGCCGGAGTCGCTCGATCGCATGGCCTATGAAGTGGCGGGGACACTTGGGCTTGCCAACGTTTGCGGCAGGCGTTGACCGTCAATAATTTCTTTCCAACCGCAGTGGTCTCTGACCCCGATGTCCGGGGAGCCTCCCAGGCAACAATAGCCACCTCACCTTTGCTCAAGATTGACATGATTGTTTCTACCGGACGCACCACCTTCGAATTTTGAACATAATTCGTTAATTCCTTCAAAGTGTTGATAGCACACTTCCTTTTCCAGATACTACGCTGCCTTGTTGGTCAACACCCTTTGCTATGGAGACGCTGAGCCTCCCTGAATCCAAATTGCTCCACGACAGTACATTGTGGATTGATAATAACTTGACAAGACATCCCTGTCAACTTGATAGCGTCCATGTAAAAATGCGACACATTTTCAGGGTGGGATCGTGCCCTCGTTGGGCCTGCACGGCGCCGACTGCCACGAGAGGAAGGAGCTGGCGCCCAAAAAAGGTGCGCGGATGCCTGGCCGCATGGCAGCAAGTAGCCTTGCCGGTCATGCAAAAATGGGGTCCCACTCGCTCCCCTGCGTCCACAGAAGGGGCTTTGAAAAAGTGGATCGTGCGCCATTCACGGCTATGCAGCTGCAGTGTCGCCCAATTCCGGGTTGCACACTGGCCCTGCACGGTAGGGTCCCTCGATGCCCATGCGGGTTTCACAGCAAACCCGTTTATTGCATAAGAATGATCAACGCCTGCAACAAACGCCTTGCCAGCACCATACATACGATGGCCAAAACAGACCATCAATATGATTGGTCAGATTGATTAGGAGGCGGCAAGTTGTCTTTGGTGTTCTGAAGTACACTTTTAGGGGTCCTGTCTCCAGGGGCGATGACCTGCGCCGACGAAATCCACGGGCATGGTGCTTTATCCGGCGCACTGAAGCTGAGAAGCGACCATTGCACCGCCAGGTCTTGTGACATTATACCAGTGTACGCCCAGCTCTTTGCGCCGCGTAGGTTCTCAACGGCTGCCCCAATTGAGGCACTCCCCCTTACGTGGCAGGCGCCCGGGCCGTCCCTCCACGTGGGATTTGACCGGGCCCCGTCCGCGTTCGCCTCGCAACCGGACGCGTCCCCGGGTCGTAAATAGGGTCGGGAGCAAGGGGCCAGTGTCGCGCATTCGCTCCAGTACTGCATCCGGAACGGTTTCAGACCTCGGTTGAGGAATATTCTATCGCTATGGCTACTCACCGCGTATTTTGCGGCGTTGCCCTCCTGGTGGCGCTGCTCGCCCTGGGCAGCCAGGTCCAGGCTCGGGCATTGCCCTCCCGCGAGGTACGGGGAGCCAGAGCATGTATGGTACGTCCATAGCATGCAACCAGAGTGAGAGATAGGCTGACGGTCTCGCTTGGCATCTCCTTCCACAGGCCGTGAGCGGCGCGGGCCGAGGCGATGAGCGCCGTCTTCTGCGTGTGGGCGACGACGCTGATTTCATCGCGACCATCCGCTCGTACCTGAAGGGGTCCGCTTCCGGGCCTCCATCCCCAGACGCACGCTCTCACAAGATTCTGGCCCTCAACAAGACCGTCAAGGCCGCCGCCGCCGCCGACAACGAGCTGGCCAGTGACATGTCGGACTCGGTGCCCATCACCGCCTACTGCCTCGCCTTCAAGGACTGGGGCGGCACTGGCTGCTACCTCAAGGTGTCCCAGGCCCGGCCCGGGTCCAGCCTCCGCTTCCGCCTGCGGTCCTCCGCGGGGGAGGAGGTGGAGAAGGTCATGGCCCTGCCCGCGGGCGGCGCGCCGTGGGGCGAGTTTTTCTACCTCAAGGGCTCCAGCCGCCACCAGGCCCGGCTCACGGGCACGGTGGAGTACGTGGACGAGCCCGCGACCAAGTGGGCGGTCGCCACCACCGACCCGGACGCGGTGACCACTTTTTACTCGGACGGCAGCATGATGGGCCTGGGCGTCGCCTTCCCCACCTGGCAGACAAAGGTCCCCATGGGCAACGGCAAGATCATCAAGCTGCTCACGCAGAAGATCAAGGGCGACAGCGACTGAGCGTGGCCGGTGCCGCTGGCTCTGTTGAGTGTGCGTGTCCCGGGACGCGGATGCAGAGACCAGAAGCCCAACGAGTCTGTTGGCGAGTCGACCTAATCGCCAACTGGCTGCGTGCCCCGGCCCGTCGCTGGGGCCTCTCAGAGCGCCAACTCCTTGCGGATGCCGGTGAGCCTGCTGGCACTGGACCACGGGCTCGGGACGCATACTTGGCGTCGGGACGCCCCATTCCATTGAGAGCAAAGCTCGGATATTCTATCAAGCATGCCCAGGCGCGCGCCTGTCTGTTCCCGCCCTGCATGCAATCGTCACGCGCGGCCACCAGGCGAGCAGTCTCTTGTTTATAATCACAGAGACCTTGCTACCTGCAAGGGACCATCCCAGTGTGCCACTGCTGTATCATGACATGACGATAGTAAAATTGAGTACAGAAAAGCAAAGTGGGTTGGCAAGGGGCTGCGTGCATAGAAAAACCCAACAATTGGGCGGACAGAAGAGAGCTGGCGGGGCGTGGCGCGATCCAGGTCGCCGTGGACCGCTCCCGCCGGGTGCGCGCGTCAGTCAATGCAGGGCCTGGAGGCGTAGACGCCCAGCTCCGGGACAAACAAGTTGAGGGTGATGTGGCCGATATCCGGCCGTTTGAAGGGCATGCTGAGGCGGGGGATGTATGGTGTCTTCTGGGGGAGCCAGAAGGTGTAGTGCCCCTCGTCTTGGCCGTGCTCTCTACTGCTGTGCGCCACAAGCCTGACCTGGTGCCGCCCCGGGAGTCGGCTTGAGTAGTTGGAGTAGAGAAGACACCTGTCCCAAAAGAAGATGAATCGGCCGCAGCGGCAGGCGGCCTCGGTGATGGTCAGGTCCGGGTCCGCAATGCCGATGGCGACGAGGGAGGAGGGGGAATCCGCGTACTCGACCGTGCCCTCAATTTCGGGCAGGCCGTCGGTCCCGGACCCGGTCACAACCTCTGCGTGGGTGGTGTTCTGGCCGGCGGGCATGGGCAGCGTGAGGTTCATCTCCCCTCCAGAGTTTGCCCTTATGCGGATCAGGAGGGTGGACCCCGGCTCAGCGTAGATCACTCTGATGCGGCAGCCCGAAGTCATGTCCATGACTGTGGGGACGCAGACCACGTCGAGGGGGGGCGCAGGCGGAGGCGGGCTGGGCAGAGCAGGCGGCGGACTCTGTACGAACGACAAGGGCGTCCCAGTCACCGGCGATGTCGGAGCATCTTTGAGGCCTTGAAAAGCGTCTTCCAGGTCATGCTTGGCCCCTGGACTCTGTGCGGGGGTTGTGTCGACCGCGTTCATCGCGTCGACCAGCCTGTGGCGACTGGGAGGGTGGACATTGTTCGTACGACCCAGCATCACCCGCACCTCCTGCGCAGGCATGGACAGTTATCCTGAGGGGATAGATACTCAAAATTGCGTGAGAATGCCTCTTTTAGCAAACAAGCGCATCACCTGCAGCCGGGGCGTGGCGCTGGCTCCCAGCCAGGTCGTCAGCATAGCCAGCAGCAGGCACGCGGCCCGGGAACTTGCGCTACGCGACATGATTGCGTTGGTTTTTATACTCTTAGGATAAATGGTTGGCTCAAGGCACTCGCCCGACTTTGGAGCTCCGGCTTGCCACGGCAGGCTTCCCGGGTCCAGTTGTTCCAGCCTCCTTCCCCGTCGCAGAGCGACACGGCAGGCGGGATGCCAGGGGCAAGCCCACCAAGCGCTAGCGAACAGAAGGCACTGACAAATCAAGTAGTATGTATCCTATTTAATGCATCGTACGCAATGACGTGTGGTCTTGCAGTGGTGCAAGGCCCGGTGACTCACCGACCCTGCCAAACCTTGGCTATCCGCCCTTGAAAAGCCATCGGTGCCCCGCTCGTTCCCACGTGGATCCGGACAAAGCCGGAGCAATTCGGAAGGTTTGCCTCATTGGCCGAAGCTTCATGACCCTGCTCGATCATGGTTTCGGACCCGCACCGAACGAAAGTTTGCCAGTAGGATGGTTGCTTTGACGATCGGTTCCCGTCATTTTACCTCGAGTGTGCACCTCCAGAGTTCCCTCGCCACTTGGACCGTCCCGCGGTGGAGCCTTCAGGTCCTTGGCCCCACAGCACCTGGACCAGTGTTTTGAGCTTACAGCGTCATAGACCACGCATTGCATTCCGTGAGAGTTGTCCAAACAAACAGAAAATAGTATGAAATGATACATTGAATCTTTGGGTCGCACACCTGTGCAGGGACAGCGTGCCTGTGCCAGGCAGCCCAGATTCAGCACATGATCGCTGCCCGATGTTGCAGCGACCGGCAGTCGGAAAGGGGATCGGCGGGCCATGGCTCTTTCCATGCGACATGCTCGCTTACATACACCATGGAAAAGGGGAGTTTACGCTCCAAAATGGCTTCACCCTGCACGGCCTAGCCTAGACGCGCGAGACTGTTTTGCGTTTTGCTCCCACCCCTGAGAGACAAAGTTGGGGTTGACATCATTACAAAGGGCATGTGGACGTCGCACAATGATAAAAATATGGAGATAAGAAAGTCTCACGGTATGCACTGCAGGGAAGAAACAATGGGGGCATTTATGGGACTTATGGACAGATCACGGCCGCCGGCTGGGCCAGCGGGGAATGACGCGCTCAGTGTGATTCAAAATTCAGGTCCCACCCCCCGGAAAATTGGGGTAGGGTTGGGGCCGCCCTGGCGGGAAAATTGGGTGGCGCGTGCTCAATTGACGCACGGCGCAGAGGCAAAGATGTATAGGGGCCAGACGCCCATGGTGAGGGAGAGGGAGCCCATCTCCTCACGATTGAAGCGCAGCTTGGCGCTCATGTAGCGCCGATCTTTGGAGGCTAGCAACTTGAAGACATGGTCGTCGTTCAGGGCGGCACTGTGCACCACAAAGTCTGTCAAGTGCTCGCCATCGAACTTGGCAAGATAGCTTGCGTTGATCGTGCACTCTTCCCAGAAGAGGGCGTGCCTCTTGCAGCGGCACGTGGCCTCGGTGATGGTCAGGTCTGGGTCTGTCCTCCCGATGGGGACGCGGGTGGAGGGGAACCCCAGGTACTCGGCCGTGCCCTCGATGGAGGGCAGGCCGTCCGACCCAAAGCCGCTGGTGATCATGAGGGTGTCGGTGCTGCTGTTGCGGGGCATGCGCAGCGTCACATTCTGCTCCCCACCCGGGCGAGCCGTGAAGCGCAAGAAGAGCTTGGAACCCGGCTCAGCAGACGTCACTCTGAGCTGGCAGCCCGACTCCATGTACATGGACGTTGCAGCGCAGGTCGCCTTGATAGGGGTCTGAGGTGGAGTGGGGCTCGGAGGTGGTGGTGGAGGCGGACTGGGCTCAGGGCTTGGTGGTGGTGGTGGCGGTGGCGGTGGCGATGGGCTGGGCTTGGGGCTGGGTGGTGGTTGGCTGGGCTTGGGGCTGGGTGGTGGTGGGCTGGGCTCAGGGCTTGGGGACGGTGGACTGTCGGCCTTGGGGGATTGGACGGGCGAAATGGGCGGCGCGTGTCTCAAGTCTGGGGAGCTAGTAGACGGCGATCCGGGCGCAATCGGGGCAGGCTTGGGGCCGCTGACAATATTCGGGGGGCTCCCCCGGTGCGTCAAGTTGTGAGAGGGGTCCAGGCCACCTTGGTCCGGAATTTCGGGCAGGTCGTGGCGATGGGGAAGAAGTCTCTTCTTGGGACGCGGCTTCAGTTGCACGACCTGTACATGTATGGAAACGGAGTTCGGTGATTGGGACCGCTAATGGATGCGCTCGCCCTGCATTCAGGCTGGGAGCGTACCAGGCGCGTCTGTGTCTTGGCGCTGGCTCGCAACCAGGTCGTCAGCAGAACCAAGAGCAGGCATGAGACCCTCGAACTTGGACTGCGCGTCATTGTTGAGCTCATCTACGATTGATGGGAAATGCACGGGTCCAACGCGTGCCCCGGGATTCGACACTCTTTTGGCCCGCGGCCGACGAGGACACGGGAGCATTTTCCGCCATTCTCGCCTGCCGCTTGGCACACGCCAGCGGTGAAAGTCTGCGCGCCGCGCCCATGTTCCGCGGACCCCTCCCCATATACTGTCGCAAGAAGGTAATGTGACTAGCCTCAGGCGGTGTAGGAGCTGAACTGAAGCATTGATCGCGCGTGGCTCTGAAGGAGTGTGCCAGTGCAGATGCAAACCCGGCAAATCACTTGCCCCCTTGCTTTTGAAAGCAACTCTTGCCCGCTCCCCAGGCATTGCAGTTTTGAAAAAGTTGAAAGGGCAATGTCTTGTGTATTCGGCATTTTGGACACTATCAAGCGTGCACCCGATGAGGGTTTCTTTGCAAATCGTACAACGGGCGTGTGATTGATAGACTCGCGTTGGACACTTCTAATGGCCTCCAAGCCACAGATGCACATAAACCCAATACAAATATACCCTGTGGCCAATTAAAGCTCCAGCTAATGCATTTGTTTGTGTGGAGTGGACTAAGAATGTGCGGACAAAGCGTTGCGCGGCAAGCGGCCTCCCAGTGGCACGAGCGGAGAGCATCCATTCTCGAACCCTCCGCAGGGCCATTCATCGTGCAGTCCCTATTGACTTGTAGTGACCCTAGAATGCTCACAAAGCGCACCGTAGTCCAGTGAGGCTCTATCTGTTGCACGGAAGCTTCCAAAGGGGAGCCCTCTGGGCACCTGAACGGCTCCGGACGCGTCCGGAAGATCCGGAACAAGCCGCGCGGGCTTGAGTTGGTCCCAAAGGCTTCGCGGCCTTGTTTGACCATTGGCAAGGCTCGGTGCACAGTGAAACGACGACAGGTTTGCTGACTGGATCCTGACTATGGAGATTCGGGGCGTCATGCCGGACTTATTCCTGTTTGACAAGTCCTCCTGGATCCTGTGCCGCCCATTAGCAACCTTGGGGTGCACAAGGCTCCCTAGAATAGCGACCAAGATCTTATAGCGTCAGACACTGCTCTCTATAATCCGTAAGAATCAGTTGATTCATGTGCACGTGGCTTGGTGAGAGAAAGTCGGCGACTGCTGGCCACATTGGTTGCCACTCTGCGTGATGGCGCCACGGCCGAGGTCAGCTGCTCCAGGTCCGGCGCGTAGCCCATCCATGCAGCGAGATGGTCGCAGAGGCCATTCCCCGTCAATGTGAGCGACGGGACGTTGCTACCCACCGCATTCTACCCCCGCATGCAAGACCGCTCTTGGTTTCCATGGCGCAGTGCGCTCCCCACATCGCCCACCGAGCCGTCGATGCTACGAGCGAAGGTGAGCCCACGAGCAGGCATTTGGCAATATTACAACAATGCCATGGGGATGGAAAATCATTTATTAGGAACTAGAAATGGACATTGCGGGGGGGCTGGGTAAGAATGGGAAAAGGCATGGCGCCTAAGAAAAGGCAGAACCTTGCTGGCAGGGCGGGAGCAGTGCAGACGGTGCGAATAGAAAGCGGGGAAGAATCCAAAAACGTGGGGGGGCGCAGCCCGCCCTGGCTGCAAAAATTGGGTGGCGCATGCCTCAATTGACGCACGGCGCCGAGGCGAATATGTTCAGCGGCCACACGGCGATGGTGAAGGAGAGGGACCCCATCTGCTCGCGCTTGAAGCGCAGCCTGGCGCTCAGGAAACCCTGATCCGGGTAGGCGTTGAACTTGTAGATGTGATCGTCGTTCAGTGCGGCGCTGTGGATGATGAAGTCGGCCCGCTGCCTGCCCTGGAAGCGGCCGCGGTAGCTGGCCTTGGCCACGCACCTGTCCCAGAAGAAGAGGAACTTGCTGCAGCGGCACGTGGCCTGGGTGATGGTCAGGTCCGGGTCTGTCGTCCCGATGGCCACGCGGGTGGAGGGGAACCCCAGGTACTCGGCCGTGCCGTGGATGGAGGGCAGGCCGTCGGAGCCAAAGCCGGTGGTGATCAGCAGGCTGTAGGAGCTGCTGTCGCGGGGCATGCGCAGCGTCACATTCTGGTCCCCGCCAGGCTGTGCCGTGAAGCGTAAGAAGAGCTTGGACCCCGGCTCAGCAGAGAGCACTCTGATCTGGCAGCCCGAGTCCATGTACATGGCTATGGCGGGGCAGGTTGCTTTGATAGGGGTCTGCGGAGGAATGGGTCTGGGTGGGGGGTGGTGGTGGAGGACTGGGCTCAGGGCTTGGAGGTGGAGGTGGGGGAGGACTGGGCTCAGGGCTTGGTGGCGGTGGCGAGGCAGCCGGTGGACTTAGACCGGGCGAGTTGGGCTTCGAGGGGCTCCATCTCGGGGAAGAAGCCGCAGGCGATGGCGGCGTTTTCAGGGTAAAGTCGGGGACATCCTGCGGTGAAACATCGTCATGCAGGAGATTATCTGTTGGGTCCCTCTCCGGAAATTTGGGCAGGTCGTGGCTACCGGGGGGTATCCTAGGCTTGGGACGTGGCTTCGGCCGCAATTGCTGCACATGATGGAAGTTTTCGTTGCATGAATGGGGTCGTGAGCGTGTGTGGTGGTACCACATGCATCCCGAAAGCGTACCAGCCGCGTCCGTGGCGAGGCGTTGGCCCCAATCCAGCTTGTCAGCAGAAACAGCAGCAGGCACCAGGCCCGAAAACTTGAACCTCGCTGCATGGTTGCATTGCATTCAGAGATTGGATGGCAATGGACAACTCCAGCGCATTCACCGAATTTCATCTGCCCAGCGTCCCGCTGTACGAAGACGCGGACGCATATTCCTGCGGCATCCGCGCTGGACAAGGCGGACGTACGCCACGATCGAATTTTAGGCGGCAACCCTCGTGTGCTATTAACCAAACACATATATGGCTGGCTTGATTGCTACAAATAATTGCGCTGGGACTATTTCATCGCGTTTTGGACGAATGTGGCGAGCCATGAGCAACCCTGCCGATACGCGTGCTGCCCTGGCTTCGGGAGCAATGCATGTCAATCACCAAACACTTGCATTTTTAAATCTCTTGAAAGGGCATTGGATATCAGACCCTTACACAGTTGCTATAACTAGAGGTGTGGCACCCAATGAGGGGTCGGGAAGCACACAAGGCGATGTGATATGATGGCTTGGGTAAGAATTTCGCAGTGGCCTCCAGATCGCATATATACATCAGAGCAACACTTTCTGACAGATATTACTACAACTACTTCTGGTAATGCGTGCGTGTTGGGTATACTGAGCTGGGAAAATGCGCACGGCGAGCTGCCCGGCTGGCGGCTTCCCACCTGCAGGAAGGACGGCATCCAAGTATGGCACATTAAGCGACAGCGCCAGTCCTATCGGACATATTAGTACTTGATTAGTTCATACATCCAAGATATAATGCCAGGATTCAGCGATTTTGATACTGTGGCAGTCCAAACCCTCAAAAACGAGCGTGCTGCGCCAGTTGATTCCGGACGTGTCCGGAAGATCCGGAGCAAGCCTGCTGGACTTGTGCTCTTGAAATTGGCTTGGTGGCCCTCTTTGCTAACTGGCTTATAGGACTACCTGCAAATGTACAAGCACCCGTATGATGCCAATTGTCTGCTACTCTTGAAAGTTGGCTTCCACATTGGACTCTGTCCTTCCCTCTCAAGTCCTCTTGATGCGACGCCACCGCTCAGCGGCGTCGGGTACTAAAGGTCTCATACAATCATAGGCCAACACCTTCTCAAATAGCTTACAGCGTCACATACTACTATATACATATTGTGAGGGTCAGGTAACACATGGGCAAGGGGGTTGAAGAGGAAAATCGGCGCGGGCCAGGAGCGCAGGTGGTCACGCTGTGCGGGGGCAGATCGTCGTGGCCAGCAGGCCCAGCTTGGGCATGTGGACCGTGACCGAGATCCTGGAGAGGTCGGTGTCTGGCCAGGGAATGGAGGTTGACTGGGCCACAATGTCCGCCATGTGGCGGGTCTTGCTGATGACCTTGTCCTCGTCCAGAGCGGCGTTGTGGATGTAAAAGTCGACGGGCTCATTCTCGTCGAAGGCGCCTCTGTACTTGGTCCACAGGTCACGGACGCGGAAAATGGACGGGCCGCTGTCGCCGCACTTGACAGATGTGAAGCGGAGGTCGGGGTCTTGCACCAGGACGGCGACGCGGCTGCCGGGTTTGCCCGGGTACTCCGCCGTCCCGGAGACGGAGGGCGGGAGCCTGTCGCTGGTTTCTAGGCTGAGAAACATTCCGTAGCTGGTCCCCTTGCCGTCCACGGTCACCAAGGCGGTGGCCGTGGCGCCCTCCGAGGACTGCACGCGCACACGCACGCTGGACGCGGGGGTCGCACTCAGCACCCTGAAGAAGCACCCTGTGCTCCCGCTCAGGGCGTAGGGCACGCACACCGCCCTAATTGCCGAATTGGAATCCGCCGGCGCCTTCAAAAGATTGCCTCCCACAGCACCGTCCAGCGGCAGAGCCTCTCCGAGAGCGACCAATCCCGGATCCTACAAGCGGGAGTAGTGCTTGGCCCGTGTGAGCTCTCCGCGGCGGTAAGCACGCAGCGGGAGCGACACAGCGGGGCACTACAAAATTTTTACCGTTGATTGGACGCCGAAAGCTCCGTGCAAGAGCGCGATGAGGCCGAGGAATACCCCTGCTCTCGCGAGAGCTGGCATCCGGTCCATCGTCCCAGTGACGCCTATGGCTGGACCGGAGCAGGTCGTGCAATTTTATTGGGACTATGTGTCTATTTAATTGTGCACGATGCGTCAAATCGCAGGTGTAGGCCCACTCCAGCCCATCTCTCGAGAACGCGGTAATTCCACCGCCCGCGTCCGCGTGGGGCGCGGTACGAGCCTGACACCTGGGACCGGCAGGTTGAGGGACGGGCGGACATGGTGGCAGGACCGTCCATGTGCCCCACACCTTGACTCATAGAGTTGATTGAGTATACGCAGTCATTTCACTCGCTACTACATTTTTGGAGTGAACCGGGCTCGCGCAGTCGTCCAGGCTATTGAGCTGTCGCGCCCTGGCAGTACAGCCCTGACCAAGGGAGGTACAGACTGTCACCCAGCGCACCCCAGGGCTTAAAAGTTACACTCTAGCCCTCTGAATATTCATAGGAATCATGCATTTATTATCCCTGGTATCTGCATGTTCGAGGAGCTCTGCCTCGCCTGGTTGGCTCGCAGCCGCCATGGCCTTTTTACTTGGCCCAGCCGGAATGACCCGTTGCCAACATGTGTCCAGAACAAGGCAAACTGTTGCAACCCAATTTGATGCCGGGAGAGGTTGGAAGATTGGATCAAGGAGGGTGGCTTGTGACGGACAGCCTAATTCTATGCAAAGCGCCCTTGCACATTTCCTGTGGGCTCGCTATGCGCCCCACCCGTGCCGCCAAATTTATTTCTTGCGCGGTGCGCGCCATGAGAGCGCGTGTTCGAAATTTCAGTAAGAAGTGGATGCCCCTGACTGGGTGATTCTGATCCGGGGCTGATGACCTGGCAGCAGGCCTCTCATTAAATACAATAGCCGCACAGGGAGGCATGTTTACCCTACACACAGGATCGCTAGCAAAAAGCCTGCGTGGCAGATCACCACCGTGTCCACGGATCTAGTTCCCTCGAGCAAGCCTTTGAGGCAACCAGATTCTCACTTGGCATGAAGAGCGTGGTCGAGCAGGAGTCGGCCCCGTCGCTGGTGCCGCGGAAGTCGTCATGCACCCACATTGGGCTGCTCTTCGAGGTCACCTCGCCCTCCGTTTGCTTGCCAGTGTCAGGATTGCTGACCCAGTACTTGATGAGCTTGTTTTCCGGGTAGTTCCCACCGACGACCACGCTCGCCCTGCACCACTTCCAGGTGCCCACACCAGCGCAGGAACACGCTGAGCGGTGAATGGAAAAGGTGCCGATGTCCCTCGGCGCCATGACGACCCGGGAGGCGGGCTTGCCCACATACTCGATGGTGCTGCCGAAAGTGTCGGGAAGGACGAGGCCGCTACCCAGCGACAGCCATGTGCCGTTGTACGTCCTCGCGTTGCCCATGGGGATCAGGATGCTGGCCTTGGCACCGGTAGCCTTGCACTTGAGTCTCACACGAAGCGTCGTTCGTGGCTGGGCATCCTTGACTCGAAGAAAGCACCCAGTATCGCCGTCGACAGCGTAGGCAGTGCAGACGGCCTTGATTGGAGGTAAGGCAGCGCTGGGAATCCGTAAGAGGGTGTCGCTCGATGCTTGGGAACTATGGAGAGCGGGCACCAGGGCGTCCTGCACAGGGCAATGCGGTCGACGTTGAGTATACGCTTCAAACCGATGCAATACTGTCGTACCCGTCGCAAGAGTGACTCGCGCTACAAAATTCACGCTTCGCACCGCATTGGCCTCGATTCCGCAGAGTGCCGGCTGCGCAAGGAGCGCCAGGCCGACGAGCAAGCACCCAAGGAGTAGTGCCCGACTCATGTTAAGAGCGGCGCAATGTAATAGGGAGTAATGCGTAGATGCTTTGAGTATGTATGGGTGACTGTCGAGCGTTCTGTCGTACACAACCACCGTGATTCGCGCACTTTCCCAAGAGGGACGCTGCCAGGTCCGACCGCTCGCATCTACGCGGCTCTGCGGCCCGCCCGGAGCGACCGGGTAGGCAGCGGCACAGCCAGCTGTCCTTGATGTTTCATGGGCTTCTGTGGGCTTTCAAAACGCTCGGAATACTCTTGTAGGGGTATCTTTTCAAGATCAGTCGCACTGAAGCACACGACTGCTTGCGTCGCCTGTTCGAATTGTCACGGCCGCACGGCCATTAGCCGTGGCGAACCCCTCGGCCCCGCAAACGGCTTGGTGCCAACGCCTGCACAGCTCGCATGAGAAAAGAATCTTACAGACGGCATGTGGCATGCTTCGGCTGTGTCCAGAGTAAGCATGGGATAAGGTCATGTACACGCCAGCGATGAGGTGCGAGTGCATAGACATTTAGGTCCCAGGCGCAGCGCTGACGCTTGCCGCCTGGAGTCAATGGCTTAGCATTGGGTTCTGGCGGCTCTCCAAAAACCCTGCCTCACGCAGACAGAGCCACTGACAACCACCGTCCAGATGTCGATGGACCCTCACCATGATGTCAGAGCAGAGCCGGTGCATCCAACGCTAGAGACATGGCTCTTGTCGTCCAGCGCGAGCCAGGTGAGGGTCCCAATTGTGCTTCACAATCGCGTGCCCTACAGCCGTGTAAGGCTTGTCACGGACGAACACCAGCGCGACAGGTCGCTCATCAATGCCGGCATGTACGAAGCAGTGCAGGTACACACAGCACACAGGATCGCTATCAATAACCTTCTTGACAGATCACCATGTCCACGGATCCAGCTCCCTCGAGCAAGCCTTGGAGGCCACCAGATGTTCACTTGGTATGACGACCGTCACCGAGCAGGAGTCAGTCCCAGCGCCGCGGAAGCTGTCGTACAGCCACATCGGTTGGAGCACCGAGGTAGCATCATTCTCCCATTGCTTGCCAGTCTCGGGATTGCTGACCCAGTACTTGACAGGCTTGTTTGTCGGGTACTTTCCACCGACGAGCACGGTCGCCCTGCAGAACTTCCAGGTGCCCACACCAAAGCAAAAGCACGCTGAGCGTGCAATGAAAAAGCTGCGGACGTCCCTCGGCGCCATGAGGACCCGGGAGGCGGGCTCGCCCACATACTCGATGGTGCTACCAAAGGTGTCGGGAAGGACGAGTCCGCTGCCCAGCGACACCCATGTGCCGTTGTACGTCCTCTGGTTGCCCATGACGACCAGGATGCTGGCCTTGGCACCGGTAGCCTTGCACTTGACTCTCACACGAAGCGTCTTTCCTGGCTGGGCATCCCTGACTCGAAGAAAGCACCCGGTGTCGCCGTCGACAGCGTAGGCGGTGCAGACGGCCCTGATGGGAGGCAAGACGGCGCTGGGACTCCGCAGCAGGGTGTCGTTCGACGCTCGGGAACTTTGGAGAGAGGTCACCAGGGTGGCCTGCACAGGTCGACATTGGGTCCACGCTTTCCCATCAATGCATTGTTGCCATTCAAGTTGCGATAGCGACTCGCGTCACTGGAATCAGGCTTCGCACCGCATTGCCGTCGCCCTCACACAGCGCGAGCTGTGCTAGGAGCGCGAGGCCGACGAGCAGGCTCCCAGAGAGCAGTCCCCGACTCATGTCGCGAGCGATACCATATAATTAATAAGCAATTCTTATATATTCTCAGTGTATATGGGCGACTGTCGAGCGCTCTTCGTGCATAGTTACCGTATTTCGCGCACTCTCCCAAGAGGGAAGCTGCGGTCGGCGGACCTCACTCACCCGCATCCGCGGACCCCCCGGAGTGACCGGGGACGCCGCAGCCAGGCCCCTCCCCGAGCCTGGCCAACCAGCCGCTTGTGCCCGTGTCTAGACCCTAAAAATCCAGCCTTACAAGTGCCAGACGGCACGCGTCCGCTCTGGCAAATCAATTTTGTAAAAATCGTTATGTACATGTTCGTGATGCGCGACTGAAATAAATAGGCAGCGAAGCAGACTCGCGTGCGCGGCCGGACTGGGTCTGGGCGCGCAGGTGGCCAGGCACGCCCTGGAAAACGGCCCCTGACCGCCCCGGCCGCGTCACCTGGGCGCGTGCCAGTGCTTGATGCCCTCGTAGGCGGAGAGCACGATGGCACAGGCTGGCGCGGCCTTGCCGGCGCGCGCGCTCCAGCCGCGGAAGAGCCCGCGCGCGCCCTCCAGCGCCCAGATCCTGCGCAGCGCGCGCGATGGAGGGCGGCTCGCCGCGCTCGCCGGCCACCTGCACGCGCGTCTTGACGACGTCCAGGGGCGTGGTCACCGCACCCGCCAGCGCGCCGGCGGCGGCGCCCGCGGCCACGTTGCGCCGCAGCACCGCGCCCGGGTCGTCCGGCTGGCCGGCCGCCAGCGCCGCGCGCAGCGGCTCCACCAGGCCCCAGTAGAGCGCCGAAAAGGGCACGTCCCGCGCGAGCTGCGAGCCCACGCCGCGCCAGAGGCCGCGCACGCCGGCGCCCGCGGCCGCGCCGCCGCCGAGGCCGCAGGCGCAGTCGGCGCAGGGCGCCGCGCCCGGCGCGGCCAGCGCGGCGCGCGGCCGCGCCTGCAGGCGCGTGCGCGCCAGCTCCAGCGGCGCGGTGACCAGCACCGCGGCCGTGCGCGACAGCGTGCCCGCCGCCAGCGGCGCCCAGGCGGCGCCCTGGCCCAGCGACAGCAGCGCGTCGTAGAGCGGGAGGTAGATCCCCACCATGGGAACCGACATGGCCAGGGACACGCCCGTGCCGCGCCAGAGCGCGCGCAGGCCCTCGCCGCGCGCGATGCGCCAGAGCGCGTCGGCCGTGCCGGAGAAGGGCAGCGGGCCGCCCGCCCCAAACGACGCGCGCGCCTGCCCCGCCGGCCCGCACTCGGCAAACGACCAGCGCCTGCGAATCGAGCGCGAGAGAAAGAGTGAGCGGGGCACATCGCAGTCAGTGAGCAAAATTGCCGCGGCACGCCCGTTGATCGTCGCAGCACGCGGCGAGCTGGCTCTCTATAACTCATCGTCTCACTCCCAAAGCACCACCTTACACGCGCCCACACAAGTCTCTTCTTCACACACACTCACTCTAGCAGGGCGTGCTCCTGCGCGTACGCGCTCACAGAGTGCGTGGGCGACCTCTGGATTTGAAGCCGCGTCTGCAGAAGTGTCAGGGACAAGGAGGCGTTACTGGAACATTCAATGTCCACAGGTGCAAAGTCTGTGCCGCTGTGGGTACCCCGTGAGAAGCCATCATCTTGCACATGGAAGTGACCCCCCCTCTGATAGCTGCAGGGTCTCCAAAACAGGCCGACGCAGCCATGCCCACCCCACACCGCGGCCCACTGCACCTTGACGACGTCCAGGGGATTCACGACCAGCGCCGACACAATGGAGGCACCCCCTGCCGCCATGCACTGCTGAAGAAGACTGATTTTCTCGACCACCGGCTCCGGGGCGTCGCCATGGCTCTCAGACAGCCCCATGCCCCCACGCGAACCCGCCCCGAAGGCGAGTGTGCCCTTGCCCAGATACGGAAACAGGAGCTGCGGAGGTTCAACGAGGCTCTAGAGAGCACGAATAAATCCAAGCTTGATCACAAACCAATAAGAATGTGAGGAGTGGGCAAATGGCGCCAGGATGGGGGCACGCTTTACGTGTGGCCCGAGCGGGGTTACGAGAGGGTGCTCCCCTGGAAAGGATCTGGGCGCCGCGAATTGACCAGTCGGATCCTCCCCGCTCCTGGCCCCTCCCCTGCGATCGGGCATTGACCAGCCCCTAGCTGGCTCAAAAATTGAGTGTCGCAGGGGCCTCACATTCACCGCAAACGTCTCAACATACACCAAATCGTGCATTACAACCGCCCAAGATGCCGTTCGATCTCATCGTGCGTGGTAATGAACTGATTTGGCCCTGCCGGGGCTCCACGGACCAGCCGTGCCCGACTCGCTCATTACCCCCTCCAACGTGCCCCGCAGACCGGCAAGTTTGTGGCGGAAAAGTCCAACATCTGGAGGGACTGCGTGGACGGCTTCTACGACTGGGTGCAGGAGCACATCGAGGATGTACGTTCGGGGAGGGGACCCGGCTGGTGAGTCGAGTGTGGGCCGGCCCATTTCAAAGGCTCGCTGACGAGGTGATCGTGCACGCCACCTTGCAGGGCGCTCCACTGAACGAGGCCGATCACTGCGGCGACCCCCCTCTCCTGCTTGCTGCCGGAAATGGTTGGTTGGGGCGCCGGGGCTGCTCTGCTGGGGGCAGGATTTCAGTTGGCCTTTAAGGCGCCTGCATCACCACGCCCACGCAACCCCGCAGGCCACCGCTCCGTGTGCGAACTGCTGATCGAGGAAGGCGCCGACGTCGATCAGCGCAATGTGGTACGTATTATCATGGGGAGGGGTCGCCGTGATCGTGGTATCTGATGCCCGCCCAGCAGTGCTCCCCTGGCCACCGACGCTCGACGCCGTCTGCGCAGATGGGGGAGACGCCCCTGATCCGCGCGGCACACAACGGCCACCTGGCCACGGTCCAGTTCTTGCTCGAAAAGGGCGCTGACGTGAACGCCATCGACATGGTACGATTTGAATAGGTGGTGGTGGCGATGTGCGCTCAGAAGGGGGTTGACTGGACACACCATACTCTCAGGGCCTGCGTCGATCGCCCACGCGCCCCCGCCCCAAACACACCCTGCTCCCTGCGCCCAGGGTGACAACTCGGCGCTGCACTGGGCGGCGATGCGCGGGCACGTAGAGATCGTCAAGCTGCTCCTGAAGCAGGGCGCGGACCGGACGCTCAAGAACAAGCAGGAGAAGATCCCCATCGACCTCTGCCAGCCGTGCTGGAGCAACTCGTACCGCTTTGCCCGCCAGGTCCTCGCCGCGCACTGATCCTCACTTTTTGCGTCCAGCAGTGCCAATGTTTTGAAAAAGGCAGCCCAATAGCAGGGAGCGACGGCTGCCGAGGCGCGCGCACGCGCAAAAGGTTGTGCGCCAAGACTCGTTTCTGAGTACATGTGACAAGCAACTCAACAAACGATCCACCTCAGACCTGGCGCAATTCTTCCACAACCCGCGCAACAAAGGCCGCCTCGGCTTCGTCCTGCACCCGCTCACCGCGCGCCGGCAGGCCGCCACCCTCGCGATCCTGGAACGTCGCCTTTTTCGGCTCGCCCTGCGCAGAAGTGGCGACGCTGTCACACGAGCGGTCGTGCATGCCACCATCTTTGTGGCACCAAAAGGCGTACACATTCGACCCCCAAAAATTCAAAAGCAATCCTGCGCAATCTGCACCCCGCCCCCACCAACTGAATCTACCTTGAAGCTGTAGAGGACAACGAGCTCCTTGTCGCTTCCAGGAGCCGGGTCGCAAAAGCCCATGAGGCCCGACTTGGCGTAGCCTGCAAAGAGATGTGGAGGAGTCGCCAGACAAGGGAGCGTGTGAGTCGTTCTGTGCCAGATACCCAATGGCCTTGGGTTGACCCTACAGTGCCCCCCCTGCTCGTGATCAGACCGACGCACCCTGATAGAGCACGATCCGACCAGCCTCTACCATATACTGAACCGCCACGGTGACGTCCACGGCCGCAGGCGGCAACTCATCGGCAAGCGCCTTGGCAGCTGGGGAGCTGGGCTGCTCGGTGCTTGCGCTAGGGTCTGGGTCTGAGCCGTTCGCCGCGCTGGGGTCTGGGCGGGCCGCCGCGCTGGCCTCGGCACCGCCGGCGCCGCTGGGCTCGGCGGGCGCCCCCAGCTGCTCGCCGCGCACTCGGGCCGCCAGCGCCTTGCCCACGACATCTGCCGCGCCGTACACTGCCAGGCACACCACCAGCCCGCCCTGGCCAGATACAGGAAGAGGCGAGCATGTTGAGGTTTGTACAAGGCATGGCACTCACAAGAACAGAGCGATGGTTGTTGTTCAATGTACCAGCCCTTCCGCGCAAATGCCATTTTACACCAACTAGAAATGACCCCCCATATGTCCAGTCCTCGCCCAACCCATACCCGGGCAGCCTCCTGTCGCGTCCGCCTGGTCGCCACGGGGCCCAGCAGCTCCGCGGCCGCCGCTGCTTGCTTGGTGGCCGCCTCGATGGCCGTCGCCTGCTCGCGCAGCTGCGTGCGCAGCTTTCTGCTGCGAATGCTCCGTCGCACGGGGCCCAGGATCCATTCCTTGCAGACGTAGACTGAGAGCGCAGGGGCCGCGTACGCTGCAGGAAAGGGAGGAAGAGGGGTGGGAGAGTGATGTGAGACTCCAGTTGAGGCACTTGCGCATGCGTGGACCCATCACACACATACGCGCATGCGCACGGTGCCACCCGCCTACCTGCCAGGAGCACCGGCCACTCCACCAAGTGGGACAGCACGATGGGAAACTCAAACGCGTGCCCGGCTCGATTGTACCTCAGTTTCAGGACAATGCCCTGCGGGAGCGAGTCGCGGAGCGTCAACTCACAAGCTTGCAATGGCTGGGGACCACTGGCCGCGTCGCACATCTATGCCCCCGGCTGGCGCCCGAATCGCAAGAGCCAACCAGAGATCACAGAACGCAACGCTCCCACGCCCCCCCCCACCCACCTGCGAGCCGGCGACGACGTGCATGCCGCCCATGGTGATGTCCGAGAGCTGGTGGCTGGCGCCCAGGTCCAGCTCCGCGCCGGCGAGGGTGAGCTTGAGGCCGCCTCGGGCCGTGGTCTTGGAGCCCACGCGGCGCGCGACGCGACCCAGGAAGCCCGTGGAGGCGCCGACCTCGACCCTGCCCGTGACGAGCGTGGAGGGCAGCCGCCGCGTCAGCGCCAGGGACATGCCCGCCGCGCTCTCCGGGCCCACGACCCAGGCGTACTCGCCCTGGATGCTCTGAGACAGCTGCCGTGTGGTCACGAGCTGCGTTTTGAAATTTTTTTGGGGGGGGGAGGGAAGAAGGCAGCGTGCTGAGCGTCGCAGCGCACAAAATTCGCTTGTGCACGTTCAAAACCCCTCTTGATTAAATAACACTCGCCCCCATCTCGCCCATCCAGCAGCCCACCTGCAGCCCAACGCCCTCATCGGGCGACCACGTCCCCGTCAGGGCGGCGGTGGCGTGCGCCGACAGCTGGATCGTGGACGAGAGGGACACCAGTCCCTTAAGGCCGACGGCAACATTGGCATCCAGTGTGCTGTAGTCTGCAATCGAGAGCGTTGCGATTTGCGGCTGAGTGAGAGGCGCAAGGTCAGCGGGCCACCCAAGGAAGAGAAGGGAGAAGGGGTCCTTCAAACGAACGATCGAGACCCGCGTGCAGGCCAGCCCCTTAATCACATCGCCGCCGTAACAAGAGACACCCGGACCGCAAGCGCCGCCCACCTGCGTAGACGCGCTTGTACCCCGCGAGGAAGCTGCCGCCGCCAACGTTTTTCCGCAGACTCACCAGTCCTGGCGAGGGAGTGAATAATACAGTTTTCTGGTCGATCAAGATGCTATGAGGATGAGAAAATTGCCCAAATAATGCCCCTTAAATGCACCGCCGCCACACCTCCGAGATGCACCGCGTCTTGCTCCGAGGCAAGCCAGCCCCAGTCCCTGGAGTCGACGGGGATGTCCACGCCGCTGGTCATGTAGATGTTGGTGAGGTCGGGGACGCGGGAGGCCATGCTCGAGTACGGCTTGACCAGCGCTGCACACCGAGAATGAGAATGAGGGCATGCATTCAGTTTTTGACACTAGCAGCCCCATATATGTGGACTTCATACTCCAAGAGCTCAGGCAACTTGTAATAGCAAGAGCAAGGGACACTGTACCTGAGGCATCCGTCCGGAAGATGTAGGCGCCGCGGTAGTTGACCTGCGCATCCACCCTCTGCTTTTCCTGGAAAGAAAGAATGTGACCGCACATCGATGGGTATGGCAATACTCGTGCATTCAGACAGAAAAACACTGCACATGAATGCATTGCATCAAGTCGTCTGAACCCTCTAGCACACACACAAACAGACCTGCTGCTCGCGGAATTTCTCCCATTCTTTCCGCAGCTCGTCCTTGGTCTTGACCCGCTCGCCGACCTCCAGCCCCGCCTCCAGCCCGGCTTTGCCGTAAATATCGTAGATGTCCCGCTTCTCGGGGTTGCTCAGAACCTGGGGGTGACGTGGTGGTGGTGGTGGTGGGGGGACCGATGGTTCTCTGCAGTGCCTACAATAAGTGCCCGTTCACACAACCCCGATTCAACCCGCCCCCCCTCTTCACCACGCACCTCATAGGCCTCTTGGATGACGCTAAAGAGCTCTGCAGCGTCCTGCCGCCTGTCCGGGTCTTGGGCCTTGTCGGGGTGCAGGGAAGCCGCCAGGGTCCTGTAGGCACGCCGCACCTCCTCATCCGTGGCCGAGGGGGCCACCCCGAGGATCGCATAGTACGACCCCGAATCATCGGCGACTTCGGGGGCATCCATTTCAAGTTGAACGGATTTGTTGTCGTCGCGATCGGGTGCTTCTCGAGCTGCTCACAGAGCCGACATAACTCTAGAAACAATGGGGAGCACTACTTTCGCTCGCTGCCCGTTCCGCCCTGTCGCCACGAGCTCCGAGGGTGATTGCAACAAACTGCCGAGCGCTAGACCGTGTGGTCCTGGCCCACGAATAGAGGGGCGCAGTCCAGGCCCAGATCATTCCTAGAGCAAGGCAATGCAAGAAATCCAACCCGGAGATCGGATTGCAGCTGGCAGAGGCTCGCGAGCGATCGGATCGGATGTTGCCAGATCGCACGAATTTGGACAACAGATGGGGACAGCACCCGCCCGCGGAACGGCCCCTACGTGCCGACGGCTTCCGCATCGCACATCTACAGCCTCATTAAGGAGTTGTCTGATACTTTCTGTGGAAGCAACAGGCTAACACTGCGCCACGACGGCCCGGGAACGCCCCGAGGCCCGCTCCGCAGGCCGGAGCCATGGGGCAGTGCATCAGCTCCCTTCCCCAGGTCAGGGAACCGCCTGAAGAGTTCAAGGTGAGCCATGACGAGCATTCTGGGGCCCGCTCTTATTCAAAGTCCCTGCATCTGGCCCTGATCGCGGTGTCAGGGATGCGACGTGCGGTTAAACTTGTTGCTCCGTGCAGAGGCGGTGGGGGGCGTCGGAGGTGCTCGACGGCCCATTCCGCGCGACGCCCGCCTACACAACAACGGTACGTTGACATGTTTTTTCTGTTGAGCATTGCGCTTCGGGATCGATGTGAAAGGCGTGTAGTTGCAGGGCGGGCTTTCTGGCACGGAACAGACGCCACCAAATACATTTTTCTGTTCCACCCGCGCACTGCAGGCCAACGTGGGCATTGGAGACCGGTTTGGCTACAACAATGGCCGCATGGGCCTGGATCCCATTGATGAGCACAAGACGGTGCACATGGCAGGTGTGTGCGCTTGTGGGAAGGGTATGCCGGATAGCGGGTGTGTCCGCTGGTCGGTGGGCGAGGAGAGAATTCCAGCGTAGAAGCTTCAGTGCCGCACAACACCCAAGCACAACTGCCTGACAACCCTCTACTTTCTCAACTATATCACCAACAGGCGGCCCGCTGGGCGGCAACGGCGCAAACAACGGCGCAAACAACGGCAACGTTGGCAACAAGTCGCCGTCGCGCACGCCCCGCTGGCCAAGCGAGGACCTGGGTCGCGCCGACAGCAGCCCGCGCGAGGGCTCGCGCGCGCAGGGGACGAGCGAGGGCAACAGTTGGAAAAAGGGCGAGATGATCGGGCAGGGCGCGTACGGCTCGGTCTTTCTGGGCCTGGACCAGGAGACGGGCCAGCTGATGGCGGTCAAGGCGGTGCAGTTTCCTCGGGCCGCGTCGCAGAAGATTGCGGGCCAGGTGGCGGCGCTGGAAGCCGAGGTGAAGCTGCTGCGCCGCCTGGACCACCCCAACATCGTGCGCTACCTGTACACGGAGCGGAGCGAGGAGGCGCTGCACATCTTTCTGGAGTACGTGCCCGGCGGCTCCATTGCGAGCCTGGTGACCAAATTCGGGAGCCTGCCCGAGCCGGTGATCCGCGTGTACACGCGCCAGATCCTGACCGGGCTGGAGTACCTGCACCGGCACGGCATCATCCACCGCGACATCAAGGGCGCCAACATCCTGGTCGACATCTCCGGCAACTGCAAGCTGGCCGACTTTGGCGCCAGCAAGCAGATCGAGGAGCTGGCCACGCTGGAGAGCGGGTTCAAGTCGGTCAAGGGCACGCCCTACTGGATGGCGCCCGAGGTCATCAAGCAGTCGGGGCACGGCCGGCAGGCGGACATCTGGTCCGTCGCCTGCACCGTCATCGAGATGGCCACGGGCAGGCCGCCCTGGAGCGAGCTGGGCTCGCAGGTGGCCGCCATGTTCCAGATCGCCTCCTCCAAGGGGCCACCCACCATCCCGGAGAACCTCTCGGCCGAGTGCAAAGACTTTCTCTACCTCTGCTTCAACAGGTGTATATGGGGGGTTTGGGGGGGGGGGGGGGGGGGGGGGGGGGGGGGGTCAAAGGGACAGGTGTGGGAGGACCATAACTCAAGGCACGCCGCCTGCCATCCCAACATACACACCCTACACCACCACCCCGCGCGTCAGAAACTGGAAGGAGCGTCCGCTGGCGGCGCAGCTGCTGCGCCACCCGTTCCTGGCG
Source organism: Prototheca wickerhamii (assembly GCA_031763795.1). Classification (NCBI taxonomy): domain Eukaryota; kingdom Viridiplantae; phylum Chlorophyta; class Trebouxiophyceae; order Chlorellales; family Chlorellaceae; genus Prototheca; species Prototheca wickerhamii. Next base: position 1,282,813 of record JASFZW010000005.1, read on the forward strand.
ACCCCGGAGCCGGCGCCGCGGAAGATGGCCGTGCCGCCGCTGCCGGGGCTCATGGAGCCCGTGGCCAAGACGCCCGAGGCCGCCGAGCCAGCAGACGCGCCCGAGCCCGCAATCAAGGTGGGGAGGATGGGCATAGGGGTGTTGGTGGGGATCGAAGCATATGTCGACGCGATTTTGTCCAGGCGGTCGTATGCAAATGGAAGAGAGTGCGCGTGTCTGCTTGAAACAAATCTTGGAAAACTCAGTTCACCTCCGACTAACACCCGTGCAGGCGTGGCGCACGCCGCCAGGGGCCGACGAGCGCCGATCGCACGATCGCGCGGCGCAGGCGGCCCCCGTCCGCGAGGGCCCGCGCGACTCGTCGGCCGTGGGCATCTCCATCGCGTTGCCCGATGCTTCATCGACCGAAACCCCGCTGTCCTCCAGTTCTGAGGAGGAGCCGCCCGGGCTGCCCAGGGCCGCCTCGGGCGCCCACATGGACGCGAGTCAGGACGGGCCGGAGCTGTCCGACCCCAACTCCAAAGAGCACGACCGGGGGAGGACCGAGTCGGAAGACTCTGGGTCGGCCCAGGAGCCCCGCGAGCGCCAACTGCCCGCGCGGTCGCGCTCCGCCCAGGGGCCGATGCAGGTGGCCGCCCTTGGCCGCGAGGGCCCCGACGCCGGCGCGGCCGCCGAGCGGCCGGGGCTGGGCCGCCCCGTCTCGGCCAGCCAGGCCCTGCCCTCCCGCGCGCAGGCCAAGCCCTCGCCCGCGCCGCCCCGTCGATCCCAGTCGGCGCGCGTGCCCGTGGGCGGCGGCGCGCGCGAGGCGATCGCTGCCGCTGGCAAGAGCACAGTCATCGACGCCTCCTCCCAGCGCAATCTCGACGCCGAGCGGCCGGCCGTTTCCAGCCCGCAAAAGGCCGGGCCAAAGGCCCAGCAAGCGGCCCGCGATGCGGCGGTGGGCGCCCGCTCCGCCGCGGCACCGATCGAGCCCAGAGCGACCGCCGATGCGGCGCGGCAATCCCTGGACCGCGCTGCGGCGCCGCGGGCCTCGGCGCGCGTGCGGCAGAGCATGCCTACGTTGGGGGCGCGCGCCCTCGGCCGCGCCGCCTCCCCGACCAAGCTCAGGCCGGTCTGGGAGAGGGCCAGCGACGAGGCGGTAGAGACGCCGCGTGGGCCCTCGGATGACGCCGCCGACGAGCAGACGCGGGCCGGCGCGCAGCCCGCGTCGCCCAAGCACACGTCGGAGGAAGAACAAAGCCCGCAGGAGGACGCTGAGGGGCAGGCCTCCCCGAGCAAGGCCAGCGGCCGGTCCCCCTCCAAGCGCGACGCGGCGCGGCGGTCCCAGAGCGCCACGGGCCGCTCTGGCGGCGGGGTCCGGGGCCATGAGGCCTGGGTCTTGCACTGCCTGCCCCCCAGTCCGATGGTGGAGACGGGTCTCAAGCCGCGGCGCTCGCTCGCGGGCGGCCCCGACGGGCTGCCGCGCGTGGACGAGCGCGCGAGCGCCTGCGGCAGCGACGACGAGCGGCCGGTCGCGGATGACGGGGAGGGGCGCGCGCCCCTGCGCGGCGGACGCTGGCCATGAGCGGCGGCCCGGCCTCGCTCCGGCACAGCCATGCCCAGGTGGGGTGATCTTCTTTAGTGGTGGTTCGCAAGGCAGCGCACGTAATTGTGAGGGTGCGCACAATGCTTGGCTGCCAATCAACTTGAATGCACACTAACCCTTATCTCCATTCCCCCTTTGTCGTCACGTGCAGAGCACATACAACCCCATGGACGAGCCGTCCTGGATGGCGCCCACCCCGGGCGGCGAGGGGGCCCACCTGGCGGCAATGCTGGCGCACGCGGACCGCGACCCCGGCGCGTCCTTTGCGGAGCGCCGGGCGAGTGCGGGGCGCGCGTCCGCGGCGCCGCCGTACCGGCCGCGGGCGGCGGAGGCGTCGCTGGGCGCCTCCTGGGAGGTCGAGGCGGCCGTCGCGGCGGCGGCGCTGGCGCACAGCCGCGCGGCCGAGGGCGGCGAGGTGGACCTGCTGGGAAGCTGGTGCCCGCCCCGGGACCACCTCGTGTGGACCAACGACGACGGCGACATCGACGCGCTGCCCTGGGACGTCGGCAGGTCCTCCCTGGCGCTCGCGCCGGGCGCGCTCCTGGGCGCGAGCGCGGACGCGCCCGCCTCGAGGTCCTGAGCCCGGCCGCGGACGCGCCCACCCCGAGGTCCGACCGCCACCAAACCCCAACCCTCCTTGCTGTGCGCTCGCATGCCCACCCCGCGTCCCTGTTACTCTGTCGCGTCCAGTTTTGCTTAAACATCTGTTGCAATTCACCAAGGAAATAATTGCAAGGGGGGGGGCAAGCGAGCGGGGTCTTATATTTTGGGAAATCCCGTGACCACGCCCTGGTACGAGCTCGGTGGCGCGGCGGCAAACGTCTGGTTGTTGGTGCCGGGGGCCGCATCGGTGGCGGGCACACCGTAGGGCGGCGGCCGGCCGGGGCGGGGCGGCGGCAGGTCCTCTGGGAGCGGGCCCGGTGGCGGGCTGGAGTAGTAGGGCGGATTCGGCCCGTTGTTGTAGGGTTGCTGAGGCGGCGGGCCGTTGCCGTAGGGTGGCGTGCTGGTCGGGTAGCCGGCCGAAGGCGGGTAGGGGGCCTGGGGCCCCGGGCCCATTTGCACCCCAGTGCTTGCCGCAAGCTGCCCAAGGATATTGGGTGGGTGAGAGTGGGCGGACAGAGCGACATTGGATAATCAAGCGTGGGGCGTGCCAATTGCCGTCGCTTTCGCAAGCCATGCACTGCCCCTTTCCCTTCCCCTCTGGCATGCCTTCCCCCGCCCACCCCTTTCTCGGACCACCCTCACCATGGCCCGTCGCCGGCGGCGCCGGAAGATGCAAAAGGCGGTCAGCCCGAAGAACACGGCGAGGCCGATGAGCGTGCCGAGCACGATGCGGCCCCAGGTGGACAGCCCGCTGCTCGTGGGGGAGCAGCTGGAGAAGTTTTCGATATCGACGCTGAGCGTGAGGGTGCTGCTGCCGGTGGTGGTCGGGCAGTCGTTCTGGAAGTAAAAGTAGCCGAGGGAGCCAAAGCTGCAGAGCGTGCCGGAGTCAAAGACGGCGTAGCCGGCCGACTGGAGACTCACATAGGAGCCAGACGGCGCCGTGCCCGAGAACACCTGGTTGCACTGCGCGGAGGAGGAGGTTATGGGCACGCTCTCGCTGCTGCCCGCGCTCGGGCCCGAGACCACCGTCTGGCTGGACGACGAGCAGCCGGGCGAGACGTTGCTCCGAGTGTTGAGGCATGCGCCGTTCATAAACAGGCGCGACACACTGCGGGACGAGTGGAGTAAGAATTGGATGAGCATGCTCGACGTTGCAGCGGCACCTGGTAGCGGCCATGGCCCCTCTGCTGCCCGGGCAGTTGCTCGCAGGGACCGAAAGTGTGCCCCCAGGCCTCTCCCCGCTCCCCCACTCCCATTGTGCGTACTAGACATCTTTTGATGAGCACCCCGAGGACAGCTGCGTGTTCTTAATAAAGGCCTGCAGGGGGACGGCACAAGGGTATATGGTCTCACATGTTCTGCATGTAAAAACCAATGCGCCAAACGTGCGGGAGCAATGAAGAAAGATGCACCGCCCGTGAGCAACCTAGCCTCAGCCAGCACTCAAGAATCCCAGCCACTTCCCCCCCCGCCAAGCTCGCTTACATCATACGCAAAGCTGCTGCTTCCAAAATTCACGACAGTTGTATAGCACGTCTGGCCGCTCAGCGCCTGTGCGGACCGGGGAGCGATACACGCGGATGAGGGGCTGCACCGCAGCTAGGGGGGTTTCAACCTTCCCGAGAGTGCAGGACGCGTTCAGCGCGGCCTGGTGCGCCACGCCCAGAGCAAATGAACATGTACTTGTCCCTACCCAGATCTCACAATGTTGGCGTCGTAATTTATGGTGCCGGCGCTGGCCAGCGCGATGCTTGTCAAGACAAGGACCACGGCCAGGCCCTGGCCCCTGGGCCACGCCCGGCCCATTGCCACTGTGTCAGGTGGGCACTATAGTCAAATAAACAACATGATTTGCGGCGCGTTTGGGCGTGTTCTGGTGGGCGAGCACCAATCAGAATTGACTGAGCTGGTCTCGGCGATGAGCTTCCGGCGTTCCCCCGCGCGGGGATCGGGGACCGGGCCCAAGGTTGCCCCAAGACGGGCAGGGGCTCCGCCATGATTGTCTCCGGAGCCTTGGGCCCTCGCTCGCGGGGCAGAGCTGAGCGAGTCAAAGCCACATGGCCGACTCCCCTGATCCTTGCTCAGCTTTTGCTGCTCCGTCTGATTGCTTGCTCCTGATCTAAATCAGAGCGGGAGACCAAACTCCAGTGGGCTCCCCCCTTCGCGCGGCGAACGGACGGGCATCTGACGACTGAACGAGGAGTGAAGTGAGCCACCATGGGGCTGACATTCACGAAGCTGTTCAGTCGGGTACGTGGTATTGGAGCGGAGAGATTGCGGGGCTCACCGCTGCGGTGCTCGCGCCGGACCTCGATCGCGCGGTCTTCAACTCCCTGACAGTTGCCCGCGTGTCCCCCCGATGCAGCTCTTTTCCCGCAAGGAGATGCGGATCCTGATGGTAGGTTGGGTGGGGGTTGCCTCCCCGACGGCGTGGGTGCCGGCTGCGTAGGGCGTCGATTGAGGGGAGCATCGGCCCGTCGCCCTGCCGCAGGTGGGACTCGATGCTGCGGGTAAGACCACCATCCTCTACAAGCTGAAGCTGGGCGAGATCGTCACCACCATCCCCACCATTGGTGAGTGGGGGCTCAGGAGTTGCAATGGTGTGCTTTGCAAGGGGGTACGCTGCCCCCTGCGTTGCAGGGTCGCGACGCAGTGGTAGCGGGGGCCAGCCGCGGCGGTTGGCCGGTCCTGCTTGCAAGGCCAATGCGTGAAAAAAGGCGTTTCAGCGGATGCTCTACCCTATTGTGCTGACGCGCCGCGCCCTGCTCTCTCACCTCTCTCCCCAGGCTTCAACGTGGAGACCGTGGAGTACAAGAACATTTCGTTCACGGTGTGGGATGTGGGCGGTCAGGACAAGATCCGCCCGCTCTGGCGGCATTACTTCCAGAACACCCAGGGCCTGATCTTTGTGGTGGACTCCAACGATCGCGACCGCATCGGCGAGGCCCGCGACGAGCTACACCGCATGCTGAACGAGGACGAGCTGCGCGACGCGGTGCTGCTGGTCTTTGCCAACAAGCAGGACCTGCCCAACGCCATGAACGCGGCCGAGATCACCGACAAGCTGGGCCTGCACGCGCTGCGCCAGCGCCACTGGTACATCCAGTCCTGCTGCGCCACCTCGGGCGAGGGCCTGTACGAGGGCCTGGACTGGCTGTCCCAAAACATCGCCAACCGGACATAGGCGGCCGGGGATCTGGCTGTCGAGTGCCGCGCCCCGCGCGGCGGGGAAGCGAGGGCCTCCCTGCGCTCATCGTCCTGTGCCTGCTTGCGAAACCAACATTGATGATGATGATGATGATGATGTAAGCCGTAGCTCCCCGAGCATCTGAGAACTTGGGTTGTGAAAAGGGCTTGAGGACTTTTCTCGATCTGGCGCCCTCCCATGACAAAAACAACATCGCCCGCGCGATGGGATTCTCCGACAATTTCAATTGACGACAGATCGCACAGGCTGCGGGCCTGCGCCCACATGGGATGCAAGGCTCAAGCACGCCAGTTCACGCCCCAAACGAGTCGTGTCCCGACGGAAACTCGCGGAGCGTGGGCGTTCGTCCCACTCGCGGAACGGCATGGACGACGGGCTGGAAAGCCTGTACGCCTGGGTGGACACGGTGCCGCTCAGCCGACCCAAGCGGACGTTCACGAGAGACTTTGCGGACGGAGGTGCGTGCTGGGGTGGGAGCGGGGACCAATGGGCAAAGGTGCGAGCTCGCGACCCGGGTTGACCCGCCCCGGAACGACCGTCCCACAACCTCCGGATCATTCGCGCAGTGCTGGTGGCGGAGATCGTACACCACTTCCAACCGCGGCTGGTGCAGCTCCACAACTACAGGTGAAAAGGTCCTCTTTTTGATCATGGGAAGAGCCTCTGTGCGCTTGGACATGAAGTGCGCATGCACTCAGAACGGCGCACGGCCACCAGCATGACCCAATCTAAATCCATGCCCCGCTCCAGCTCCGCCAATGGTCTGGTCTACAAGCAGTACAACTGGCAGACGCTGAACCAAAAGGTGTTCAGGGCTCTGGGCCTGCACTTTACGGCGGAACAGCTCCAGGACGCCGCCGCTGCCAAGCCCGGCGCGGCCGAGGCGATTCTGGCGGTGCTCAAAACAAAGCTGGAGAGCCTGCAGATGACCGAGGGCCCCGGCAGTGGGAGCGCGACGAGCACCAAGCACGTCGGGAGGACGACCTCCAGCGGCAGCGTCGGCGCAGGCGACACCATCCCAGCCGTGCACGCTGCGTCCGCTGTGGACACGCAGGCGGAGCTGATTGCCCATTTCCAGCAGACCATCGAGGTGAGGGGTGTGCCAGGATGATTAAGGAGATAGGTGCATTGACTATGTATTTGATCTTCATCTGCTCCAATCCCTGGGACAGTTGCTGAACGTCAAGGTGTCCAAACTGGAGCAGCTGCTCCAGCTCAAGGATGCGAAGATCCACGGCCTCACGGAGCGGCTGCGTCTCCTGGAGTACAGTGGCGGGCCCCAGGCGGACTCGTAGTAGCACCAACGTGACCATAATTTGTGTACCATTGCTTTTTGCGCGGTGTTGTAATAACAGCAGCTTCCAAGGAGTGCACCGATCAGCAGGATGGCGATGAGGTCTCGGACCGGTCACGTGATCACTGGATATGAATGGATCCCTTCTGTTGAAAGCGTCGCCCACAGTGCGGGACGCGAACAAAGAGCGCATCCTGTTCCCCCGAGGCGCACGGGACATTGGGGCTGGATCGAGCGTCCATCCCTCGCAAACGCCTGCCCGCGCACGAGCTGCCCGGGTGTCGCGGGTTTAAATTCTCGTGACCCGAGCCCGTCCCTGCACTTTTTTCGGAGTTTCGACCGGCGCGCGGGCCCACCCCTCGATCGACGTGAAGCACCATAAAACCACATCTGCAAGATGGTGGGATGGATGGCGGCCAACACGGTGGGCTCCTCCGCGAGCAAGAGCGCCCTCAAGGGCTCGGAGCCCCGCCCGCCCACCGTGTCGCTGAGCATGTACGCCGACCTCCCTGCCGGCGAGATCTGCCTGGAGGAGTTTGAGCAGGCGGCTCTGGACCGACTGCGCGTGCTCAAGGGCCTTGACGAGCTCAAGGCAAAGGGCTTCCGGCCCGACCAGCTCCAGGACAAGGCCCTGCAGCTGGTGGAAGCCCACCTGCGGGCGCCCACGCGCGAGGCCAGCGCGCGCAAGGACGTGGTCTCCCACTTTGTGCTGCGGCTGGCCTACTGCCGCACGGAGGACCTGCGGCGGTGGTTCTTGGCGCAGGAGTGCGACCTGTTCCGGGCCCGCTTCCGCGCGCTGCTGCCCAGCGAGCAAAAGGCGTTTGTGGCCTCGCAGGGCCTCGGCTTTGCGCCCCTGACCCGCGCCGAGTTCCAGGAGGTGGAGGATCGGCTGCGGGCCGTCTGGATGGCGGTCACGGGCAGCCCCCAGGCGGTGAACCTCGCCTTTGGCGGGTCGGCGCCCCACGAAAATTTTTACAAGGTGCCCTTTGAGGCGGTGCCGGACCTCGTCGGCTCGCGGCGCGTGTTTCTCAAGGACGGCTTTGCCTTTGTGAGCTGCGACCAGGCCGCCAGTCTCGTGGTGCAGCCCTTTAGGTATGGTGGTGGTGCAACAAAGAGAGGGGGGGGGGGGGGGGTGGGTGGGGGGGGGGGGGGGGGGGGGGGGGGGATGATGACACTGGAAGAGGATGGTGGCCGGTGCGGGATGTGAGGAGGAGGCACCTCTTGGCCAACATTGGGAGGCACGTGAACGTAAAAGGGCTCCCAGCACCCCTGTCACCAATTCCGAACACTCACCATGCACAAGCTCCGTCCTCCTCATCACCCAGGACCCGGCTCAGCAAGGCACTCATCGTGACGGCGCGGCGGTGGTCCCGGACAATCGCCCCGGCCGAGGCGGAGCGCCTGGCTCCCATCGTGGAGTCGCTGAGTCAGCGGTACCTGGGGCCGGACTACTCAGACCCCGAGAAGAGGGGTGTGCTGGGCCAGATCACCGCCGCCGACATCCCCCGCCTCGATCAAGAGTCCTTCCCGCTGTGCATGCACTCCATGTTCCAGGTCGGCTGGAAAGGGAGGCGCGGTGGGCATGCATGGGGGTCACGGTCGTGGTGCTCTGATACCACCATGTCTTGCAACAATGGCCCTGAGCCTCTGACACAATACATCCCCTCCGCAGGCGCTGCGCTCGAGTCACCACCTCAAACACGATGGGCGCATGCAGTTTGGTCTCTTCCTCAAGGTGCGGTGACCTCTGGGCGGAGTGAGAAGCGCGCATTGGTCGTCCATCTGTGTTGTCCCTCCTCACATTCAAAGTACATTGCCTTCCGCCATCGCAGGGAATTGGCCTTCCTCTGGAGGAGGCCATCCGATTCTGGCGGGCGGAGATGGCGCCGGTGGCGCCCGGCGAAAAGTTTGACAAGGAATTTCTGTACAATGTCCGGCACAACTACGGCAAGGAGGGGAACCGCCGCGACTACACGCCCTATACCTGCGCCAAGATCATCTCCTCGACCCCCGGCACGGTGCGGTGGGTCAGGGGGGGGTGGGCGCGAGCTCGGCGGTCGGTGGCCGCAGATCGGTCGAGCGTTTAGGATGGGGACGAGCTAAACTGCGAGTCTGGCGAATGCGGTTGCATGCGACAGACTGCCCCATGACGTGCTCATTCTTTCCATTGCCAGGGACAAGTCCACGGATGCCCCTTCCGGACCTTTTCGCCCGAGTCTCTGCAGAGCGCCCTGGGCCAGCTTCAGGTGACCGCATCAAGGGCGAGAGTGTTTTCACCGAGCGTGGGGCCGGTAGCCGCCATTGCCCACGCATGGCTGCTCAAGCTCACCCACCAACATCTGAACACAGGTGGAGCCTTCCAAAATCAACGAGGCTGTCCAAAAGGCCCGGGGAGGGCACTTCCAGCTTGCCTGTGCCGCTGTGTGGGAAGGCAAGCACGGCTGCAGCTGCGAGACGGGCATCAACCACCCTAATCAGGTGCAGGGTCTTGTGACTTTAGTAGCATTGGGAGCATATATGCCGTCATCTGGGTCACTTACAGTTTCCCAGCCGATAGCAGCAAGGTTCAAACCTCACACATAGCATGCCCTCACACCTCTATGACAGTACTTTGAGGAGAGCCGAAAGGTGTTGGTGCCGGGGGAGGCGATGAAGACTCCGGGGCGGCCCGCGCGCCAGCCAATGGAGCTGGGGAGTGCGCCGAGGACCCAGCCCAGCGAAGCGCCGTCCCCGTACCCCCCCAGCGCAAAGCAAGCGAGGGTTGGTTGAGTCAAAGGCTGACGACGTGCTTGCCATTTGGTGCCATGTTTGCTGTTCTCGAAACGTTGAGCGTAGCGAAACAGGGGGCGACTCAGGGAGCCTCAAACATAATCCGGAGCCAAGCTTGCATTTCAAACACCAAAGCTGGGATTGCACATGAAAAAAGCGCTGAAGAAGAAAAATATATAGTGGTCCGTTATCCGAACAAACCAATCAGTATGCCCTTGGATCAGCTTTCCTTTAAGAGAAAACAATGGGCCTGATGCTACCCTGCTGCAAGACAAAGAGGATAAGATCGTGGGCGATCTGCTGCAGAAACCATCGATCGCCTCGAAATAGAGCGCTCAGAGACGCGTTTGGTGGACACATATATCACATCTCATTGCACAAAAGTATTTCCAAGGCAATCGAGGGGGACTGTGCTCTAGGAACCGCGGAAGACCAGTGGTGTGATGCGGCCAGACTTTCGTCCGAGCCGGGATATGAACGACCGCCCGGGCGCAGGGCAAAAGCGGCGACGCGGGGGCCGCGGGAGTGGCAGGCCAATGGGCGATGGACGGAGGGCACTTGGGCTGGCGGACCGACTGGGACCCCAGGGCGGAGTGGTCAAGTCCGCCGTGGTCTCTGTGACGGTGGAGCCGCCCGTCGACAGGGAAAAGGTGCGGGGCAGGGGCGAGGCGATGCGTGTTTGGAATTTGATATAGGCCGAGTACGAGATGCGCGGGCCTGCGATTGTCCTGGATGAGCTGATTGTGAGCGACCCCCATTGTCCTCTGTGCAGACCTGCCCATTCCTGCTCAGGATGTTTCCTAAGGTGAGACTTATTGGGGCAGTGCCGGATGACGTCTGCTGTGATGTCTCTGGGAAGATTTTGCATGAATAACTCGGCAAACGGAGTGTGTGGTAGGGAAGAAAGTAAATCTGGAGCCTCCGTGCCATGATGTATCAACTACCGCCTCAATGCGCAGTTGGGCTCGCATCATGTGCTGGAGGAATTTGGCCGCCCCGGGTCTGAGCCAAAGGATGAGGTCCAGATTTACACCTGGGCCGATGCCACCCTTCGGTCAGTGCATGGGCATGGGTCTGCTGCTGCTGGGTGCCGCGGTGGGAGTTGTCGTATCTGTGTCGCGTGCAAGTGGTCTCAATCTCCGCTAACGGTCTTTCCTCTGCTGACAGCGAACTGGCTGATCTGGTCAAGGAGGTGCACCAAACGGCCCGACGACCCAGCGCCCGCCTTTCTTTTGCGCTCGTGTACCCCGATAGGAGAGGGAAGAGCGTGCTCCGTCAGGTGAGGCGGCTTGTGCAGTACTTAAGATATGTGGGAGTTGTGTTCCCTTGTCCCATAGTGTCAATTGCCAGCAGTTGCAAATTGGCCCCTCATCGGACCATCCCACATCAACACGACAGGTCGGCACCGTGCATGGCACCCGAGTGAGTCCTGACGACATCAAGACCCTGAAGCGCTGCAACTTTCAGATCGGCGACTTTTTAGACGTGGCAATCTACTAGGTGGAATGAGCCGCGCGGTGAGAAACGGCCCCTATTTGGCTCCCCATCGCTCATTCCCTTGGCGCGCCACCCTCGCTCCCTTGAGCCACCGCGCCTGTCGCGTGTCACCTATTTATAAAGCACCTGTGGATGATGACAAATATCGCGAGAGACAGGCAACACACCAGGCCAGCAATTGAATGATGCAAGCTGTTTAGGCTATAAAATCCAGGGCCGATCCTCAGAACCTGAATTGGAAAGCTCAGAAACGGCGCCCTCGCGCAGGTAATCGAATCGGCGGCGCTGGAATTGGAGGACGGAGGAGTAGTGGATGTCCGCCACCGCAATATTGAGGGAGTCGCCGCCCGGGGTAAAGGCGATGCCCGCCAGCTCGCCAAAGAGATCGATGACCTGCGCCTCGCGGAACCTGCGTCACAGAGATGGTCAGGGGATGGTTGTTAGACGGGGGGCACCGCGCAGCTAGCACTCGGCCACGCGCCCTTTTCAAAAATATAAAGCAACTCCCCACGCCCCGCCCTGCAACACCCCGCATTCGCGCACCCGGAGGCGATGTCAAACAGCGTGACGTAGTCGGCGGGCTCGGCAGCTGCCAGGAAGCTGCCGCAGCCAGAGAATCGTAGGCTGCGCACGGCGCCCATGGTGCTCTTGAGGACGGCCAGGCAGGTGGCTGGGCTGCGGATGTCGTAGACCCGGGTGGTGCAGTCCTGGTTGCCGGTGGCGAGGAGGTTGCCGCCCGGGTGCCAGGCGGCCGCGAAGGAAAAATCCACGTGGCCCGGGACGAGGCGCACGGCCGGCCGCGCGGGGCCCGCGTCCGGGTCGAAGAGCAGGGGCTCGACGTCGTCGCCCACGGACAGGAGCAGGCGGCCGCGGGGCTGGTGCACCGTGGCGTTGACGGCCCAGGGCAGCACGAAATCGCGCGTGCAGGCAAAGCCCGCGCCGGCGTCCAGGCAGCGGATGTGCTCGTCGTTGTTGCTGCAGATGATGTGCGGCGCCCCGGACCGGAGCTCCGCGATCTCCAGCGCGTTGGTGATGCCGTTTTCGTGCTCGGTCACCCGACGACTGCGTTGGGGATGGATAGGAAGTGAGGAGGAGAGAGTCTTTAAGGATCAGTGCTGACTGCATGGTTGATATGTAGACAAAAGAAGCGATTCTCTGTGTCAAATCAACATCAACAGCAGCCAGGCTGCCGATTCGCTCACCTGAAAATTGGGGCTCCGGGCGCGCCGACCCGCTTGGCGACGACCTCGCCGCCAAAGCCCCCCGCGGCGACGAGGCTGTGCCGCACGCACAGCGTGCACACCTGCGCGGCGCCGATGCCGGGGACGGGGGCGCCTGCGCCCCGGAGGCTGCCCCCCAGGTCCATCTCCACGGCGACCTTGCGCGTCGTCGTGTCAAAGGATAGGATTCGATTCTCGTGCACGGCATACATTTCGTACGGCGTCGGGCACCAGAGCACGTTCCGCAGCTGAAAGTGCACGATGGTGGACCGCAGCTGGCGCCAGTTTCGGTGGAATCGGTAGCTGGGCGTCGGCGTCTGAGGAAGGGTGTGTGTGGGGGGGGAGTGAGTTGGATTTTGAGTTATTGCCGCCGGCAGGTCACCAAGATCCCAGAAGATCAGCTTCACAAGCAGCACCATTCCTCCCCCCACTATCCAGACACATGCCTGTTGGTAGTCGATGGCTTCCTTGTCGATGCGCGGCTTGGAGGTGAGCACCTCATCCTCGCGATTGTAGTACGTGCGGTACTGCCTTCGCCGAACTTTCTACAGAGGGGTGAAGGGGTTCGACAACGACGAATGAAGGCGTCAGCGTAGGTCTGTCCAACTATACAGGACCCTGCACGCCAATTTTAAGAGTCCAGCCAGCCCATCGCATCCTCACCCTGTAGTCTTCGCGGGAGTAGGGTGTGCTGCTCCAGGGGATGCCCTGCATGTCGCGCGTGCCCGTCTGCACCTGCTGCCAAGTGGTGTCCTGCAAATCCTCCTCGTCCTCCTCAATCTCCTGTGGATGTTTGTGCATGCTGGGGGTAAGGGAATTCCCCTCCACTGCCGCTCCTTTGCCAGGCACCCTCGATTTCCCGATTTACATCGCATGTGAGCGCGTCCACGGGGCACGTTTGGTCTTTGATCTCCTCCGCCCAGATGTCCACGTCTTCCATTGTGTCGGCTCTGCACGGTCTAGGTCACCAGCTCGGCTGCTGCGCGTGCGCGGGCCATCCGCGCACTGGGTCCTGCAACGCGGGTCGACGGTGCCACCTCGAGCCGATGCGCTGTGCTGTGCAGGATCACTTGTTGCGTCTAAATACTATGTTTGCGTATGTGGATATTAGAAAGACGTGTCAGGACTCCGAAAGGAAGCATGCACGGGCGATGCTGGGACGGATTCCTCCGTGCGTGTCGGAACCCGCAGATCACTTCCGATGAGATTCTCCTCCGCTCTTCTTGTTCATTCACCCGGAGTGTGAGAGCTGAGGCATACAACAAGTGACTTTTATTCTGTCTATAATGCTCAACCTCAATTATTTCTGCCTTGCACCTCCCTGAAATTGCTTGCACAATCTAGGCAGCAGGACGCGCAACCACATGACGACTTCCCCCCTCCTCAAAAGCCCATTCTCAGATGCGGTAGAGCGCGGTGATGCCCAGCAGGCTGAAGCACTGGCGCATGATGACGGCGGTGGCCTCGCAGAGCAGGAGGCGCGAGTCCTCGTGGTCTGAGCCGATGACCTGGCACTCGGTGTAGAACTGGTTGAAGACGCCGGAGAGGTCGTAGAGGTAGCTGGTGAGGCGGTTGGGGGAGAGGTCGGCCAGCAGGTCGTCCACGGCCTCGCTGAAGCGCGCGATCTGGATCGCGAGCGCGACCTCGCGCGGGTCGGCCAGCGCGATGGAGGCCGAGTTGGCGAGGTCGACCACGTCGCGGCCGCTCTTGCGGATGATGGCCGCGATGCGCGCGTGCGCGTAGAGCAGGTAGACGGCGGTGTCGCCCTGCATGTTGAGCATCTCGTCGTAGGAGAAGCGGTAGTTGGTCAGGCGGTTGTTCTTGAGGTCGGCGTACTTGACGGCGCCGTAGCCCATGGCGCAGGTCGCGGCCTCCAGCTCCTCCTCGTCGATGTCGGGCCGGCGCTCGCGGATGGTCGCGCGGCAGCGGTCCTTGGCCTCGTCCAGCAGCTCCACCAGGCGCACCGTGTCGCCGCTGCGGCTCTTGAACTTTTTGCCGTCCTCCCCCATGACGAGGCCGAAGCCGACGTGGTCGATGCGCACGGTGCGGTCTTTGGGTAAATACCCGGCGCGCTCGCCGGCCTCAAAGACCATGGCAAAGTGGTTGGCCTGGCCGACGTCGGTGATGTAGATGATCCAGTCGGCGTTTTCTTCGTGCAGGCGCTGCCAGAGCGCGGCCATGTCGGTGGAGGCGTAGCCAAAGCCGCCGTCGGACTTTTGCACGATGAGCGGCACGTCGCGCTTGGGGAAGAAGACGCACTTGGCGCCCTCGGACTCGACCGCCACGCCCTGCTCGACCAGCGCGTCCACGGTCTCGCGCAGGCGCGGGTTGTAAAAGGACTCGCCGCGCTCCTGCAGGCGCACGCCCAGGCGGTCGTAGATCTTCTGGAACTCGCGGCGCGAGGCGTCGCAGATGCGGCGCCAGGCCTCCAGGTACTCCTCGCGCCCGCCCTGCAGCTCCGTCACCGCCTCGCGCGACCGCGTCTTGAAGGCCTCGTCCTCGTCAAAACGCTGCTTGGCCGCGCGGTACAGCACCTGCAGGTCCGCCACGTCCTCCTCGGTCGACGCCTGCAGCCCGCCCGGCCGCTTCTCGGCCATGTACTGGATCAGCATGCCAAACTGCGTGCCCCAGTCGCCAATGTGGTTCAGGCGCAGCACGTCCGCGCCGCAGTACTCCAGCGTGCGCGCGATGCAGTCGCCCAGGATCGTGCTGCGCAGGTGGCCCACGTGCATCTCCTTGGCCACGTTGGGGCTGCTAAAGTCCACCACCACGCGGCGGCCGGCGTAGCCGGCCGGCGCCCAGGACGCCACGCCCTCGGTCAGCAGGCCCTGCAGCCGCGCCGCCAGCCAGTCGCGCGACAGCACCACGTTGATGAAGCCGGGGCCCGCCAGCGAGGTCGAGGCGATCAGCGGCGAGGCGGGGAGCGCCGACACGATCGCCTCGGCCACCAGGCGAGGGTTCTTGGGGGCGCCCTCCTGCGTCATGGGTGGGGGTGAGGTGGTGGTGGGGTGTTTTCGGGAAAGGGGGCGGTGGTGCGTGATATGAGACACGCTCTGTGATTCATTCTGCACCCTTCCCATCCGCGTTCATCACCATCCTCCTCCCACCCTCTCTGTACCTTGCCCTTGAGCTTGCCAAACAGGGCCATGGCGTTGTTGCACTGGTAGTCCCCAAACTTGGCGTCGTTGGTCTGCGCCACGTAGGGCGTGACCTCCACGCCGGGAAAGGCCGAGGCCATGGCGCTGCCGAAGAGGCTCGACAGCTCCTGCCGAACGCTGCCCTGGGTCTGCGCCATGCTCGAGGACGCACACCCGCGTGCTAGATGAGCAAAGCCTGACGGGATGGAAGGTTTAAGTGGTGTGAAGGGAGTGGAGAAATCGTATATTATTATACACGTACGGTGTCCGAGCGAAAAAGCAGCGTCCATCCGTCGCGGCCCCATGTCCTACCCTGATGCGAGAAGACGGCCCGACGTGCGAGCGGGAGGCGAGGCAAACGGCAAAAAGGGGCGACTGCACACGGACAGGCGACACAATGTATATCTAAAAATCACGATTGCTCTCCTTACAAAACACGGCATCCTCGCACCAGCTCCATCTGCCAGCCCCTCCACCACTCCCCACCTCAACCCATCCCACCTCTGAAAGCAGCAGCTCCGCCGTAACAGAGCATCCAGACAATAAAGAAATACAAAATGGCATACGCTGCCGTGACCACCCCTTGCATGCGTCCAGCGCGAGTGCCGATGGGCAGATGCACGGCCGGGATGGCGCGAGGTCTTCGGCCGGCGCCCCCCCGGTCGCGCAGATCACTTTTTTCATGTGAGGTTTTGAAGCAGGGTAGGGCTCCACTATAGGCACAAGTCTAAGTCAATATATCTATTATTGATCAATTTGTGGGATTGCCAAGCTTGGACACGCGCGATCCGAAGCTACTGACTCCTGCTCTGTGCAGGTGCAGGGATAGGGCATTGCAGGTGATCTGCTGTCCGCACAGGACACCAGCAAGAGTGGGGTCCTTTTATCGGGAAACGACAGACAATATTGATAGCAAGCGTTCCTGTAAAGGAGCACAATAGCGGTTGGGCTGATGGCGACCATGCAACTCGTTGTGTGATGTCATTCCCCCAGCAATCAGATCTCGCCCCACCGCTCCGCTCGCCCGGAAAGCAAAATCTATCCGCACAGTTGTTTTTGGTCGGAGCAAGCGCCGAGCAACGCATAGAACTTGCACGCGCAACGGTGCGCGTATTGAATCCTACTTGAGCGACGAGAGACGCTGATCATTGAGCCGCAGGCCGACGTCGCAGTGCCGGCGTTCTTCCCGGCGTGGAGGGTGCACCCGTGACAGCCCGTCGAGATGGCAGAGGTTTGCGTCACGGAGGATGAGGTGCCAAAGGCCCCCTGCCTCGGATGGCACCTGGTCCTGGCGCTCACAGCCGTGGCCCCGCTGTTCGTGCCCGTGCCGGTGAACGTCAACATCGTCGTCACGGCGGCACTCACGGTGCTCGTCGGCAGCCTGCGCTCCGTCAAGCCCACTCCCCCAGAAGACTCCATGACCAAAAAGGTGGGCGAGAGGCTGAAAAATGGATGCATATAGATGATTGTACTTGGCAAAGGGATGACGACCCTGGCTGGCTTGCACCAGCGGCAACGTGCTTGCAGTCTGCACAGACGCTGTCGCCTCACTTCTGGATCCACCTCTGTCACTCCATCAGGACGCGGCCAAGTTCCCCATCATCGGGTCCGCGGTCCTGTTCAGCCTGTTCCTGGCATTCAAGTACCTGCCCAAGGACCTGGTGAACACTGTACTGGCGGGTGAGGAGGGCTGGCGGTGGGGAGTCGATTGGCAATAGCTGCGTCGTCCAAAAGATCAGCATGCATAATGGAGCCCTCTGCCCATGCACCATCAGTATCCGTCTCCTGTACTCATCATCGCTGCAGCATACTTTGTGCTGCTGGGGATGCTGGCGATGACGGCCACCCTGGACCCGCTGGTCGCGCCCCTCTTTCCTCGCAAGCTCGCGGGGACGCACTTTAACCTGACCATCTGCCGCATCCCGGTCGTTCTCAAGGTGCGTTGGCGTGCTGGTGTGTGTGCACATATGTAACTGTGTCGTGCAGCTGTCCTGGTCTTGCCGATCATCCAAGCAATCACGCTCGCAGGACGGCATCGAGCTCTCCTTCAGCGGCCTGGAGCTGCTGCTGTCGGTCTTTACGGGCCTCTTCTCCATCTGGTACCTCAAGCACAAGCACTGGTTTGCCAACAACGTGCTCGGCCTGGCCTTTAGTCTGCAGGGCATCGAGCACTTGTCCCTGGGATCCGTGGCCACGGGGGTCATCCTGCTCTCTGGTACGCTGGCGGTCCGAGGTTACCAGTTTTTTCAATGCAATTGGGCCATTTTGGACCAACCAGCATGCGTTTCTCCAGCCCATCCACTCATGACATGCTCAAGCACAACTGTACACCCGCAGGCCTCTTCTTCTACGATGTGTTCTGGGTGTTTTTCACGCCCGTCATGGTCTCGGTCGCCAAGAACTTTGAGGCGCCGATCAAGCTCCTCTTCCCTCGCTACCTGGTGGATGGTGCGGAGCGGGGACAGTGGGGCTGCAAGTGCATGCACCGATGCTTGACGTGCGTCTCTGGAGATTTTTTGTTTAAAAAGTACGCTCCCAGCTGCACGGATCCGCCAACTGACGCATTCCACTACGCACCGTGCAGCTTCTGGAAAGGAGGAATTCTCCATGCTGGGCCTGGGCGACATTGTGATTCCCGGGATCTTTGTGGCGCTGGTTCTTCGGTACGACGTCCGTCACGCCCGCCAGACGAGCTTCTTCAACAGGTGCGCTCCCGCTGGGTGTGAGGAGGGGCAGATGAGGTATTGTAAAGACGTCCATGTGTATGAAAATGTGCGCTTGTTTGGATCCACCTTGCAACATTTCGTCTCTCCCGCTTCCTTAACAACCCCCGCAGCACCTTTGTGGGCTATGTGGTTGGTCTGGCGACGACCATTGTCGTCATGAACGTCTTCAAGGCAGCGCAGCCGGCGCTTCTCTACATTGTTCCGGCGCTGTTCCTCTTCACGTTCAGCGCGGCGGGTGCGTCGAGGGAAGGGGGATTGGTGGTTTCTGGTGTTGGAGTGGGAGTGAATGGCGGTGGAAGGAGGCGAGAATTGTAGATGTGGGAGTGGATTATAAATCCCATGACACCACGGCCAGAACTAAAGTGTCCACCTACCTGCTGGGAGCTGTGGGCGCTCCGCGATTGATGCATGGGAGGGCGTATGCACCCAAAAGCGTAGACCCCTCTGAGACAATCTCCCCAACAAACACCCCCTGGCGCCCAGGTCTGAAGCGGCGGTGCTCCGACCTGTTGCACTGGCACGAGTCGGACGTGACTGCCGAGAAAAAGGTTGACTGAGCTGTGCACGGTCTGTAACAAATACGGTCTTCATTCTGCGCCCGAGGGGCATCCGTGAGGGTCTGTGGAACCCGTGGGCAGCTGCGGGCGCCCAACCGATCTGAATACCCGGCCCCTCAATCTCTGGCATAGTTACAGGGAAAAAGGAAAGCACGATGCTCCACGCAAAGGGTGGTGGTGCGTGGAGGGCCAATGGCTGGTCATCAAAACTGCAGAAAGGGGCGCCACAGGACGGCAGCAGGATCGGAGCGCACGTGTGGCGCAGATTTTCTGGCGAGGATCCCTTTGGTCTGACCGCAACTCTCCTCCAAGGCAACTTGGGGCGTTACGACGCACCGCAGGCCCAGTCGACCAAACTTGGTTCTTCTCGGGACAAAATGAGGCGCCTGCGCGGCCATCAGAGGCGG
The DNA here is from genome assembly GCA_031763795.1 of Prototheca wickerhamii. NCBI lineage: Eukaryota > Viridiplantae > Chlorophyta > Trebouxiophyceae > Chlorellales > Chlorellaceae > Prototheca > Prototheca wickerhamii. The sequence continues at coordinate 1,301,816 of JASFZW010000005.1, forward strand.
TGCCGCCGCCGCCCAGAGCCAGAGACGGCGGTCATCAGCCCCACGAGGGCGATGGCGCCGCCCGCCGCCAGCGCCAGGCTGGAGGCGTGCTGCTGGCTCCAGCCGATCCACTCGCGGACCCAGGCGTCCACCGTCTCCGCGTGCCCGGTGAAGGCCAGCAGCTTGGCGTGTGAAGGCGGGGGCAGACCGACGGCCGCGGCAGTGTCGTCCAGCGCGGGCGTGGCCGCGGCGGCGGCCCCCGTGCCGGAGGCCGCGGCCGCGGTGGCGCCCGTCACCGCCGCCGCCGCCTCCAGCGCGGCCTCGGGGGGCCTCCTCCGCGGCCGCCGTAGGCGCCGCGACGTCGCTGTGCGTCACCGAGGCGATGCTGGGCGCCGCGGGGGGGACCTCGTCCGCGCACGCCTCGTCGCCCTCCATGTAGGAGGGGTCGGCGTACTCGCCCGCCGAGCAGACGGACGTGACGTCGGCCAGGCGCTCGGCGATCGCCGTGCCCTCCACCGAGAGCGTGGACGCGTACTCGTCCGTCTCCGGCGCGGCCTCCGACTTGGCCGGCGCCGCGACGGCCTCCCCGGCCGGCGGGTCCGCTGGGGCGGGGGCGACAGCGGCCGGCTCAGGCTCAAGCGCAGCTTCAGGCACTGCCTCCTCCTCGACGGTGGGTGGCGCAGGCGCCGCCGCTGGCGCTGGCTCTGCGGCCGGCGCAGCTGGCACGGGCTCCTCCACGACGCTGGCCGCTACCACGGGGCTTGGGGTGGCCTCGGCGGGCTTATCTGCAGGCCATGCGTCATGTTACACGGTGACTCGTCGCCCACCAGCGTCCGGGCCCGTCTCACGCACGCATACCACCCATTCCTGCCTCGCACCATTCTTCACGGCCTCCGACTTGGGCTGCGGAGAAGTATTTTTCGGACCGCGATTTTTCCCACCGCGTCCGCCGCGCGAGCCGCCCCGTCCCGATTTCCCCTTGCTTCCCATGCCGACGGCTTGCAGGGCGACTACCTCTTTCGACGTGAACACGCTCGCTGGATGACAAAGAATACAAAATTCTTAATTGAAATGCGCGATGGCATAGAACGATGGAGGCGGGAGTGTGTATGTGTTACGGCATGCTCCCCCACAGGGCTTGCGTGGGCGCCGGAGATGGCGTTTGCGACCGATCCACCCCCATCCCCTTGTGATCACACGCGCACCGACGATGATCGTGGGCTTGTCAGAAGGACCGGGACCCGCTGGAATCAGGCTTTAGTAGACATACGTATAAGACGATCGACTGCTTCTCATCTGGGAAGCGAGTCGTCCCTGCGTTTGAGCGTCAGGATCACCTCGGCCTGGCCGTGACTGTCGGGGCGTCGTAGGATTTAAGGAGACAGGGCGATGCTTCCCAGGCCCACAACACACAGCGGGGCCATCGGGCCTGGGTGCGCCGGGCCCTCCATGGCGCAGCCGGGCCCGGCGCTCGACCACGATCGAGCTCTGGGCAGCGCTGTGCAGAGGCCGGCCTGTGGCGCCGAGGCCTTTACGGTGGATCCCAAAGCCCTGGCTGCCGGAGGTCACAAGAAGCACACCACGTGCGTTGACGCGTCGCGTGGGAGGGGTTGCGTGGCCAGGATGGCGAGCCGTGCCTGATCGAGCCTGTGCTTGCCTGCCCACAGGTACCCCTACGTGACGGGCACCTCCGTGCTTGGCATCACCTACAAGGATGGAGTGCTGCTGGCTTGCGACATGCTTGGTGCGTAGAGGAGAAGAAGAGCTTGAGCAGGGGTTGCCCAGATTGGAGGGATAGAGGGAAGGGGTCGATTGATGGGGGTTTTGTTAATGCCGTGCATGGGTGGATGGGCGGGGAAGGTGCCTCATCCGCCGTCCCCGACTCCCACGCCGACTCTGCGTTGCAGGTGCCTATGGCTCGACCAAGCGGTACAAGTCGTTCGAGCGCCTGTACAAGGTCAACGACTGCACGGTGCTGGGCGCGAGCGGCGAGCTGTCTGACTACCAGTACATCAAGCGCCTGCTGGAGGAGCTGGCGGACGACGACTTTTGCCTGGACGACGGGCACCACATGAAGCCGCACGAGATCTTCTCCTACCTCACCCGGGTCATCTACAACCGCCGCAACAAGTGCGTGGGAGTGGCAGGGGGGATGATTTTGGCTGGGGTGGCGCTCAGCTGGCTGTGCGCTGCCGAGTGAGCGCGTGCCCTAATCCCTTGCACACATTATATCTCTGATTGGCGTCGCAAGTATCTACATTGCACACCATCCCATGCCGCGCGCTTGTTCGCTGTAGGATGGATCCGCTGTGGAACAGCCTCGTGGTGGGCGGCTGGTACGGGGGCAAGCCCTTCCTGGGCTCGCTCGGGATGATCGGGACGTACTATGTGGACGACACCGTGGCGACAGGTGGGTTGGGGTTATTGGAAGGGTGCTATGAGAACTTGGATCATGTGGCCATGCTATCGAGTGTCACTGCGAAATGTCATAATCCCGACGCCGCTTATAATCACTCTCCCCACCGACCCACCCTCCCCCGTATTCAGGCTTTGGCAACCACCTGGCCCGGCCCATCATGCGGGAGAAGCACCGCCCGGACATGTCAGAGTCTGAGGCGCGGGCGCTGCTGGAGGAGTGCCTGGCCGTGTGCTACTACCGCGACAAGAACTCGATCAACAAGTTCCAGATCGCGCGGGTCAACGCCGAGGGGACCAGCATCTGCGAGCCGTTTGCGCTGCCCACCATGTGGGACTACGAGCTCTTCCGGGACCCCTCCAAGCACGCCGAGGGCGTCTGGTAGAGGAGGAAAGGTTGGAATGCATGATGGTGCCGGTCTGTGCACTCTAGGCCTTGATGTAAGATGCCGCGGACAGCTGGTCACGTGCGGAAGCGGGGTGACGGCGCAAGCGCGCAGACCTTGCTTGACAGCTCCAGCCCTCGCCAACGATGCACGCTTCGCGGCGCTCATTTGAGAATGTGCATCTGCTACTCAGCAAGCCCTGCCTTGTAGCTCGGTTCAACGACTTCTCCTCCGTGAACATGCATTACGACAAGCGCTCTAGGGAAGGGCAAATATGACAAGGCAAAAACATTCGTGTCAAGGGCCTCCTATCCACAGGCACACAACCCAATCGGCAGGGGTCGGCGGGCGTGCATCTGATCTAGACAGCGGGCGCTGTGGCTCAAAAGGGACAGCTGCGCTTCCGGGTTGACGAGATGCTGCGAGACAGCACTCCCAGGTTCCCAGCTTTGCTCGATACTTGTCGGCGAAAATTCAAGCGCTTCCAGCAACTCCACCACCACCCGTCATCTAGTCGCGCTTCTCCACAAACTTTTGGACGCGCTCAAGCCAGTTGGTGTACTCGCGCTGCTCCTTGTCAAAGTTGAGGGCGCCGAGGTAGAGGGCCAGGTCGCGATTGACCCCGCGCTCGTCCAGGTAGTGGAGCAGCTCGTTCTGGAGCGCGGCGTCCAGCTCCTCGAAGCGCGGGCCCTGGTAGGGCACCTCGCTGAAGGCGTCGTCGTCCTCGTCCACGGGGCTCAGCGTGACCTCCACCACCTCCAGCGAGCCGTCGCCCCGGATCTGGGCCTCGAACCGCAGCTCGGTCTCCTCCTTGGCCACAGACACCGAGAAGGGCGTCAGCGGCTGCGGGGCCGCCTCCTCGCCGTCCTCCTCCTCGTTCAGGTACTCCTCGTCGTCCTCAGTCTAAGTAGTGAGGGGGGGGAGCGATGCAGGGGTTTTGATGCCCCTTATGGCGCTGGAGAATGCATGCATGCATGCAGAGTCCCATGCCCCTGACTTCATCAATCGCCCTACCTCGGAGCCCGCGACAAGCTCCACGGTGATGGTCTCGTTGCCATTCTCCTTTGTGAGGGTCACCAGGCAGTCGCCCTGGCTCTCCGTCAGCACAAAGCCGTTGGGGGGGCCGGCGGCCACTTCCTATGGCGACAAAAGCAAGGGAACGCTGTGAGTGCGCCTCCGTCCACATTGTGTCCTGTCTGAGACGAGGCTTCTACCCAGACTATTCTAGAAAGCCACCCCCCACGCCCGAGACAACAATTCAAACGCATTGAACCACGCTCATGAGACCACACCCCTGCATCTCTGTCTAGAACCCACCTCGGGCTGGGCGTACTCCTGCTTCTCGTACTCGAGCTCGGCCTGCAGAACCGTGCTCAGGGGGGAGGACGGGGACACGGCCGAGGCGTGCACGGCACGCAGACCGGTGGGCACCACACGCGCAGCCATGACGGCGCGGCAGGCAAAGGTCTCGGGGAGGGCGATGGCCGGGCGGACCGCCGCGGCCGGGCGCATCAAGCCGGCAGCCAACATACGGGCGAGACGAGGAGCGAAGCGGCCTGCCATGCGTATCTATGCCGGATCACAATGGATCGGTGCGAATATCACTCGATAAAAGACGGTGGAAGAGGGTTGGGGGCCCGCAGCCATGGTGCTCTGCTCATATGCATGCCTCACGGCATGCGAGCGAGGCAGTGATTTGGCGAATCATGCCGATCGCGCCCGCGAGGAGAGGGCATTTCGAAAAACTCGAGACATGTACACCATGGGCTACCATAGCATGTGTGCAATGGTAGCAATTTTCGGTAAACAGGCAACTACATCTCTACACTAGAGTTCCACAAGTGCAATCGCACGCTTGCATGAATGGCATTCTATGCTTGAAATCGCGTGCTCAAATATGCTGTTACCAACTCGTTAAATAAGACAGACGGGCTAGCGCATTTCGACAGCCAGGCATGCTTTTACCTGCGGCATATAAGCATTATCTTGTGCCTCAATCATCCTGCCAGAGTGCCACTTTGCCTCATGGTTGGGTTCCAATCAGGGGTGGCCCATGCGCAGCCGATGACCATCGCCTGTCCCCTGCTCGCCCCAATCAAGCTCCACTATGCGCATGCTTCGGGAGTACTGTAAACAGAGCCCAGTTTTAGGCTCGCCTCGGGGCCAAAATTTTGTGCTGCGAGGAACAATGTCTCATCACCCCCCCAGCCCGAATTGGCGGGAATCTCGATCTGTCCGGGTTCCAGGTTCAGACACAGTTGGCACGCCCTGAAATGTCGAGACATTGTGACGGGGCTTTTCCGAAGCCTTCCATTTCCTTCAATACGCCTATCTGCAGCCTGCTAAGGCCCCGTCCTAGCAGCCCCTTCCGACAGTGAGTGACCCGAGGGCGACGCGATCGTCCTGGAGATGGTGGATGCGTTGCCCTTCGTGATGCTCGCGCATGCTTCTGGTGGCCGTGCGAGGGACATCGTCGGCGTTGCGGAGGCCCGCGTGGCTGGGCGGTGTCCTTCCGGGCGGTGCCTCCGGCTCATCACCGCCGGCGATGGCGATGGCTCATGCCCCGTTCGGCGCCGGAATTCGCAGACATGGCTGACACCGAGGAGCTTGTCGACTACGAGGAGGAGGAGGTGCCGGAGCCTGAGGCGGCCAAGGGCGAGGCGGTGAAGAAGGGCTACGTGGGCATCCACTCGAGCGGGTTCAAGGACTTTTTGCTCAAGCCGGAGCTGCTGCGCGCCATCCAGGACTGCGGCTTCGAGCACCCCTCGGAGGGTGAGGTGGTTGGATAGGATGAGGGAGTGGGTGGAGGGTGTGTGGATGGGCGTAGGAGGATGGGGGAGTTGGAGGAGAGGATTGGTTGACGTTGTCGCCATTGCGTTTGATGATGGGGCCTGTCACAAGATCTGCTCTATACTGAATCTCTGCCCCCCCAATCCCCCCTCCCGCTTGCGCAGTCCAGCACGAGTGCATCCCGCAGGCGATCCTGGGCATGGACGTGATTTGCCAGGCCAAGTCCGGCATGGGCAAGACGGCGGTGTTTGTGATCTCGGTGCTGCAGCAGCTGGAGCCGGTGGACGGGCAGGTGTCGGTGATTGTGCTGTGCCACACGCGCGAGCTGGCCTTCCAGATCACGCACGAGTTTGAGCGGCTGACGACCTACCTCAAGGGCGTGCGCGTGGCCAACTTCTTTGGCGGCCTGCCCATCAAGACGCAGCGCGACCTGCTCAAGGACGGCGAGAAGTCGCCGCACGTGATCGTGGGCACGCCCGGGCGCGTCAAGGCGCTGGCGGACGAGGGCGCGCTGGACCTGTCGCGCGTGCGCCACTTTGTGGTGGACGAGTGCGACAAGTGCCTGGACTCGCTGGACATGCGCGCGGACGTGCAGGCCATCTTCAAGAAGACGCCGCACGACAAGCAGGTGATGATGTTCAGCGCGACGCTGTCGCCCGAGGTGCGCCCCGTGGTCAAAAAGTTCATGCGCGACGCGATGGAGATCTACGTCGACGACGAGGCCAAGCTCACGCTGCACGGGCTGGTGCAGCACTATGTGATGCTGAACGAGGACCAGAAGAACCGGCGCCTGAACGACCTGCTGGACGCGCTCGACTTCAACCAGGTGGTCATCTTTGTGAAGAGCGTCGCGCGCGCGCGCGAGCTCAACAAGCTGCTCTGCCAGTGCAACTTTCCGTCGACGACGATTCACGCGGGCATGGACCAGACCGCGCGCCTGGCCGTGTACAAGGAGTTCAAGGAGGGCCGCAAGCGCATCCTGGTGGCCACGGATCTCGTGGGCCGCGGCATCGACATCGAGCGCGTCAACATCGTCATCAACTACGACATGCCCGAGACGGACGACAAGCACGGCAACGGCGCCGACACCTACCTGCACCGCGTGGGCCGCGCGGGGCGGTTCGGCACCAAGGGCCTGGCCATCACCTTTGTCGCCTCGCCCGCCGACTCGGAGGTGCTCAACCAGGTGCAGGAGCGCTTTGACGTCGACATCAAGCCCCTGCCGGACGCGGTGGATGCGTCCACCTACATGAACACCGCCTGATAGCAGTAGTAGTGGGTGGGGTTGAGAAGAGAAAGTGATGTACGAGGAGCTCATCCTTCTTCTACCTCATCGCCTCTCCTCTCAATCTCCTTTATTTTTGTGCTATTCATTGCCCACGGTGGTCGTGGCGACGACGTTTGCGACCGCCTCACTCCTTCCACTCCCCTTCTTCCAACGCAACAGCTCATCTCCTGTAACAGACGACGGTACACGCGCGGCGAGGTCTCAAAGTGGAAGAATCAAAGAATCAAAGCAGCGCACGGAGCGCGCGGCTCCGGGCCGGGGAAGCAGAGGCGAAAAACGCGCCGCCGTCGTGACGGGCCGCAGAGGGGGTCCTGCCAGGCACACATTTGCAGCGCATGCGTGATAGGGGGTGAAAAGCGGGTTTATTTGATGGGGGGTGTTCACGCGCGGTGGTGCTCTCTTGTGCTGTTTTCTGCGCGCCAGTATCGGGCGGCCGGCTCCTCAGGGGGCGTCGCCGCCGTCGCCGTCGTCACCTGCCAAGTGTCGATGCGACGGCTGAGGCGGAGGCGGTGGCCGGCGCGGGGTCGGGCGAGGCATCGGTGGCGGGCGCACCTGGGGACTGGCCGCTGTTGACGACCTGGCTGACAACCATGGACGGCTCGGAGGTGGTGAGAGAGGAGGAGGCGCTGCTGGAGCACCAGCAGGCCTGCAGCACGTCCTGCGGGTTGACGTACGCCGTGAGGCCGGGCAAGCCCTGGTCGCCCGCGCTGCAGGGGGAGGGCGGAGATGGGACAATCAGTCAGGGCCATGCGGCGGCACTGAACAATGGCTGGATAGTCCACTCGACCCGGTCATGGCCAGGGATGTGTTTTCACGGCAATCACATGCGCATCGCACACACAAGCACCCTTGCAACCCTGCAGCCAACAGCCCCCCCCCCGCTAACCCCCCCCCCCCCAAAAAAATATCTTCTTTCTGATCCCAACCTACCATAGGCAGTTCAGGGCATTGGTGCGAGCCGACCCACTGCTGGGCAGAGCACTGCAACAGCTGTCTGCGAGGGACAAGGGCCGCGGCAACGGGGGTCACGATGGTCACGGACGCGACACGCCGGCAACGTAATCACGAGCCCGCGCGAGGAACCCCGACTCGGCGTGCGACGCCTCTCGAAACACGCCCCCCCTACACCGCGCCATGCACGCGCACACTCACTTGTGGACGAGCTACCGGGGCTCAAACTGCCCGAGCAGCTGTAGATGAGCGAGTTCCTCACAGCCGATTGGTCGCTGGCGCTCAGGGAGGAGCAGGCTGCGACTGCCGAGGCTGCACGGGAATTCCAACAAAGTCGGTCGCGAACTGCCCCCTGGCAATGTACTGCTCGCGGAGTGCACCGACAGCTCAAAACACATTCACACGACAAAGCAACCCCACTCCTCGATTGAACACTCACATGTCGACGGGCAGACCGCGCACTGCAAAAGTTGCCGCGAGTGGGCCCAGGCTCCATACGGTGCCGCAAAGCCGTCCGCGTGGGCCACAGGCCTCGCCGCCGATGCTCCAGACCATATAATGCTGACCAGCAGCAGAATAAGTACTCGTGGCCGTAGCATCGCTACGGGAGGAGGAGCTCTCCGCCAAAGCTCAGAGACGCGTGGTAAAGGCGAGGGGACTCCACGTCCTCCGCGGGTTCTCCTTCGCCGTTTTCAATGCAGTAAAAGAGTTAATATTTTCGTGCGTATTGTCGAGAGCTCGGTAGAATCTCAGGACTCATCTGCGGCCGCTGCTACCGAGCGGTCTTCCACATACCCAGTGCGCGCCCGTGTCCACGCGGCAAAGCGAAGGGACGGAACGAGTCACGTGGGATGGCCATGTGGTGAAAGCGTTTGGCCCGGCCCAGGGTCTGGCGTCGACCGGGATCATTGCTGGCAACAAACACTGGGGTCATGCATTTCAGATGGGCATGAACGCATGAGGAAGCCCAAGTGAGCCCGGAATGCGGGTTTGAGAGACCTCTGTCCTGGCTTCCGACCCCACGTGATTTCAGTGCAAAATGGAGTCACGGGCAAGTGTCCCGAGCGTCATGTATGGACCATGCTGGCAAAGGCCTGCTGCAAATAGCGACCAAAATAAACGCTAGACGCCAGAATACATTACAGACGTTTTTGTAATGAAATGTTGAAGTTCTTAATGCCGTGCGCCTCTGTCGGGCGCCTCCCAAACACGCGGTGGCGTGGGTCAGGAGGCACAGGGGTGGGGCTCGAACATGCCTCCACGGCGACAGGTGCAGCCCTACAGCGAGCTGGCTCTAAGACAGGAAAGGGTCTCTGCCTGCACAGGGCGATCAGCTTACTCGATTCGGGCACGCGCCCGAGCAAAGCACGCTTCTGCTCGCCAAGCAGTCGCGCCTACGGGGATTTCGAAAAGCGGTAACAAGAGCGCAGCAGAACCTAGGTGGATGGTCCTCTCACCCCGCACGCCTGGCTCTTGCCACCGACAAACACTTAACTATACAACACCATTTTTATGAAATTATTTGCGTATCTCTGGTGCGGTGCATTAAGCGCGGAATGTGATTTTGGACGAATTTCCCGGGATCATCAAGGTGGTGTTTAATAACACCAGATTGGGTTTTCGGACGGAGGTGCGAGAGGGAAATTGCCCTCTTTACTCGGCCTTGGCCGACTTCTTGGGGAGCAGCACCGACTGGATGTTGGGCAGGACACCACCCTCGGCGATGGTCACGCCCGCGAGCAGCTTGGACAGCTCCTCGTCGTTGCGGACGGCCAGCTGGATGTGGCGGGGCACAATGCGCGTCTTCTTGTTGTCGCGAGCGGCGTTGCCAGCCAGCTCCAGGACCTCAGCCGCCAGGTACTCGAGGACAGCGGCCAGGTAGACGGGGGCCCCCGCACCGACGCGCTCGGCGTAGCGGCCGTTCTTGAGGTAGCGGGCGATACGACCCACCGGGAACTGCAGGCCAGCCTTGGAGGACTTGCTCACGGACTTGGTGCCGGAGGTCTTTCCCTTGCCGCGTCCAGACATGATGATTGTTTTTTTGTTGAGAGTTCGGAAAGAGCTCTGGCAGTCTGGAGGAGTATGTGTGTTTGTTGTCCAGCCGACGAAAGCCTGGTATATATGTTCATCTGGCGGTCACTGTGTGTCGCGTACCGGATCGGTCCGCTGCGACAAACACACGGCCCAGCGCGACCTTTGCGCGACCTATAAATTTCCCCGCGACGGACAAATTTTCAACATCAAATCAGCCTTTGTCCACTCACTTGCATTCCCCGCAAGACACTCCCAAAGCAATCACCATGGCTCCCGTCGCTAGCAAGAAGCCCGTGTCCGAGAAGAAGCCTGCGGCCTCGACCGACAAGAAGAAGCCCCGCAAGGTGGCCAACGAGAGCTACAAGATCTACATCTTCAAGGTCCTGAAGCAGGTGCACCCCGACACGGGCATCTCGTCCAAGGCCATCACCATCCTGAACTCGTTCATCGTGGACATGTTCGACAAGATTGCCAGCCAGGCCGCCCAGCTGTCGCGCGTCAACAAGAAGCCCACCCTGACGAGCCGCGAGATCCAGACCGCCGTGCGCCTGGTCCTCCCCGGTGAGCTGGCCAAGCACGCCGTCTCCGAGGGCACCAAGGCCGTGACCAAGTTCACCTCCGCCTAAGCTGACTGACGACAACGGACCTATTCTTCAAGGTCGACAACAATCCGACTGGTGTTATTAAACACCACCATATATCTTGTGGAAAATACAACTTTTATTATCGAAAAGTAAATAAAGAAGAATGCACAATGCTTGCTCCTGTGTCGAGTTTGGGTGCGGCCGACGTCTGCCGAAAATTGTTTGGCGAGATTGGCGAAAACCATCTCAAACTGCATGCGGTCGGGAAGCGCGCGCCTCCCTTGGCGGAGCGAGGCGCGAGTGCCCATGCACGTATGTCGCACAGCAAGCGGGACAACACCTGCCCAGACGCACGCTGATGCGCAAAAAAGATAAAAAGTGAATTGTACTCGATATAATTATATGTATATGTGCATGCAGTAGGCAGTGCAGGAAGCGGTCGGCACTCTTGATTCGTGTTTGTTGTTGCCGAAGCCTTTTCGCACAAAAGTCTCCGACGGGCCCATGGGCAAGAGCTGGCTGGCGAAGAAGGGGGGTTGGACAAAAGTGGATGTGGGCGATGACCTGCTGAACTCGGACGAGTTTGGCTTTGTCGAGCTGGAGCAGCTGGACGCCTCTGAGCTAGGTGAGGGGAGAAGGGGCCGAGGGAGGTCTGTTTGTGTGCCTCCCCAATCCTGCTCGATGCGATGGTGGCGTATCTTCATTTCGAAGATGAAGATGTGATGGAGAGTTGTGTCGATTGCAGGCAAGATTTTAGTCGTGGGAGAGGGCGATGCCAGCGGCAGCGGTGCGACCGACGCCTCGCCGCCTTCCCCCGCGCCGGAGAGCGGCGGCGTGGTGGAGCTCAAGGAGCAGCTCCAGGCCCTGAAGCGGCAGCAAAAGGAGCTGGCAGCCAAGCTCAAGGAGGCCAAACGCGGGAAAAAGGCGGAGGAGTCGGATCAGAAACCAAAGGCGAAGAAGGAGTCAGCAAAGAAGGAGCCGGCGAAGAAACCCAAGGCCGCGCCGGCGCCGAGCACGAAGAAAGCGGGCAAGGCGGGGACCATCGAGCCGGCCTCAGCGCCGGTGGACGTCTCCGCGTGGTCTGACTTTGGGCTGGACGCGGCGCTGCTGGGCACGCTGGCCAGCAGCGGGTTTGCGACGCCCACGCCCATCCAGACGGCCTGCCTGCCGGCCGCGATCCGCGACCGCCGCGATATCATCGGCGCCGCGCAGACGGGCTCCGGCAAGACGCTCGCCTTTGGGCTTCCCATCCTGCACGTGCTGGCGCAGACCCGCCGCGCCGCCGGCGAGGCCGTCGAGCGCCTGCGCGGCGACGAGGAGGCAGAGGCGGCGATGTCCGTGGATGCCGATACGCCTTCAAACTCCGCGGATGCTGACGCGCCATCCACCCCAACATCCGCGCCGCGCCGCCTGCGCGCGCTGGTCCTGGCGCCGACGCGCGAGCTGGCGCTGCAGGTCTGTGCGCACCTGGAGTCGTTTGCGCGGCGGGCGGGCGTGTGGGTGGCGCCCGTCGTGGGCGGCATGTCGGTGCAGAAGCAGGAGCGGCTGCTGCGGCGCGGCCCCGAGATCGTTGTGGCCACGCCGGGCCGGCTGTGGGAGCGCATGCGCGAGGGCACGCCCCACCTGACCGACCTCTCCGCGCTTTCCTTCCTCGTCATCGACGAGGCGGACCGCATGGTGCAGCAGGGCCACTACGCCGAGCTGGGCGAGATCCTGGCGCGCGTGCAGGCCAGCTTCCAGGAGCAGCGCGCGGGCGAGAGTAATGCGAGGAAGCAGGCGGCCGAGAAGGGAGGGGCGGTTGTTAACGAGGAGACGGAAGGGGAGCGCGAAGAAAACGCAGAGGACGACGGCAGCGCAGAGGCCACGGCAGCGACCGCCGAGCCCTCTCCACCCAAAAAGACTTCGAAAAAGGTGTTTCTCCAGACGTTTGTCTTTTCGGCCACGCTGACGCTGCCCTCCTCCATGCGCCACCGCCTCAAAAAGGTAGAGATGATCGGGTGGCTTGTTGACATTTTGTGGGGGAGCACTTTATGGATGCTCTCCACGCCCATTTTCTTCCCATAAGCACTCAAAACAGGAAAACCAGCTTTCTCCAATTCTCAATACCCTCCTTTCCCACTATAACACCCCCCCACCGTCTCCTCACTCTGCAGGGCGGCGGCGGGAGCAGCGGGAGCGCGACGCTGGACTCGCTGATGGACCGGGTCCCCTTTTTCGGCCGGACCAAGCCGGCGGTGGTGGACCTGACGCCCTCGGCGCGCCTGGCGTCCAGCATCACCGAGGCGCACCTGAGCTGCCCCGAGGCCGAGCGGGACGAGTACCTGTACGCGCTGCTGGTCACGCACCCCGGCCGCACCATCATCTTTGTGAATGCGGTTTCCTCGGTGCGGCGCCTGGCCGCGCTGCTGCGCCTGCTGGGCCTCCCCGCCGCGCCGCTGCACGCGGGCATGCAGCAGCGGCAGCGCCTCAGGGCGCTCGACCGCTTCCGCGCCGACGCCGGCGGCGTGCTGGTCGCCACCGACGTCGCCGCGCGCGGGCTGGACATCCCCGACGTCGCCTGCGTCGTGCACTACCAGCTGCCGGCCTCGCTGGACACGTACGTGCACCGCTCGGGGCGCACGGCGCGCGCCAGCGCCGAGGGGCTCGCGCTGGCGCTGGTCACGCCGCGGGAGCAGGGCCGCTTCCTGGCCCTGTACCGCGCGCTCGGCCGGCCGCCGCCGGACGAGTTCCCCGTCGACCTCGCGCTGCTCCCGGGCGCGCGCAGGCGCGTGCGCCTGGCCGTGCGCCTGGACGAGCTCGAGCGGCGCCGCGTCAAGGCCGGCAAGGACGACGCCTGGCGCGAGCGCCAGGCCGAGGAGCTCGGCATCGAGCTCAGCGACGGGGAAGATGATGAGGCTGGCAGGCAGGATGACGAGGCGGTCGTTATCAACCGCCGTGGTCCCAGCGACGAGCAGCGTATGCACGAGCTCAGGCAGGAGCTCGCCGGCCTGCTGGCCGAGCCGCTGCAGCCGGGCTTCTCGACGCGCTACTTCACCGCCGGCGCCGCCGCGGCCATCGCGGCCAAGGGCGACGCCGAGGCGGGGCTGGGCGGCGTCGTGCGCGAAGCCGTGCACATGGCCCAGGCGCTGAGCGACTCCCGAAAAAAGGCCGCCGAGGCCGGCAAGGCCAGCGCCGCGCGCGCGAGGCAGGGCGCGCCCGGCGACGCCAGAAAGGGGAAGAAGCGGCGCCCGGAGATGAGCCAGCGCGAGGCGGCGCTCGAAGCCGCCGTCGCCAGGGCCATGCGCGGCAAGAAGGCGCGGCCCGGCGGCGGACGCTTTGTCGTGGTCTCGGGGCCCGCCATCGGCAGGCAAATCGCCGGGCCCAGCGCGCTCGAGGCGCTCCGGGCCACGACGCGGAACGGGAAGTGACCTGAGGGATGAAGGACCATGTGAATGCATGGACGTCATCCGTAAACGTGTCTGGGCCCTTGCCTCCTTGTGTTGAACTCCCAGCGAGAGCTGTAATAATTTGATTTCAACAGTTGACCAAAGGCACCACTCGCGCAGCGACATTTCCTCCAAAAGCTCGTGCAGCACGGATTCATGATCAACCCGCCCACCCCTTACCATAAAGGAAAACCCTATCATATCATCTTGCTTACATACGCGGCCGAGGGGAGCAAAACTTCACAGGCAAGGCGCTGCGCTCGCCGTGCCGCGGCGCAGACGACAAAATGGTGTCGGGGTCCCTTGACGAGCAGGAAGGAAAGGGCAAACTGTGGGGAGCAAGGGGCTCTGCCCGGCAGGCGGCGGCGCGACTCGGGGAGTGCTTGACTGGGTATGTTCAATTCCAACAAAAAACGTGCAAACAGAGGGGGGACGGGACTCGTGAGGGGTTCAAGGCGGAGGAACGGGTGAGTACTTGATGCGGGCTCGGGAGTTGGGCGGTGCCTTTATGAGCGTGACGGCGCGCGATGGGATGCCCTCCCTCTCGCGGGCGCCTCGCCGCAGAGCTCCACGTGCGCCAGCGAGCTGAGAGAGGCCGCATGACTGGTCACGCAATCTCTCATCAGAGACGTTGATGCCGACACAACGGGCCGTGCTAGTGGGCGCCGCCCGTTCCCGGACGCCGGGCGTAGAACAGAATGTACGCATACTGGGACACGACCTGTCGGTTGGAAGAAGCGAGGAAAGTGAAATTCATTAGATTGTGTTTATTAAAGTGGGAACTAAAAGTAAGGCTTCTGCACAGACACCAGCAACATAATCTCCCCCTCCTCCTCATCCTGCATGCCTGATCTTCGGAGACTCGATTGACGATCTCGTCGTTGAAGCAGTACCAGCCCGAGTCCGGCGCGCCCAGGGTGCGGCACATGGCGGTGTAGTGCCCGCCCGTGAGGTTGCCGTAGTGGTTGCTGACGGCGAAGAGGTCGTACTGCGCGCCGCCGCGGCCCTCGGCCAGCGCCTCGGGCGAGAGCACGTCGTCCAGGCTCAGCCCCGACAGCGGGTAGGACACCGAGGCGGTGAGCTTGTCGGTGAAGAAGCCGCGGTACTTGAAGCGCTTGATGTGTAACACCAGGATGTCGGGCAGGCGGTGCACGCGCAGGTGCTTGGTGGCCGGGGTCTTGGCGCGGCAGGCCTCGCAGGAAAAGGCCTCGTCGCCTTCGAGCTTTTCGTCCGCGGCGTACGCGGCCAGGCAGTCGCCGATGCTGGCGGGGCTGCCGCGCAGGCCCAGCCAGGACAGGCTGCTCTGCTTGCCCTCCTTGGCCAGGGGCAGGCTCAGGTCCCAGAAGGGCTCGTACATGGTGAAGCGCCCGCCGCAGCGGTGGCACGTGATGCTGCTCTGCAGCTGCCCGCCAAACAGGTCGGTCACGATCGAGCTGTCCTGCGCCAGGTAGCTGCGCCAGTGCCGCAGCGCCTTTTCCGTCTCCGACTCGCTCCGCTTGGCGGGGGACGCGCCGGCGCGGTCGACGCTCGAGCGCAGCGGGGAGCTGAGCTTTGATGTGATGTGCTGGGAGGTGGATGGAAGTGGTGCCGCTGGTAATGGTGTCGGCGACGAGGGCGTCGTCTGCTGGGCGATGACGGGCGAGGCCAGCGGGGTCGTGTCAGTGACAGACGCCGGCGAGGAAGCCGTGCCCGCCACCGAGGGCGAGGCGCCCGCCGCCCCGCCATCGGCCTTGGGCGGCTTGAGGTCGTCGTGCAGGAGATCCATGAGCACGCGCAGCACCTCCTGGCAGTCGTGCTGGCCGCCGTCCAGGAACTCGGCCGCGATGGGGAAGCGCCGCAGCACGCGCACAAACTCAGAGGGGTCCAGGCCGCCCGGCTCGCCGCGCAGGTACAGCTCGGCCAGCAGCTGGAGGAAGGAGCTCAGCAGCTCGCCGTGCGCGGGCCGCGCGGGTTTGATTGGGACGGCGGTGGGGGTCGGGTGTGGTTGGGACGCCGGCGCGGTCCCATCGCCAGACACCTCAGCCGGCTCCTGCGTCCCGTCCTGATCGCTCGTCGCTCCCGCCTCCGGCGCGCCGTCCCGCTCGTCCCGATCGCCGTCGACCGACATGCCCTCGGCCGCGGCCGAGCCGCCCTCGTCACCCTCCTCGAGCAGGATGTCGCCGACGAGCTCCGACCGACTCCCAGCCTCGTCGGGTCTCAATGCCAGTGGCTCTTCTCCCTCTTCGGTACGCACGCCAGCGTCCTCTCCATGGCATCGCAACCGCTTGCTGGGCTCGACGGCCCCGTCCTCCTCCGCGCCCTCCTCCTCCTCGGCGATGGACAGCCCGTCGCGCTCCCCCCGGCCCGTGGCGAGGCCGGCGGCCAGGGCCTCCAGCGCGCCCGAGCGGTCCGTGCTGGCGCTGGCCAGCGCGTGGACGTCCACCGACCCCGGCTCCTCCATCTCGACGGCGTCGCCGGCCTGCTCGCCGGCGCCAGCGCCGGGCGCGCCCGGGATGGAGCGCGCCGCCGAGCGCGCGGCCGCGCGCGCCTCCAGGCGCCGCGGCAGATCGGGCGCCAGGCGTGTGGCCAGCCCGGGCGTGTGGCGCAGGCACTGCAGCGCCGCGTTCACGAAGCAAGTGTTTCCCAGGTTGCGGATCCCGGTCGCGCGCAGCGGCTGCACCGCCTCGGGCGGCGGCGCCTGCGGCACCGCGGGCGAGGGCAGCGCGCTCGAGGACGGCTGCGAACCGCGCGCGGTGGCCGGCGCGCTGACCTGCTCCACGCCGGCGTCCTCGAGCTCGCCCGAGGGCCGCGGGCCCAACCCGAAGCAGGCCAGCGAGCCCGCGCCGGCCACGCTCCCGGACGAGGTCCGCACGGGGCCGGTCCCGGACGGGCCGCGCAGCGGCACGGGCCCGGGCGTGAAGCGGCTCGCCTGGAAGGACTCGTGCTGGCCCGCCCACGCGGCGTCCATCTGGTCCAGCTCGTCCGCGCTGCCCACGCTATCGCTGCGCCGCCCGATCCCCAGGTTTTTCCTCAGGAAACTCGACAGCGACCCGGCGCGGCGGTGGCCCTTTTTAGAAGGGGCCGCCTCCAGACCTGCCGGGTAATGAGGAGTGCGTGTGAGATTGAATACATTCAGATCAAATCAAGGAAGACTCCAGCCCCGCATGCAGTCATGTCGCAGACATGTTAGTAAAGCATTCGACAACCATGACCACCGTGCACACTTTCCACACAAGACTCCAAGCGCCCAAATCGGACGCACCAATGTCGGAGTTCTGGGCCGAGGGGACCTGGTCCTCCAGACTGTGCGTCCGACTGTGTCTTGCAGAGCCCTGATTCGAGTCCGGGCCGCCATGCTTGGAGTGGCTGGACCCAAACCAGGAGGTCTTGTGGCGCTCGTGGGTGCCACCCTTGAGGGGCTGCTCCTCCTTGGGGCTCTTTGATTTCCAGAAGAGGTGCCCGCGGGTGGACTTCTCGGGCAATGTGGGCAGTGTGTGCGCCCTGTCCAGTCCCATTCTCTGAACAGGCCTCGGCCGACCTCACGCGGACTGCAGCGTCAGGCCCGGCAACAGCCTGACATGGGGAGACGCTCCGGGACGCACCTGCTCGCGCGTGTGCACAGCGGGAACCGGATCAGGAACCCAGGACCAGGCCCTCTGAATTCATGCAGCACATGAGGCATCGTGGAATGTCCCCAGGCATGCCGAAGCGGCCTCGCATACCTTTAACCACGAAGCGGAGCCGCGCTGCCGCTCCGTTGAGGACCGCTGAGGATTCGGGATCGCGAAAAGCAAATGTCTCACTCCCTACCTACGGCATCTGCCACTCGTCAGCGAATCAAGGTGATCACAAACTCTACACACGCGTCGCGCGAGCCCCTGCACGGAATTTGCATCGGGGCTGCCCTTGTTGTCGCAGGAAGATGCGGGGTCCGATACTGCGAGAATTTCGCGCCCGGCGCACCCTCGCCTTCTTCACGCTTCAGAGCTGGTCCAGAATTTGTTGGACCTTGTGGTCGCAATTTCACGTGGATTGATGGTTGCTTATGTGGACTCGCAACGGGCCGCTAGGCCGTCGCAGCGGCGCTAGCCGGCATAGGGTGGGAGGCCGGGTGGCCAGGGCAAGTCCGGTGACGTGTTTGTCTGACGGGGCTGGAGTCCCCCGCTTTGCAACAGGGGTTTAGGTGACACGCACATCTGAAAAGGCCGAGTAGTTGTGTGGAGTTGTTGCAAGGCATGCGCAGATCCATGGGTGTGGATCATGACCGGGCTTCTTTGTGGTCGAGCTGCCAGAATTCCGGTCCCTATTGCGATCAAGGCGATCTCGGGCCTGCGGGACGTCGAGTGCTATGGGTGCAACTGTGGTTCAAGTAAAGGATTATAAATGTTTGACTGCTAGCCCAAGAGCCCGGCACTTGATTCCGATCCGCCTCGCCGCGAGCGGGTGCTGGGAGCACAGAGGCTTGGCACGCCCGATACGTCGTAATTGGGACGTGAAAACATGCTCATAAAAGAGTCAAAATTTTGAAGTGGCATAGTCAATGGCATCTACAATGGGCGTCCACGCCAGAGGCCACACCCCGTCCGGCCACAGGCGATGGTGGGGTGTGCGTGCTGGGCGATACCATCTCTCATGGACGAGGTGTGGCGCCCGTCCCGACGTTGCAGCGCACCATGCACACGCTCAGGCGAGGGATACTCTTTATAATATATTTTCGAGAGAAAATCGGTCCCATTAAGACCTGGCAAAGAAGGATCGATCAAGGGCGTGCCGAGCTAGGGATTGCCCCACTTGATCCACCCGGGTGGGACTCGCGCGACAGCGCGACACACCTCTCGCACTGCCAATTGTCGGTCAGCTATCCGTGCATGGGCCAAAGCTGATCCCAGTGGCGGCAGGAAAGCGCGATGGAGCTGAAGCTGACGCCGGCGCTGGATCGCTTCTTCTCCCAAGCCACGACCCATGGCCTGCTGGACGAGGTGGGGGGGTAACGGAGTGCACTGGATGTAGATCGACCATGCGCTGTGGGGAGCGGCGGCAGAGCGCCATTCTGCGCATGGATCAGCGTTTTATGAGATGCCTGGACGTTATTCACAGAGGCACCTCCTCATGCGTGGGACCCCGCCCACCCGAGCACTCCCCCCCTCTGACCTCTCCAGGACGCCGCCCGAGAGGCGCGGGCCAGTGGCCGGATAGAGTGGAGGACGTTGCGAGCAGCGCACGCGGCCCTCGGCGCGCAGGTCGCTGACTTGCCCCCGCTGCAGGAGCTGTGCCGGGGCGGCGGTCTGGCCCTGGAGCCGCCGCAGCGGGCCGCGCCGGCGCAGACCCCCGAGTTCCTGGCCCGCATGTCCGAGCTGCGCCAGCGCGAGGAACAGCGGCGGTACGACGCGATGGTCAGCGACGTCCTGACCGCCGAGCGCCGCGCGGAGGCGGCCCGGCACCGGGCGTCCAGCTACCGGGGACAGCTGTCCCTGGGCCTGCACATCGTGCTGTCCATGGCCGCCTTTTACGCCTTTGGCCACGTGGCGGGCCTGACCCTGCTCCGCGGCCGCGTGCGGCCCGAGGTCCTGGGCGCCGCGCTGATGACCCTGGGCCTGTTTGTGGAGAGCGCGCTCGTGATCCTGCGATCGACGGCGCCGCCGCGGCACCTGCGAGCCGCGCACGACGCGGCGCTGCGCCAGCGCATCGACGAGCAGGTCCAGCGCCAGCGCCAGGAGGCCCAGGCGCCATTGAGCAGCAAGAAGGACGACTGAGCGATGTTGACTGTGCATGCCCCGTTTGTGCAACGAGCTTGTTGTCGAGCGCGGGCTTGCGAGTGGTTGTTGGAAGATTCAGGAAGACTGAGAGCGCTTGTAATACGATACGTATCAACGTCCCTCGCATCACGTTACCACCGCATACTCCTCTTCCTGTCGTCATCCCTTCCGTGCTGCTGCCCCTTGGACTGAAGAAATACCCCCTTACGCTGCACAAACAAACCCTCTCTCATAATAGTATGCCATCTTCCCCCGCTCATAAAAAGGCAGTTGCTTACAGGCTGCCACATATTCCGAAAAGGACCCACCAACACCTTCCGAGGATGCGTCATACACGCTTTGTTCTGCTCCGATACACACACGCCCGCTGCTCATCTACCGGTTGATGCGGTCGCCGATGATGTGGTCCCCGAAAAAGGGGGCCAGTTCGAGCACGGCCTGGTGGTATTCCACTGGCTCGCCCTCCTCCACCAAAAAGGTGGCGATCTCGCCGCTCTGGGGCGCCTCGATCGGCCAGTACGTGCCCAGCTGCTCCACAAAGGCCACGACCTGGCCCTTCTTCACGCTGTCGCCGGGGTTGACCATGGGGCCCTTGCCCACGCGCTTGCCCTTGACGTAGCGCCCGCGGCGGAAGAGGCCCACGCGCGTGGCCAGCACGGGGAGGTGCGACTCGTCCTCCTCGTCCGAGGAGGCGGCGGGCGCGGGCGCCGCGGGCGCGGGCGCGGCGGGGGCGGGCGCGGCCGCGGCGACCGGCACCACGGGCGACACCAGCGCGATGGCGGGTGCCGCGGCGGCGCTGCCGGCCAGGCTGCGCCGCACGCGCAGCTTGAAGCCGGGGAGCACCAGCTCCAGCTGCGCCAGGTCGGTGCCCTCGCACAGCGTCTCCAGCAGCGACTCCACCTGCTCCGCCTCCAGGCCCGGCCCGTCCTGCTTCAGCAGGTCCTCCTCCAGCTCCTCCTCCTTGTGCTTCTTCTTGTCCTTCTTCGGCTTGGGGGGGCCTGCGGCGAGAGCGAAGCAGAGGTTTTAGAGTGTACTGGACTAGATTAAGCAACAGTTTTCTGATCAGGCCCCCAGATCGCGGGCCGTGCGGCAATGCGGCGCACCGGGGGGAGGCGGAGGCGGGCCGTCCTCGATCTTCAGGGCCCGCAACCTACGGCTGTGCGCCCGAAGGGATCGAGACCCACTGGAAGAAGCAGGCCGGACCCAGGCATGCGGGGCCGCCTGGCAGGGACGCAGGGTCGAGACGGAGAAGCCGACTTGGGCGGCCATGACAGAAACAGGCCCAGGGGCGAGCTTCGACTTGGATCAGACCAGCGACGCGCTCTGCGCCGCACTCGATTGAAACTGAACGAGGTTTGAATACAAATTGTCTTCTCGGAATCGATTTCGGGCTGGGTCTGGTCGGGGTTTGGGCTGGGCCGGGACGGGTTTGGGGGGAGTCGATGATGATTCTGGCGGTGGGATTTGGGTCGGATCGTCTCAGGGGGGGAGATTGCGAATCCAGCACTTTCTGTTTGCTTTCCTGTAAGTGGGCCAGCGCACGTACGTTGACTCCTCTCCCACTGGGCGCATGAAACGCACTTTCTACGCCAGTCTTGAACTATGCAGCGCAGTAAACCAACATCATTTTGTAACTTGCACATCTGCACTGTGTGTATTACAATCAGTGTACAGGGCAGAGCAGGTTTCAACGACAGCATATTGCGTATTCAGCATTGCCATTCTCAATTCGACTGATGTTGAGGCGAAAAATGCACGGAAAAGGCACAGCAGAGGCGGGTTCTTCCATGGTTGGGTACAGCGGCGAACGTGCCGCGCGCCACTCTGTTGGGGCGCCCGGTGCCCAAAAGTTGAGACGGACCGATTGCAAAGCCCCAGCGTAGTGATACTGCTCTGGGGTGAATCCGAGGCTGTGGACGGGTGTCCACACGTAGATAAGGGTGCTGAAAAAGTGGCCTTCGACAAAGCCCGAGCTCTCTCGCGCCTAGACGCTGGCGAGGGCCTGGAAGTCGGGGCCGGCAAAGTCGGCGGTGAGCTGGTCGCAGCAGGCCATGCGGATGCGCTCGGGCGTGGCCGGCGAGTCCAGGCGGAACCAGCCGTCGACGCCGGCGTCGGCACGGGCGGCGTAGACGGCCTCCTTGAGCGCAAAGAGGACCGAGGCGCCGAGGTAGAAGGGCGGCTCGCCGACGGCCTTGCTGGAGTGGACCTGGGGCGTGCGGTGGCAGGGCGCGTTGCGCAGGAGCATGACGCGGAAGTCGACGGGGATGTCGTTGACGGAGGGGATCTTGTAGGTCCCCGGGCCGCGCGTGAAGAGCTGCCCCGGCCGGACCCAGGGGTGCTTGGCGTCGCCCCAGACCAGCTCCTCGATGGCCGCCCAGCCCATGCCCTGCACAAAGGCGCCCTCCACCTGCCCAATGTCGATGGCCGGGTTGAGCGACTGGCCCACGTCCATGACCACGTCGGCGCGCACGACGTGGAAGTCGCCCGTCAGCGTATCCACCTCCACCTCGGCGATGGCGGTGCCGTAGCAAAAGTAGTTGTAGGGCTTGTCCGAGCCAAAGCCCCCGATGTCCGGGGTCACGTAGAAGCCGTGCGCCGAGAGGTCCACGCGGTCGACGTAGGCCGCGTTGACAATGTCCTTGAACGACTTGCCTTTCAGCTTGGTGCGGTAAATGGACAGGCGCTCATTGATCTGGCGACACGCGTCGGCAACGGCCGCACCGTAAAGGTCGGACGAGGCCGAGGCGGCCGTGGGCGAGGCGTTGGGCACCTTGTCGGTGGCGGTCTCGGCAATGTGCACCGCGCTCAGCGGCACGCCCAGGGCCTGCGCCGCGATCTGGGCCATCTTGGTGTGCAGGCCCTGCCCCATCTCCACGCCGCCGTGCGTGACGAGCACGGTGCCGTCGGTGTAGGCGTGCACGAGCGCGCCGGCCTGATTTAAAAACTTGGTGGTGAAGGAGATGCCAAACTTGGTGGGCAGCGTGGCCAGGCCGCGCTTGCGGAAGCGGCTGCCCGCGTTGAAGGCGGCCACGGCCTGGTGACGGGCTTCGATGCCCGCCAGCGCGCGCGCCTCGTCCCAGCAGCGCCGCGCCTGGCAGCCCTCCAGCGTCTGCCCAAAGTGCGTCACGTCGCCCTCGGCGTACATGTTGCGCAGCCGCAGCTCGTCCAGCGGGATGTTTAGGTCGCGCGCGCAGCGCTCCAGGATCTGCTCGATGATCAGCATGCCCTGCGGCCCGCCAAAGCCGCGAAAGGCCGTGTGCGTGGCCTGGTTGGTGCGGCACAGGTGGCCCTGCGCGCGCACGGCGCCCAGGCGGTAGACGCTGTCCAGGTGCGTCAGCGCGCGGTCCATCACCGAAAAAGAGAGGTCCAGCGAGTAGCCGGCGTTGTTGTAGACGTCAATGTCCAGGCCCGTGATGCGGCGCTCGGCGTCAAAGCCGATGCGGTAGCGCGCGGCAAAGGCGTGGCGCTGACCCGAGATCTGCATGTCCTCGTCGCGGTCGAGCACGATGCGCACGGGGCGTTTCAGCAGGTACGCGGGCAGCGCCGCGGCCGCGTTTACCCAGGCGCTGCGCGTCTCCTTGCCGCCAAAGCCGCCGCCCAGGCGCTTGGTACGCACGACGACCTTGTGCTGCGGCACGCCCAGCACGTGGCTGATGTAGCGGTGGTGCTTGTCGGGGCACTGCGAGCTGGCGTAGGACACGATC
This sequence comes from Prototheca wickerhamii, assembly GCA_031763795.1. NCBI lineage: Eukaryota > Viridiplantae > Chlorophyta > Trebouxiophyceae > Chlorellales > Chlorellaceae > Prototheca > Prototheca wickerhamii. The sequence continues at coordinate 1,325,107 of JASFZW010000005.1, forward strand.
TCGTCATCCTCGCCGGGGACGACCAGCGAGGCGTTGGGCTCCAGATAGAAATGCTCTTGCCCGCCCATCTTGACCCAGCCCTCGAAGACGTGCGCGCTGGACTCGAGAGCGGCATTCACGTCGCCGCTGCGCACGCTGTGCCCCCAGCCCTCGATGAAGGACCCGGCCGCGATGGCGTCGTCGATGTCCAGCACGGCCGGCAGCGGCTCGTACGCGATGGCGACCGCGCGCGCGGCCGCGCGCGGCGGCCTCGGTCTCGGCCACGGCCACGCCGATGGGGAAGCCCACGCAGGGCGCGACCTCGGTCGCCAGCAGCTCCTCGTCGTGGTCCACGGCCCCGATGTCGTTGGCGCCCGGGATGTCGGACGCGAAGAAGACGCCGGCCACGCCCTCGATGCGCAGCGCCGGGGCGGCGTCCACGCTCAAAATGCGCGCGTGCGCGTGCGGCGAGGCCACGATGGCCGCGTGCAGCGTGCCCGGCGGCAGCGGGATGTCGTCCACGTACTGCGCGTTGCCGCTGGCCTGCATGTCGGCGGCCGCGTGGCGGTAGGGCTGCCCGACCACGTCCTCGCCGGCGACGGCCGAGTAGTACTGCAGGCCCTTGCTGGCCGGGCGGTCGTAGGCCGCCGTGGCCGACGCGTACTCGGGCGGGAAGTCGGGCTCGTAGCCCTCCACGGCCGCGGCCAGCGCCTGCGCCGCGGCAAGGAAGGCCTTGAACAAGAAGGAGCTGGCCAGGGAGCGGCGGTACTCGACCATGCCGCCGGGCGCGCTGGGCGCGATGGCGATTTCTTCTTTCAGCGCGGCCAGCGCCGTGTCCAGCGTCGCGCGGCGCAGCGGCTGGCCCGCCAGCGCGGCAGCCGTCTTGGGCGCCATGAGGCTCTTGGCGGCCACGCCGCCAAAGGCCAGCGACGCCTCCTCGATGATGTACTCGTCGGACGAGGAGGAGGATTCTGAGGATTCAGAAGGCGTCGCCACACCATCAATCTCACTCTCCCCCTTCTTCCCCAGGCGGATGCGGATGCCCGCGTTGACGATGGCAATGTCGTCGTCGCGGCGCTTGGCCTGCTTAAAGGCGCCCACGTACTCGAGCGGGCGCGTCCAGGGCAGCTCCACGCGCACCAGCACCTCGTGCGGCTGCATGGCCGTCGTGCGGTAGGCCAGGAAGAACTCCGAGGCCGGCACCGCGCGCTCGGGCTCGCCCTCGCCCTGCACCACAAACAGAGCGCGGGTCGCCATCCAGAGCGGGTTGAGATCGCTAATCGGCGAGGCGGTCGCGACGTTGCCGCCGACGCCGGCCGCGTTGCGGATGGGCGGCCCCGCAAAGTAGCGCAGCTGCTCCGCGATCGCGCGCAGCGCGGCGCCCTCGTGCGCGGGGCGCGCGTCGCTCAGCCGCCGGCACTCCTCCATCAGGCGCGTCAGCGTCACCGCGCCGCCCACGATCAGCACCTCGTCGTCCGCGCGCACCTCGTTCAGCTCCGGCACGTGCGTCACACCAACAAGAACGGGGTACCCCGCGTGCTTGAACTTCATCTCGATGCCCACCTCGGTGTTGCCGATGACCAGCTTGGCGGCCGGGTGCTCACGCTTGAGCGCCAGCAGCGCGCCCAGCGAGGTCGGGCGCAGCCAGCGCGCGACGGGGCCGGGGATGTCCAGCGCCGGCGCCGCGCGCGCGCGCAGCTCGGGCGGGAAGATCGGCTCCACGGAGCGGTGCGTCTCCGGCGCCTTGGTGGGCCCGGCCCCGGCCAGCTTGTCCTCCGAGGACGACTGCAGCCCGCCCTCGCCGCCGATGCCGCAGTCGCAGGGCCGCCCCGTGCTCGGGCACACGGCGCCGCCGCGCTTGCGCGCCGCGGCGCCCGTGGGCAGGGCCCCCCTCGCCGCCCGCCGCGGCGATGGCCTCCTCCGTGTAGGCCCCGGGTTCGGCGGTGCTAAAGGCGCGAAAGGCGTCCAGGATGGGGCGGTAGCCCGTGCACCGACACAGGTTGCCGGCCAGCGCCTCCTCGATCTCGTGCTCGCTGGGCGGCTCGCGCTTGCTGCGCAGCAGCGAGTACATGCTCATCACAAAGCCCGGCGTGCAGAAGCCGCACTGACTGCCGTGCGCCGCCGCCAGCCGGGCCTGCACCGGGTGCAGCCCGTCGCGAGGGTTGCCCAGACCCTCCACCGTGACCACGTGCATGCCCTCCACGGCGTAGAGGGGGCACAGGCAGGCGTTCACCGCGCGGTGCAGCAGGCTGCCGTCGGCCTCCACCGAGGAAACCATGACCGTGCAGGCGCCACAGCCACCCTCGCCGCACCCCAGCTTGGTGCCCTTGAGGCCGATGTCTGGGCGTGGGAGAGGATTATTACACATGATGTGACGATTCGGGGTGCGCACGTCGTTGCAGACCGACTGCAATCGCGATGCTCGTGCCGAACGCCCGGCATCCGGCCGCGACACTCCCGGATCCCCATCGCACCTCGCAGGTACTGCAGCAGCGTCCACTCGCCCCGCCCATCGGGCAGCACGTAACGCTTTCCATTCACGTACACAATCGGCTCCACCACAAGCGTCTCGGACACCATGGCGTCCAACAACCCGGCCGAGCACAGCGTACGGAGGGACCTAGGGTTTCTAATTCCAGAGCCCAGGCTCCAGGTTCAATGGTCCTGGCGCATATACCAGGTAAATCCTTTTGTGATCGTATTGTTTGCGCTCTGGGGTGGGCGAGTGGCAAGTATGGCCGTCACATGTGGGGCTGGGGCTCGGCGAGATCACTGCCGGAGGGTGGCGCCACTTCCGGGTGCCCTAGCACGTGTTTTGCCGAGTCAGATACCCTAGTCTCCATCACAACTGTTGCATAGTGGCCTGCAGGGTGGCTCGCTGTCGTCAACGTTTGACAACCTTTCTTGTTTCAAAAGTCATGAATGAATCTCGTGGTGGCAAGCGTCAGCAGGTGCTACCGGTTGGGAAGATATAAAGGCGGCCACGTATTTTCCGCGCAGCCAAGGTCATCCCAACTACAATAGTGTACAGGGCCCCATTGTCACGTCTGCACAGACCCCTCGGCAGCCACCAGGTCCCAGATGGCATTTGTCATCTCAAACTGCGAGAGACTCCCCTCTGGGAGATCAAAGTGGCGCAAATCTGTGCTCACGGGGTCTGACACGGTCCCCGCCACACGCCCGCCGGCGCCAAACTCCCAGCTGATCTTGGAGACGTGCGCGTACAGACTCAATTGATGCCTGCACATGAAGAGCGGAAGGGAAAGGCTGGGGGGTCCGATCAAGTTTGTGAATGGCACACGCCTCCGTTTCATTCAGCACATGCGCCTCCCTTTCCTTTCAGGGCCTGCCTCCCAACCAGGCCCCCTCCGGACCCTCTAACCTGATGTGTGGCTCGGATTGAAGCAGCACATGGTCCAGCTTGGCCTTGTGGACCGCCACTTCCCGCATTTTGTCCCCGGTCACCTTGCGGGCATCCTCCACCGCCTGGAGCTCTGCCGTCAGCTGTGAAATGTGCTTTCGGGAGGCAATGATGCTAGACTCGAGGGCTTGCAGTCGCTGGTCATGAGCACCCTCCTGGTCCGGGTACGCCGCTTTGATGCGACTGGCCTCCACCTGGGACGTGAGCTCTGCGGTGTGGGAGGTCGGTCGTCGCCGTCGCGTTCCAGCCGTCAGAAAGAGCCCAGGAAATAAAATCATCATACTCATTGTACCTCGGATTGCCTGTTGAACCTCCGATTCGTGGGCGTGGATGCGCTCCTTGATCTCCGCCTGCACGGCGATGAGGGCCCGGAGCGTCTCCGCGTCCTCCTGTCGCGTGAAATTGTCCTTGAGGGCGGAGATCACCCCCAGGTGCTCCTCAAAGACCTTTCCCGAAGCCATGGCGTAGCGTGACGGTGCTAGCGAGAGATGGAATGCACGAGGCTCGCCTGGGAAACTCGGGTCATCTGTCGAAATGCGGCAGGCTTGTTTCGGATTTCGCGTGGATCTCGCGGGACGAGTTTCGAGTGCCATGCGAAGGCATGGCGCCGTTTGATCGACTGAGACCGATCTAATGAGACTGTGCGACCCGAGTCGGTCAAATACTCGAATGCTGTTGAACATGATGGTTGGTGCTGGGCTCTGCGCTGGGCGGGCCCGCCATGGCAACGTGGTGTAGCGGATGAGCCCATGGAGCTGTCACTGCTGGAGGCATGGAACGCTCCAGACATCCACATCGGTTCCCTGGAGGCGCCTTGTGTGCGCTATGGGCGCTGGAAGAGACGCAAGCTGAAAATTGGTGGCAGCCCTGCTCCAGGAGGCGACGATGAGCGGGCGTCCAAGCCACCGTCTGTGGGCCTCTTTTTGGTCGCGCCTCACCTCAGAGGCGAATCAAGAGAATTTGCGGGCGAGGATGGGGGTAGCAGCAGGTGGCTGCCAGAGGGCGAGGACCTCGGTTGGGGCGAGGCTGTGTCGCTGGCCACCCCCGCGGTGCGCGTTGGCTTCCAGGTGAGGGCTGATGCGGGCCGGTGGGTGCCGAGGTGACCTTTCCATCCATAGAGTTTGGCAACGCTTCAAGGGAGACTAAGACGCAGCTAGCCATGTGTGGACCTGAACCGCTCTTTCTATGTAAACACCCCCTTGTCCGACAGGACACCCTTTGGATCGACGTGCACCCCTGCACTATACCACACTGGTCGGCGAGCGCTTTTCAGCCGTATGCCGGCCCACAGTCTGCGCGCTGCGTGCTCATCCTCGCGCCACCCGAGCTTTCCAAGCAAGCGCACCAATTTGTCGATGCACGTTTATGGGCGGAAGGCGCGGAGGGGGCAATTGGGTCGCCCTCAGATCCCACGACTAGCGACGCCCGCCCTTTCCAACTCGACACCTCCTTCTCACCTGCCCAGGATTGCGCTTGCTGGTACGACCTGAACGGACTCGGCACCCTGGACTCGGCGCAGCAGCTCACGGTCGTGGAGTGCACCAGCGAGCCAGAGGGCGCGACACAGGCGTGCGCCGCGCTGATCGAGGCCGCCGCCGAGGCCGTCGCGGCGCCCAGGCAGGCGCGGCTGGGGATCTCCCTTCGGCCGTGCCTTCTGGCCTTTGTGGTGGTGCCAGCGCGCGCTGCGCCCGCCGTCGATGGGGTGGCGATTCTGAGGGAAGCGTGGCGGCGCCACCTGGCTGAGCGCCCGCCGGGCGAGCTCCACCCTGTGCTCCTGGTGCAGCCGCTGGCCCCGCGGCACGTGCTCGATCTGCGGGGCGGCGCGGCGCAGCAGGCAGCCTTTGCGCTCCGGGACGCCTTGGCTCCGGTGCCCGTCGGCGCCCCGGGGCCTCGCGCCTCGGCGCCGCCGGCCCTGGTCGGCCTCTGCAGGGATCTGGGCGCCTCACATATCGTGCTCCGACGCCTCGGCGGCGGCCGCGCCCTTTGCGCGGGCACGCGTCGCGACGGGCTGGAGATCGCGCCGCGCTGCCTCGAGTACGCGACGCCCGCCGAGGCGCTCCTGGCCGCCTGCGGGGCAGCCGCCTCCGACAAGGTGTTTGTCTACCTGCGCGGTCGCTGCACACCCGGCGACGTCGAGGCCTGGGTGTCCGCGGCTGCGGCGGTGGGCCCCAGCGTCTTCCTGCTCTCCTTTGAGGAGGGCCGTGAAGTTTGGTGAGGCGGGACCACTTGGTGCATCAAATTCGCATGCAGCAGTGCGCCCAGCCTCGGCCCTCGCCGGGGCAGTCATTCCTGCCACCATGAGCGCAATCTGTTCACCCCATTCCCCTCCCTGCGTAGGCCCTGCGAGGAGCTGCTGGCTGCCTCCAGCTGGAACGTGCGCTGGCTGCTTGACCGCTCCAGGATCAGGGTCAAATGCGGCGACCGCGGTCCCAGACCTGGGCCCTGCATCTCCATCACCGTGTGTCACAGCCCATTCAACCTGGACGGGACCGCCATCGAAAGCCTGGCGGCCGATCTGCAGGCGCTGAGCCTCCAGGCCGCCGCGCGCACGGCCTTGATCGCAGGAGCTGGTAGCTGCATGCGACCGTGGCCAGGCCACGTGACGGCCGGATACCCGGACTTTGATGCTGACGCCCCCTGACGGCCGATAGAGTCCCCGCGTGACGGTTTTATTTATGCAATATACTGTAATTTTTGTGGCCATGGGACATGGAATCGTTCAGTTGCAGTTGTAGTGTGCACCCGGCGCGCACCGAGGCTGCGAGCCTGGGCGATCACACGGGCCCCCTTTCCTCCGGGATGCCGGATAGCACGATCCGACGACCGTGCCCACGCACAGTGATTGACCGAGCGACAGCACCCTCATTGTGCCTCGGTTCGATACTGAAATCACATGTAGATCCCAAGCATAGGCCATGCTTTAGCTTGAGCGCTTTGCTGCTCGCTTTGGCGAGCGAAAGACATTGTCTCCGGGTCGTCACACCCCGAGATGGAGTCTGCAAGTCTGGAGGGGCAAGCGCCGAATGCGGCTCCCAGGGGTGCATCCGAGGCCAGCACAGCCACAAAGCGCGCTGTCGACGCGGGAGCTGCAAAGCTGGCGGCGAAAGCTGGGCACCTTCCGGGCAGAGATGCGGCACCGGGCAGGTTGCCGCTGCCCTTTGCGGAATCCCCCGTCCTCCTGCCGTCCTTGGGGGTGCGTGCAGCCGGGGCGCCCAGTGCGCATGGCGCAGGAGCATGAACGGAGCTGGAAGGCATACTCATACATTCTTCCGCATTGTGTCGCAGATCGAGCCGTCGCCGTCGACCTCCCTCCTGACATTCCCTCCGCTGTTCCAGTACGGAAACAAGAGCGGGCAGTCGGAGGGAGGCCACTGGCCGACTCCCGCCCCCACCTCCCATCGACTGCCGTTTCCCTGGACCTACTCTTACGGAATCAATGCGCCATCCAGAAACCGATTGGTACGAATCGATGCATGTGATGCATGCATTTATTTGGTGTGTGTGTGGAGGGGGGGGGGGGGAGGTCTGCAGACAGATTGTGTCGTATGAGTGGCAGCACATATATATTTTTTATCCATGCCATTGGCAGGCCGCGGCAAAGCTGGCGGGCCAGGCCCAAACCACTGAAAAGGTATTGTGCGCGTGTGGCACAAGTGAGACTCAAACCCTGCCGCGCTGCTTGTTAGGGATGCTGGGTGGTCACATGCGCCCCATTGACGCCGCCCCCACTTGCTCCTTCCTAAAGCAGGACCGGCCCCGACGCGAGAGCACTGCCAACGACGACGGGTACCACTGGCGCAAGTACGGTGAGAAGCACGTCAAGGGCAGCGCGTGCCCGCGCTCGTACTACAAGTGCAGCCAGCCCGGCTGTCCGGTGAAGAAGATCATCGAGCGCAATCTCAAGACCGGGGCGATCGTGGCCTGCTTCAGCAGGGTGAGTCGAGGCGGTGCACGGTGTGGTAGGATGGTGTGGGGGGACTAGTTTCATGGCGAACAGTGGCCTGCATGGGGTCATCGTTCCGCTCCCTTTTAGGGACCACCACCGCCATCCATCAAGAACAATGCCATGATGCACACTAGCCTTCTTCTTCTGATGGTCTCTGACCTTGCACCTTTGCCCACACACAGGGCACGCACAACCACCCGCGACCGGGGTCGCGGGAGGGGGCCCAGCGCTACGCCCTCGGAGGGGAGGGCTCGCCGACCCCGACGCCCGGCTGCGAGCTGCTGGCCTCGCGCGGGAGCAGCGGCGCGGTGAGCCCCGTGGGCGTGGCGCGCACCGACCTCTCGCCGCCAGACTCGATGGAGAGCGAGGACGACGGCGCGGCCGCGGCGCTGCGCCTGCTGGGCACCGGCTTCACGCCCGAGGCCGCGTCGCTGGGCCTGCCCGCGGCGCCGGAGCAGGAGACGCCCGCGGCCCCCTTTTTGCCCATCCCCGCCAGCCTGCAGGCCGGCGCGACCCCTCCCGCGCGGCGGGCAGACGGCGCGCTCTGGCCGCCGGTGCCGAGCCCGCTGCTGGGTCCCGCGCTGCGGGGCCTGCTGGTCGCGCCCCGGCTGGTCGCCGGCGCCCGCGCCGCGGGGGCTCGACGCCCGGCTCCGAGGAGGCCGACGAGGACCGGGCGAGCGAGAGCTCGTGCACGAGCCTGGGCGAGCTGTGGCGGACGCCCAACAACGTCGTGCCGCTGGGCGTGCAGGAGGCCGAGTCCGAGAGGGTGGCGGCGCTGGCCCTGGAGGCGGCGGCCAAGCTCGAGGCTGGGCCGGGCGCGGTCGCCAAGCGCGGCCGGCGCTTCGAGGCCGCGGGCGGCGACGAGGACGAGGCCTTTGCGGACGACGCGGAGCTGCAGGCGCTGCGCAACGTGAGCAGCCGGCGGCGCGCCGAGGACGGGGGCCGTCGGCCGCGGCGCGCGCCGCTCGTGGCGCCGCGGCCCGAGGCCGGCGCCGCGTCCGACGCCGCGGGGTCGCCCGCGGACCGCGCGGCCGAGCCGGCCGCGCTGGCCTCGCCGCGCGACGCGCGCCAGGTGGTGGAGCTGGAGACGAGCGCCGACACGCTGGACGACGGCTACCGCTGGCGCAAGTACGGCCAGAAGATGGTCAAGGGCAACCCGCACCCGCGCTCCTACTACAAGTGCACCTTCCCCGGCTGCGGCGTGCGCAAGCAGGTCGGGCGCAGCGTGCGCGACCCGCGCCTGCTCTCCACGACCTACGAGGGCTCGCACTGCCACGCGCCGCCCGCGCCCGCGGCCGCCGCGCGCGGCCGGCCGTGCGGCGCGCGCCGCCAGCGCGGCGGCCGTGCTCGGGGTCAAGCGCGCGCCGGGGCGCTGTCCGCGGGGCCCCTGCACGCGCTGCTGCCGGGCTCGGCGCCCGAGGCGCGCTGCCTGGCGCCCGAGGACGCGCGCGCCGACGCGCGCGGCTTCTCCGACGGCTTTGACGCGGGCATGGCCGCGGCGCTGGCGGCCTCGCAGGCCATCGCGGCGCGCCTGGCGCTGCAGCAGCACCGGCTCGATGTTGTGTCCAGCGACCGGAGCGCTGGAAGCGGGAGCGCTGGGCTCGATCGAAATACAGGCGAGGTTGTCGCCGCGATGGATGCGGCGGGCGTGAGCGCTCCCGCGAGTAATGACGCGGCGCCGACGGACACTCCAGCAATCGTCACGGCAACAATGAGCGATCCGTCCACCGACGGCGCTCCCCCCGGCACGCTGTGCCATCGTGATTAGTTGTACCCTTTACTCCACAATGCGTGATCCTCTCCGACTTGCTACAATAACAACCCCCGTCACCTCAGCAGCGTGTGTTGCCCGTGTTTTTTATTCTTTACCGCATGAGCCCTCTCGTGCGCCCTGTGATCTGTACACTCGTGAAGCTTTTTTAAAGGGAGAGGTTTTGCATGGGGCAAATTGTGCTTCATAGGAGTATTCAGCAATAATATGCAGGGAAGGCTTGGCGTTCCCTCGAGGGGCATCGCCGCCGCCTATCAGGACGCCCCGCGCACGCAGCCGTCCTCAGCTCACTAACGCCAGGCCTCACGCAGCAGCCACCGCGGCCGCCTCCTCCTCGCGCACTTTCTTGACAATCTCGTGGGCGGCGTTGAAGAGGCCCTGGAAGGCCTGGCCGCAGGCGGGGCACTTGCCCGTCCGCGCGTTCTCCTTGAGCGCGCAGCTTTCGCAAAAGTAGTGCCCGCAGCGCGAGACGACCGGGTCCGACCACTTGCTCCAGCGCTCGCGGCAGATGAAGCAGGCAAAGGGCAGCTGCTCGTCCGCGTCGGAGTCGGAGGCGTCGGCGTCTGCCGCCTCGGCGCCCGCCTCGCCGGCCCAGGCCTCCAGCTTGCGTTCGCGCTCGCGCTTCTGCTTCTCCTCCCACTCCCGGTCCAGCTCGTAGCCGGCCTTGTAGTCGCCGCGGTCGTGCAGAAACTTGCAGGCGTCGCCAAAGCCGCAGTACCCCGTCTCCTTGTAGTCCTTGCAGATGTCGGGCTGGTAGTCGATGCGCACCGTCATGCGCACGTTAGTGCTGGCCCGCAGGGGGCCGTGCGCGCCGCCGCCCTTCTCCGACGCGATGGTCTGCTCCCGGCGGAAGCCGGCGCGGTAGTCGCGGTACCCCGTGAGACCCTTGTACGTGCCGCCGCCCTCGCCGGCCGCCTCGTCGCCCTGCGCCAGCACCTTTTCCCTCAGAGCCCTGCTCAATTGAGGATGAGGGAGAGGGAGAAGTTGGTGGGAAGTTTGTGTCGATCTGATGTCACGCACACACAAGACTGAACGCGCAAAGCGCACGCACGACCTCGTTCCCGAGGCCACCGACCACCAATACCCTTTACCCACAGCGCAAAATGGCAGGACCCATCCATAAACGTCATTGTCCACCGCCGCCAGGCCCCCAAACTCACCTTCCATCCCTGTCGGTCGCCGTTTCCGTCTCCAGGGCTCGTGTGGCGCCGCCATCGCTCTGCTGTTGCAAGGCATTGTTGCTGTCAAAGGCAAACGGCCTGTGCTCGGCGCCCTGCCCGGCATCGCCCTCCGGCCGGGACCGAGCCTGGCGCTTGGGAGCCAGCACGAGGTCGTCCTGCCCTGTTTGCTCCTCATCCGCCGTCTTTTTTCGAATGTTGCCGCGATTACGGCGCTTGGCCACAAACACAGGGGCGCTCGTGGAAGTTTCTGCTCCGGGCTCGGAAGCAGAGTCGGGGCCCCGCTCCATGGCGCGTCGACAGGAGCTCGGAGCGCCGTCACGGGTAATAGTAGAGTCACTTGGGAAATAACTATATCAAAATATCAAGCTTTTGTGCCTTGTAATACCGCTGCACGTCTTCAACGGGAAGCATTGCCCGAAACACCAGAAGCGGACCGCACACGGATCATGCAAAGATTTGGACCGAAATCCCGAAGATGACGTGCATCCGTGTGCAAGCACGGACGGGGTGCAATGCGGAAAGGACGCTGTCATGCGACCATTACATTATACTTGAGTCAAGAGACTATATATTCATATAATCAAATCCTGCTTGGGGAGCATTGCGATAGAAAGGTTGCCACAGAGGTTGGCGTAGCTGGGAGCCTTGTGAACGAGACGCTTGCATCGCAACATAAATGAGGCGCGCTGTCCGTCCCTGCCTGCGCCACCTGCAGCACGCGGTTGCTGAGGTCCAACCGGTACGTTGCGGTGGCATACTGCTCTCTGCGCATGCTGTCTCGGTGACCTGTGGTCGCCCACGTCGCTCCCTCTGGCCCATGCAGGCTAGCAGGGTGTTGGCGTGCTCAAGGCCGTTTGCCTCCCAGGCTTCCCCTGCATCCAAAGGGGTACGAGAAGCGTTGCAGGGGTCGTGTACAGAGTGAAATGAGGGTCTGCATGGTAATATGCGGATTAGTCTATCTATGAAATCCAGAATAAATGCCACGGCATCGCCGGCCTCAAGCCAACCACACAAAATGAGCACCAATCTTCCACGCACAGCCCGTTTCCTTTCTGAGCCTGGGCCTGACGCTGGCGACGGGCGCGGGACTGTACCTCTGGTTCCAGCAGCAGCAGGACAAGAAGATCGTGGCCGCTCAAAAGTCGACGACGGTGGTGGGCGCCGCGGCCATCGGCGGCCCCTTCCAGCTGGTGGACCACCGCGGCAGCCCCTTCAGCGACAAGGACCTGCTTGGCCGGTGGACGCTGCTGTACTTTGGGTTCACGCAGTGCCCGGACATCTGTCCCGAGGAGCTGGAGAAGATCGTGGAGGCCAAGCAGCTGGCCGAGAAGGAGACCGGGACCAAGCTGACCACGGTGTTTGTGTCTGTCGACCCCGAGCGCGACACGGTCGCGCAGGTGGCCGAGTACGTCAAGGAGTTTGACCCCGAGATGATTGGGCTCACAGGGACCCTCGAACAGGTGCGGTGGAAGGAGGAGTGGGCGGATGGGCAGCTAGAATTTTTGCGCTTGGCGCGAGAGCGGTTGCATATATAAATCGCAAGAGCGATTGTATGCACATACTCCTCACTCGATCTTTCCACTCGCGCACATCCCTTGACCGCTCCCCCTTCCTCAAATCCGCGACGCAGACCAACGCGGCGGCGCGGGCCTACCGCGTCTACCACAGCAAGACCGGGGAGGACAAGGACTACTTGGTGGACCACTCCATCATCACCTACCTGCTGGACCCCCAGGGCAACTTTGTGACCTTTTTCGGGAAAAACATGACCGCGCCAGAGGTCGCCAAGGCGCTGGTCGGCTTTGTGGGGCCCAAGGCGTGAGCTGAGGTGGCAGAGGCGCTCTACATTTGGCACACAGAGGCTCTTTTCTTCCTTGTTACAAGGACCAGTCATGCGTGTGCTTCATACAGCACCACCTTTTCTATTTCTTGGGCTTCCCACGCCCTTTCATTCGCTTGGCGGTCGCCGCAAAGGCCTCCTCGCTCGGTTCGGGGCCGCCGGCCGCGTGGTCCACGCCATACTTGGCGGCCAGCGAGTCCAGGAAGCTGCCCCCGCCGCGCTGTTGCTTGCTCCTGTTGGTGCGATGGTTTCGGGACTTTCAACGTGTAGGCATGCGCACGGGGTACTTAGTGGCCAGACTAAAATTTGGCAGCCCAGGTCATCAGTGGTGACATCAGAGGCGTGTCACTCCAAGGAACACCCATCCCAGAGACCCGCCCCCCTCGTCGACCCACCGTATGAGCGCGACCAGCGACGCGTCGTCCTGACCGCCCGCCCGATTCTCCTTTCCCCGCTTCCGGGGCGCCAGCGGGTCGGCTGGCGCCCGGCGCTTGCGCACCTGCTTCTCCCACTTGACAAAGCGCGCGGGCGGCTCTGAGCCCTCGCGCTGCAGGTGCTCGCGGACCAGGTCTGCGAATCGGTGCGAGTCGCGCTTGGGGTCGGAGCACATGACCCACTCAAACACCTGCAGCGGAGCAGTGGGGGTCAATGCAAACGGTAGAGTGGGAAGAATGCTCCGTGGGTTCCGGTAAACAGTGTCCTTGACTCTGCTGCAGCTCAATATAATTGAGCGTGATCCTCCTCCTCGGTTCCCACCACAAGACAGCCACCCATAATCCCCCCCCCCCCTTTGCGCTGCCTTGCCTTGTCCATGTCGCCTTTGAAGCGGGAATAATACTGGAGCACATCCCGCTTCTCCTCCTCCGAACCCCTGTAGGTCTCTTCAAAGCTTTCAATGTCCTCATCGGTCACCTGTGCACGGGTTGAGCAGGGTCGGGGTGGGCACAAGAAATCCACTGTCGGCACCATACAAATGCATACACTCTCAAACCACCCTGCCGCTCACAGCCCTGCGCCCCTCCTCACCTTGGCATACATGGACCTATAGTACTCGTACAAGTCGTCAAAGGACGAGGACGAGGCTGGGTGCTCCAGATCGTGAGCAATCCCCGTCTCGTCATAGAGTCTGCGCCTGTCCAGCCAAGAGCAAACCACGCAGTTGAGATTGATTGTTATCGCAAATGGCCAATCGATCGCATCTTAAGCTCGTATTCAAGCACAAATTTCCCCTTATACATATGTGTCCCAAGCAGCTTGCCTTTCGGCGTCGCCCAGCACAGCGTAAACGCTGTTCAAGGCCTGAAAACGCTCCTTGGCCGTCGCATCGTCCGGATTTTTATCTGGATGCAGCTGCACCGCTAGCCGCAGGTATCTTTTGCGAACCTCCGCCTGCAAGATGGGAATGCACAGCAATCATCGGGCTCAGCACTGATCACTCGTCGGGATCAAGGGCAAGCGTGCCGGGCCCCGACATGAGCTTGCCTGACTGGCGGATTTTTCCAAGCCCAGAATTTCATACAAGGAGTGCTCCGCGGGCATGGTTCACATCAGCAAATCTATGTTTGGTATTGTGTGTACACAAGTAGCAGAGGCCGCCCGGGCATCGATTTTGTTCGCTTTTGAGCGTCAGGCCGTGCGAATGGATCCATGGCGGAGGCGATCCAATCCGATGCAAAATGCGAATTGCGCACGTGACAGCTGGATCCCGCCACCTGTCACCGGTCCGCCCCGACGGTTTCGCGCTCGGCCCTGGGGCTCTAGATTGCGAGAGGAGCCCTACAGCTCGCGCGCTCACCGATTTTGATCTCCAAAACCGTTTGCTATTTCCCTGGCGAGACGAGCGGCGGACAGGGGCCGCAAAGGAGTCCAGATCGCTGGCGAGAGCGACGAGCGGTTATTGCCGGCAGTCTGCTGTCTGAGGCGCAAGGGCCACGCATTGGGTTGCGCTATGCTCGATCAACCAAAATCGAATGCTTTCGCATGCTTCTGGATCCCACGCAACTAGGGAAGTGAGCGACGAGACCTTTTACCCGGCGTCCAGCACTCCTGTCTGGGTGCGTCCAAGGTGGCCGGGGCAGCCCGGGCGAGCGCGAGGGAGGTCGAGGTGTACACTATACTTCATTGCATTTCATTGATCATGGCATGATGGATACTATTCGTTTGTTCCGCGCCGCAGGCCAGATCGTGGGGTAGTAACCAGCTTCGACGGACTTCACCACAGCCGGAGCGGGTGCGCGCTTGACACCAGGGGACGGGCTGTTGCGTTGGCATCGCACGCGTGATAATTTGATAATATTTGTCCTGCTTAAAGATCGCAGGGCTGTACAGAAAGGCTTGGTTCTCACGACCCTGTGACGCCAACGTGCGGGCTTCACCCCAGCTCCTGATCCTGGCTTCCCACTGTGCAGACCACGCAGGGCCCCAGTTCTCAGGGCTCGTCCCCGCAAAAGAGCGCCTCACCGTCCATGACGACAAGATTAGCCGGGGGTGCTCCTTCGAGCCCCCCCATCCCCCCCAGCCAGCTGCGGAATTGGCTGGGTTCCCAGGGCCCGAGGCCGGGCCGCCCCGACTGGAACACGCGCATGGCTCAGGCGGGCGACGCGCCGGGCTCCCCCCTGAGCGCCCGCAACCCGGTCCCGGCCGACCCCGCCGCCTACCCCGCGCCCAGCGGCGCGCACCCGGCGCGCTCGACCGAGAAGGAGGCCGCGGCGCCCGTGGGCGAGCCCACGCTGGGCGCCGAGGGCGAGGGCTGGTCCGCGCCCGCCGCCGGCGCCCCGGGCGCGGCGGGCATCCCCGCCTACCGCCCCGCGCACCAGCCGGGCGCCTTTGGCCAGAGCGCGCGGCGGTCGCCCGACCTGATGCCGGGCGCGGTGGTGAAGATGCCGCGGCGCGGCGCCTGGCTGCGCATGCTGGCGTACGAGGGCAGCTGGCAGCTGTGCCTGGAGGCCATGCTGGGCGGGCAGGCCGAGATCGCGGTCCAGTTCCTGCAGGACCGGTGCCTGGCCCTGCGCAAGGCGCTCGAGCTGGACGGTCTGCTCCTGGGCGGCGCGGGCAGCGAGCCCGGCGCGGCCGGCTACGGCGAGTGCCCCATCTACTGGTGAGAAGAGGGGATGGTGGAGGGGGGAGGCGGAGGTGCAATCATAGTACGGCCTCGTTCCATAAACATGTGTAGTACCAATGTCACACACTTTCCCACCTCCACTACCACCTCTCAGGGACGACAAGGACGACGGCGCGTCGGCGGCCGCGCTGGAGCAGGTGATTCCCGACCCGCTGCCCGCGGCGCTGCCGTACATTGAGGAGCTGGCGCCCGTGGAGGAGGGGTCGGAGGAGCCCGCGCCCGGCGCGGAGGACACCGCCGAGGACGGCGTCGCGGGGCTGACGGACCCGGACAGCGCGGACGCGTTTGACGACGGGCTGGCGGGCGAGCCGCTGCTGCAGACGACGTGCGTGCGCGTGGTCGGGTGCGAGTATCTGGGCGGCGCGGCGCCGCTGGCGGGCAGCCACGCGGCCGCGGCGGCGGCCGGGGCCGCGCGCGCGCTACCACGTGCGCATGTACCCCGGCGGGCGCGGCGGGCGCGGCGCGGCGCCGGGCGCCTCGGCCGGCGCGTGGACGGCTATCGGCAGCGACGGGAGCACGCACGAGCACGTGCCGGTGGAGGTGGGCCTGGCGGCCTCGGCGCACGGGACCATGGTCGTGGAGCTGCGCGCCGACCGCGACCGCCTGCTGGCCACGGGCACCGTGCAGCTGGCCGAGCTGCACCAGCTGGCCGGCTCGGGCGACGTGTTTGGCGCGCACGGCGAGGACGGCTCGCGCGCGCTGCTGCGGCGCGTGTTCCCCTTCTTGCGGCGCGGCGGCGGCGGCCAGTCGAGCATGGCCTGGGTCAAGCTGGTGGACGAGTCGGGGCGCACCGCGGGGCACGCGGTGCTCTGCCCGCGCGTGGTGACGCCGCTGGGGCGCGAGGCGCTGGAGGGGCCCATGGGCCCGCCGCGCGCCGCGGCGCGCGCGCGCGCGCGCGCCGGCGCGCGCAGCGCGCAGCGCCACCGCAGCGACCTGCCCGGGGTCACGGTGCGCGTGGCCGTCGCGCCGCACGGCCGCGCGGCCTCGGACGCCTGCGTCTACGTCGACGCGCGGCGCAGGGGTGGGAGTGGTGGTGGCCCTATCGCTGCACAAGCCAAGCGCGACCGCGCGCAGTCCGACCACGTCGCGGATGGTGCGATCGCTCCTCACCCTCCTCACCCCTTTTCTCACCACCACCAACCGCCTAACGAGCCGCTCGGGCACCTGGAGGGGACCATGCCCTCGCAGGCGGGCTATCTGCAGGCGACGGCGCTGCAGGTGTACGACGCGCTGCTGGCGGCCGCGCTGGGCGCGCTGGGCGCGGGCGCGCGCGCGCTGGCGCTGGAGGGCCCCTGGCGCTGGCTGCTGTCCGAGTTTGCGCGCGCGCACGGCGTGCGGCGCGAGTACGCGTCGCTGAGCTACCTCAAGTGGGTGGTGGGCGAGGGCGTGGCGACGCTCACGCCCGACTGCTTCGGGCTGCTGGCGCGCGAGCTGGCGCCGCTGCTGGCCGCGCGGCGCGCGGGCGCGCTGAGCTCGGGCGAGCTGGGCGCGCTCTCGCACGTCTGCGCGCGCTGCGACGCGCTGCTGGCGCGCTGCTTCGAGTGCTACTACGCGCTCAGCGAGCGCGGCGCGGACGGCCTAGCTGACGGCGCGCTGGGCGTGCGCGAGGGCGTGCCGGCGGCGCTGCGCCCGGCCGTGGCCCTGCTCCTGCTCCTGCGCGACCCCAACTCGGAGGAGCGCGACGCGGCCTGGCTGGAGGCGCGCGTGCGCCTGGCGGCGCGCAAGCGCTACGCGGCCCTGCTGACCGGGGCGGAGCTGCAGCAGCAGCAGGCGGCGGCGCTGCACATGGGGGGCGGGCGGCGGCGGGGGCGTAGGTAACGGCGCGCCGCCGACCTCGTCGTCGTCCTCGCCCGAGGCAACCGCTGCGTACGCGCGCGTGGACGAGCTCTGCCGCGCGGTCTGCAGCGAGCTGCGCGCCGACGACGACATCCGCGACGCGGGCGTGCTGCCGAGCGCGATTAATCTTCCCGAACTCACCAGCCAAGAGTACGTGGCGGGCATCATCGGGCACGTGCGGCGCGTGCTGGCGCGGCACCCGCCGCCCGCGCCCACCGAGGCGGCGGTGCGGCTGGTGGAAGCAGTCGGCCGCCTGCAGGACTTTGTGGTGCGGCACGGCTACCGCGAGGCGGGCGCGCGGCTCAACGCGCGCGACATCTTTGGCGCCTTTGTGCAGGACTGGATCGCGGCCAGCGGCGCGGCGCTGCGCGGCGCGTGCCGCGCGCTCGAGGCGCGCACCGAGGCGGCGCTGGCCGCGGGCGGGCGCGCGTCGCCGCCGGTGGCCGGGGCCGCGGCTGGGCGGCGCCGCGTGGCTCCATTAGTTGAAGAGATGACGGCGGCCGCCGAGCGCGAGATGGCGCGGTACGAGCGCATCATCACCTACTGGCCGACCTACGGGCCCGATCTCGAGCGCGTCATCACGGGCGCGCTGCGCGAGGCCACGGCCGCGGTCAGCCGCCAGTGCGGCCTGGTCCAGAGCAAGGATATGGTTGGTGGTGGTAATGGGGGTACTAATGGCGCGAGCAATGGCGCTATGCGCGCTTTGACGCCGTCGCCGACGCCGTCGCCGTACGCGGGGCACCGCGCACGCGCGCACCCCTCTCCCACCCTGGCCCGCCCACCCACAAATACTACCACCCGCTCGCCGACGCCCGGCACGCAGCGCAGCGCGTGGCGCTGGGTGGTGCAGCGCGGCGCGCCGGGCTTTGCGCTGCGCGGCGCGCCGGCCGCGCTGGCGCGCGGCATCACGCCCGCGCAGGCGCTGCTGCTCAACAGCCTGCGTCACCTGCTGGCCTTTGCGCCGCAGCTGGAGCACCGGCTGGGGGCGGTGGTGCGGCGGCGGCGCGGGCGCGCTGGCGGCCTCGGCCGGCGGGCGCTTCCCGCCGCCGGCCACGGGCCCCGCGCGCATCGCGCGCGACGCGCCCGACCTGGGCGCGCAGAGCGCGCAGCTGGTCAAGGAGCTGCGCAGCGAGTACTTTGCGGCCATCACGCTGTGCGCGGAGCGCCTGGCGGCCGAGCTGGCGGCCGCGCCGCCCTCGAGCGTGCTGCTGCTGCTGCGACGCCGCGGGCTGGCCGCGCACCCCTCGCAGCTGCAGGACGACCTCAACGCGGTGCTGGGCGAGCTGGAGCGCCTGCTCCAGTGGCTGGCCTCCGCGCTGGACACGCGCGTCTACGTCGCCGTCACGCGCGGGCTCTGGGACCTGAGCAGCAAGGACGTGCTCGAGTATGCCGAGGACCTGCAAGAGGGCGGCGGCGGGCAGAGGGTGAGTTGGGTGGGGGGTGCATGATCAATGGGTTAGAGGATAATGTTACTGTCATTCGTCATCACGCGGCTGCACGTAATCATTGATCCGTTACCGTACAACCAACATTCTTCAATCCTCCACCCCTCCCCTTCAATACCCTAGGGCGCGTGGCGCGGCCGGCAGAACGCGAGCATGGCCATCCAGGGCCTGGACGCCTTTTTCAAGGCCATGCTCACGGCCTCCATGGGCAACGACCTGCAGGACAAGGACCTGGCGCCGCCGCAGCACTCGGACAGAGCGCACAAGCTCCTGGCCGAGAACCTGTCGGGCATCAACCACTCGTACGACGTCTACTGAGGGAGCAAAGGAGTGATTAAGAGGGGGAGGGCGGCAACAACTGGGTGCGCCGGACACGCACGCGCCTGGCGCCCGCGCGTCTGGCGCCCGCGCATCTGGCGCCCTCGCGTCTGGCGCCCGCGCGTCTGGCGCCCGCTCCCCCCGCCCTCAATTTCAAGAACAAATTCGTGACACATTCATACAACGAGGACCAACTCCTTCTCGTTGCTGACGCGCTGACTGTCCCACTCTCACCCTGACCTGACCCTCCCCGATCGGCACGGGCCCGCAAAGAGGCCCACACCATGTACACACACGCACACGACAGAAATGGGGAGGAGAGTAGAAGGTGACTGCGTAGCTTTTACATGTACGCTCTATTCTGAAGCATCTCCTTCTGGGCCGTCTCTTACAAGACCTTGCATGCTACCCCTACCAAGCCCCCATTACTAAGCAGCTACTCACGCGGCCTTGGGCGCGCGGGCCACGTCCCGCGCGTAGCGCGGCTCGCGCAGCGCGGCGTGCACGCTTTCCAGCAGCTCCTCCTCCTGGATGTTGTCCTGGATGCTGCGCGCGACGCTCTCGTACACGTGGTAGGCGTTGGGCGTGGGCTTGTCGCGTCGCTCGCGCATGTACACCCAGCGCGCCCGCTCCGCGTCGTAGGATGCCTCCACGATGCGCATGTGGTAGCGCGCGGGGTCCTCGCCCTCGGGGAAGTCGATGGCCGCGCCGGGCAAGACGTGGTAGCCGCGCGGCCGGCCGGCGTTGGCGCGCGTCTCCAGCAGCTCCAGGTCAGCGCGCGCCGCCTCCGCGTGCCACCGCAGCCGAAAGTCCACCGAGTTCAGGTGCGCAAACTTCCACTTGAGCAGCTCCTGGCACGTGCCGGGGATGTAGGCGTCCTCGTACCCTGCGAATTGTTTGAGGTGGCAGGGGGTTCAAACGGGAGAACGATGGTTGGAACGAGTGTATTGAAGATCTTTTTCGTTGAAATTGTTGACTTGTATGCATCCCTGTGCACGTGTCCCTGGTACAATCGATTCCCATCTCACCTTGAAAGATGAGCCCGTCGGACTCGTGGGAGACCTGGTTGGGGATGAAATCGTGCAAGAGCTTCTGTGTCTGCGTCAGCGGCCAAAACTCCTTTCTCCGCGCATGAAAGAGCTCCTGTGCAGCGTGCAAGGCAGGGCTGGTTGTGAAAGGGGGATATTGTCGAGAGGCCAAATAGTCAGGCACAATGCACCCACAATGCACCCTTTCCCTCCGTAACCAAATCCACATTTCGCCCGCGTGCCTTGTCGTACTGGTACGGAAAGGACCATTGCTTGGTGTCGATCAGGTGCCGTTCCAACTTTCTTGGGTCCATCACAAAGCGCTTGATCAGATCGTACCGTTCCTGGCGGCGCCAAGGGAGGGCGAGATCGAGAGTAACTCATTCTGGCGCCCTCCTATACTGTTATCCGACGCAAACCGCCCATCCAACACTCACGCACCTTCCAGGGCTGATGCACGACGGAGCGGCCGTTCAGGGCCATCAGGTCGTAGGCAAGGAATCGCCGCGCTTTCTTGTCAGACAGCAGATCATCGTCCACCACCATCTCGCCGTCCAAAATGGTCTGAGGGGGCCAGAGATTTGGGTATGTTGGTCTATACGAGTACTCTATACCAACTCGCTATGGCGAGACACATTCGAGCTATTCACTGCAAAGGTGCATATTTCCTCTTTGAATCTATGAATCCATTCCCCTTGAGCCCGCACCAGCGAGTGTGGGGCCCCGACCGGGGACTTTTGCTGCTTTCCGGGGGCCGCCACGGTCGGCCAGCGCATCTGGACGCGCCGCGTGGCCAGCTTGCGGTCCACGAGGTAGGTTCCAGAAGGCATGATGACCAGCATGTAGCGCGTGCCGTCCGCCTTCCACGTGACCCAGTACCTGCAAAGGGAAGCATTAGAAAGGGTGGAATGGAGTCGGTGCAGCAAGGAGAATGCTTTGTAGCAAGCAGATCCACGCCAACAGATCGAGGGACCATCAAGGGGTCTCAGTGCCCGCCCTCATTCCTAAGCATCCACACCTCCGCTCCCTGAGCAACTCCAGGTTGCTCCGGTCGAGGCTCACGGGCTGCGATCCCGGAAACCAGGGTCGCCGCTGATCCGGGGGCCGACCCGTGATCATCTCGGTGATGCTAGCGCAGACGGCCGCCGCTTCGGACGGGGACACCTGTGCATGGGTGGCAGTGGCGGTGTGAGGATGTGCTATTATATTAGGAACGTAACAACTGTCCAAGCTTGGGGTTTACCATCAAGGTCCATACAAAAGCGTGCTTAGGCGCACTCTTCACAAGGCCAAGTCCAAGACAATCTATGTTCCCCAGCTGACCTCTTCGCCCAGCAGATCATCGTGTTCCATGTGCGCATTAGCGGCGGCGTCTTCCTCGACCTCCTCGTCGCCCCTGTCTGGCGAGTCCCCCGCCTTCCAGTCGGGCACGGAGGGCAGGGCCAGCGCGGACGGCTGCGCTTCGTGGTAGTACTGGTACAGCTGCCTGTAGATGCAAGAAAGAGCGGAAAGCGTTGTGAATTGGTCAACAGAGATGGTGATTTTTAGGAGGCACACCAGCATGGGCATCCGCCAAGTACTGTTGAATGGGCGCCCGATGTAGGGACGACGACAGTAGCCGCTCCTCAGCAGGGTAGCTTCCCCCCCTTCCGCCCTGCCTGATGTAGTAGTGCTTGTAGATGCCCGGGGGCCTGGCCAGGGCAAAGTTGTAGAGCGCCTTTTCCACCGTCCAGCCGTGCATCCGAACGCAGTAGCTCACGATCATGTACCCGGTCCGGTTGAAGCCGTGGGTGCAGTGCACCAGCACGGTGGCGTTGGCCACTTTCTGGCTGGCCACCTCCCACACAAAGTCGTTGACCGCCTCGGGCTCGGGCGCCTGGCCCCGGCCGCGGCACGGGATCTGGGGACCAGGGAGAGGGGCAATCTGGCTTCCGAGCGCGGTCGTCAGGCCTGTACACTTCACATTCCATGCGCCTTCCCTCCCCCAAACTCCTACACCCTCCTCCCCCTATCGCATTCCTATACCTTGACGTAGCGCACGCCGAGCTCCTGCCAGCGCCGGGCATCGTAGTACCGGCTGCTGCGGGTCAGGTCGATGACCGTGGCGCAGTGCGCGCCCACAGAGGCGCCCTTGGCCTCGGCTTCCTGGAAGGCCGCGTCCACCGAGTACCTGTCCTCTGGCTGGATGAAGCGGTTGAAGTGCGCTCCCAACGGCACCTGCTCACGGGTGAAGGAACACTGCTGGCTGCGGGCGACCGTCGTATCAACGCAAGCGAGGACCAGGCATCCTTGCGCCTAGTGCGCCACACACACACAAACTGCGCCCACCCGCCTGCACCTTGGAAGGAATGAAGCGGCTGAGGGGCTTGCCCTGAGGGGGGCACTGGCGCCACCCAGAAGGTATGCCGTGATCCTCCAACTCCTCATCGGCCACGTCGTCAGGGGCGTCCCGCACGACCGACGTATCCTGCTTTCGCGCAGAGGCACAGGAAGCAAGAGGTCAGAAAGCAATAAAGATATCTCCAGGACTCTGGGCCACCAGCAGCTCGAACTCCTGTCCCCGCGATCAGCACGGTTCCCTGGGCCAGGCACCTCGGCGGTGGCGTTGCGAGCCGCTTTCGCTTGTCCATCCTCTGGCTCTCGCGATCGTTTCATGCTGTAGGACGCGTGGTATCCCCCAACTGGTTCAGGCTAGACGAACTCTTCTCGAGATTGATCACCGCAGCGCCGTGATCATGTCTCGGCCATCGGCATTCAGCTAGGGCGATTTCTGATCGCAGACAAGCTTGACGATCACGCACATTTCGCGCATTTATTCAAAGAATATAATACCTCAAATCCATTCTTTCAAAGTTACAGATTTGCACAGCGGTGGGCAATTCTAGTTTGGCATCCTGGCCATTCATGTCGAGTGCAAACCCGGAACCCATGCGGTGGCACCAAATGCTCAGAGCGCGCGGATCAAAGCTTATCCTTTCCGCACGCTTGCATGAGACGCACGCGAGTCTGGTGATGAATGCCACGCGAGGCACTGCAATTCAGTCCCCTTACAAATATACATACATACAGAAACGAATAGTGCATATACATATTCGACTGGGACCAGGAGGCCCTTGCCCCAAGTGCCGGCGGCAGGATGGCGTCCGACACTGGGGGTCCCCGGACCCTCATTGTCAAAGGCCTGGGTCCCGAGGCGACAGAGGAGTCGTTCGGGTCGTTCTTCTCTGACCTGGGCCCCGTGCTGCGTTCCTTCTTGGTCCGCCAGGGCAAGGGCGGCCCGCACAAAGGCTTTGGTTTCGTTCAGTACGCCCTGCCGGAGGATGCGAAGCGGGCCGTGGCCAAGCTGGACGGCAAGCGGCTGGATGGCCAGCGCCTCAAGGTACTTATGTGTGTGTTGTTGTTGAAATTGAGAAGCCGATTGAGGCGCACAGGCGTGGGATGTGCGGGGTGTGGTGGTGTGTTACCAAGGAGTGCCATTCTTGCTCTGGGACCCCTAAGATTGCCCGCCTATCTGGCCACTAGCCTCTTCATGTAAAGCAAAGATATTCGCTTGTCACCAAATGTGGCGCACACTATCAACATCTGCATCATTCCCATACCCAGGTCGACTTTGCGAACAAGAGGGCATCGGCGGAGGAGCGTCGCGCCCAGCGCAAGCCCCGGGGCGGGGAGGAGGCCCCAGGCGCGGAGGAGGGGCAGGCCAAGCCGGCCGCGCAGGCCAAGCCGCCGCCGCCGCCCAAGCGCGCCCGCGCCGCGATCAAGGGCGCCATGCCCGCGTCGGAGAAGCACAAGCTCGTGCGCGCCGTGGCGGTGGCGGGCCCCGAGGCCGGGGACGAGGCCGCGCTGCGCGCGCTGCTGGGCGCCGGGCTCGCGGAGGAGCTGGAGAGCGCGCGGGCGCTGCCGCTGGAGCTGTACGCGACGCACATGCTCGCGCGCGACGGCTGCCCGGCGGAGGGCGTGCCCACGCGGCTGCTGGTCTTCAAGTCCACGCCGGCGGCCTTCCGCGGCGTGGCCGCGCTGCACGCGCCGGCCGCGGGCCGCTGGGCGCGCCAGGTCTCGGGCGACGGCCTGCACCTCAAGCGCTGGCGCCTGGTCGTGCGCAACCTGCCCTTCTCCGCGACCGAGCAGGCGCTGCGCGAGGCCTTCTCCAAGCCGGGCGGCTTCGTGTGGGAGGTCACGCTGCCGCGCTCCGCGTCGGGCCGCGGCCGCGGCTTCGCCTTTGTCGGCTTCCAGAGCATGACCGACGCGCAGCGCGCCATCGCCGCGGTCAACGGCACCAGCGTCGCCGGCCGCGTCGTGGCCGTGGACTGGGCGCTCAGCAAGTCCGACTACCAGCAGCAGGCGCGCCTCGCGACGGCCGCGCCCGAGGGCGTGATGCAGGACGTGGAGGACGACGCGTCCGGCGACGACGCCGCGCCCGCCGCGGGGCCGTACGCGCGCAGCAGCAGCAGCAGCAGCAGCGAGGAGGAGGAGAAGGAGGACGCGGATGAGGAGGATGCGGATGAAGATGCCGCGCCCAAGGATGAGCACGCGATGCAGGCAAACGTGCTCAGCGCCCTCTTAGGAAAGGACGACGAGGAGGAGGAAGTTGAGGAGGACGACGCTGTTGTCGAGGATGAGGGAGCGCTTGCCGACACAGAGGAGGAGGAGGAGGACGACAAAGACACCGAGGAACCTGCCGCGGTCGCCGCGCCCGCCATCGTGCCCAAGCGCACGCTGGCGGCCGACGGCGCGGGCGACATCTTCGGCAAGTCCAGCCTGGCCGCGGTGGCGGCCAGCGTGCCGAGCGCGCCGGCGGCGGCCAGGCCGCTCCTGACCAAGCCGACGGCGGGCGCGTCCGCGCCCGCCGACGAGGACGAGGCCTCGGCGCGCCTGCGGCGCACGGTCTTTGTGCGCGGCCTTCCCCTGGACGTGCTCAAGGACCAGGTGTGGGACAAGTTCAAGGCCTTTGGCCGGCTGCGCGCCTGCCGCCTGGTGATGGACAAGGACACGGGCAAGCCCAAGGGCACCGCCTTTGTGGAGTACTGGGAGGAGCCCGGCGCGCAGGCGGCCGCGGCCGCCGCGCGCGCGGCGCGCGACGCGCGCGGCGCCGGGGTCGCGGTCGGCGGGCGGCAGGTGGACGTGGACGTGGCGCTGGACCGCGACGGCGCGCGCGGCGCGGCCGCGGCGCAGCAGGGCGCGCGCAAGGAGGCGCGCGACCGCCGGAACCTGCACCTGGCCAAGGAGGGCCTGATCGCGGAGGGGTCGCCCGCCTGGGAGGGCATGTCGCCCGCCGACCAGGCCAAGCGCCGCCGCGCCGCGCTGGAGCGCAAGACCAAGCTGGCCAGCCCCAACTTTGTGCTCTCGCCCACGCGCCTCAACGTGCGCAACGTGCCGCCCAGCTGGGACGAGGCGCAGCTCAAGCGCGCCTTCATCGCGGCCGTCAAGCGGCGCGCGACCAAGGCCCTGCCGCGCGTGCGGCACGCCAAGATCCTGCGCGAGGCCGAGCGCCTGGACGCGGACGGCAACCCGGCCTCCAAGGGCATCGCCTTTGTCGAGTTCGAGGACCACGAGCACGCGCTCTGCGCGCTGCGCGAGCTCAACAACAACCCGGACGCCTTTGCGCGCGACCGGCGGCCCATCGTCGAGTTTGCCATCGACAACGTCAAGATCCTCAGGGCCAGGGAGGACCGCGCGGCACGGCGCGCCGCGCAGGGCGGCGGCGAGCCGGGCGGCGCCGACGCCGACGCGCCCGCCTCCAAGCGCCAGCTGCGGCGCGAGCGCTCCAAGAACGCGCGCCAGGTGGCCGAGGCCGTGGCCGTCGACAGGGAGGAAAGCGCCGCGCCCGCCGCGCTGTCCAAGTCCCAGCGCCGGCGCCTGCTCCGCCAGAAAAAGGGCCAGGAGGGCGACGAGCAGGAGGCCGCGCCCGCGCCCGAACAGACCCTGGCCCTGGACCGGGCCGTCGATCTCGGCGCCCTGCGCGGCGGCAAGGGCGCCGCCGCGGCGCCAAAGGCCCCGGGCGTCGTGCTCGGAGCCGGGCGGGGAGGGGCCAAGCCGGGCAAGGGGCCGGCGGCCAAGCGGCTGCCCGACGCCGACTCGTCGACGCCCCCGGCCAAGCGCCCGCGCGCCGAGACCCATAAGGTGCTAAGGCAGCCGACCGGCAAGGCGCTGCCCAAGGGCAACGGCGTCGCCAAGGCCTCCCACGCAGCGCCGTCCAAGGTGTCCAAATCGGGCACGCCGAAGCCGGAAGCCAGGCTTGCGGCAAAGCCTCAGGCGATGAAGCGAAAAGCTGAAACAGGTCGGTGTGATTTGGCCATCTGTGGCGGGGGTCGGGGGTGCAAGTCAGAGCGCTGTGTTTTCTGTGCATGCCAGATCAACTGGGACGGGGCTACTTAATCGTGCGGTGGTGCAACTACGCAGTGGTGCATTGCCTCCCTTCCCCATCGTGCGTACTTTTGCGAAACAGACTCGTTCTCCCCACACGTCCTCATACCAACACCAAACTCTATCAACCCCCCTTCCTGCAGATATCAAGGTGACTTCTCGGCGCGCTGGCGCTAAAAAGACGGACAAGGGGGAGGAGAAGCTGGATGCGCTCATCGCAGACTACCGAACCAAGCTTCTTGGGGGAGGCGGCAAGAGCAAGGCCAAGCAGGGCAAGCCTGGTCAGAGCCTAAAGCGCTGGTTTGAGTAGACGCCATTTCATTGTATCCCATGATTTACCGCCCCTTGACTCGGTTATCACACAAAAATAAGGAGGGCATGGCATCGGCAGGGAGAGAACGACATCAGATTTTCCCAGGAAGATTCAAATCGGATCCGCGACATGATGCGAATGAGTGGCGCATGGACGTTGGCAACCGCCACACATCGCAGCGCACGCACGGGCTTGCGGCCTTGCTTTTTAGTCAATGCAGAGTACCATTCACTGATCACGATGCAGCACGCACGCGGCATGCTCCATTCCGCGAAAGCGGCGCTGATGGGTTGCCGTGTGCATGTCGCCCGGCCCATGGGCTACCCTGTCCCGGCGCGTGTGCCAGCGCAGGTCCGCGCGGTGCCCCCCTTCCACCCCTCGACCATGTTTTCGACGAGCTCGGGATCCAGGCAAGCTAGTGGGACCTCCTTTGACTCGCCCGATCCGCGAAAGGTCATCATCTTTGCCGACTACACGGTGTACAAGAGCAAAGGCGTGGTGAGCGTCAAGGCGATCCGGCCCACCTGGGGCAAGACCGGCACGGGATCCGGCATCACCGTGACCCGACAGGGGACGCTCCTGCTCGAGTTTGCGAATGCGCGGGGCGAGCGCGACTACGACTGGGAGAAAAAGGAGGTACCGGCCTGGAGCGAGAAAGGAGGGTCGGAGGGTGCCCGCATGCACTGGCCATGAAGCGGGGTCCGCTCTCGTGGTGCGTAAGCTTGTATATCTGCCCCGCCCAAGCCGTCCCTTGCCCTCCCTGCCCAGAACTTTGCGCTCAGTGTCACTGAGTGCGCCGACATCCTGGACTCTGTGGAGGCCGGCAAGGACAAGTCCTTTTTCCACGACCCCAACAAGATGTCCAGGTGGGGCATGAGGAGGGCAGAGAGGCCATACAGCAGTGGTTGCGTGCCTTGTTGAATTTGTGGAGCGATCTTTTCTTAATTCAGCGTGGTGTTGGCGTGTGTCACCGATCGCACAGCCCTCCCGCACAATCGCTGTGGGGGCGCCTCACCTCTGCCCCCTCCTCGCCCTCACTCGACAGCAACGAGGGGCAGGTCACCAAGACGCTGAGGATCGCGCCGGGCCGCGACTCGGGCTACTTCTTTTCGCTCTCTGTCAAGAACCAGGGCCAGCAGTCTCAGTTCAATGTGCCCTTGAGCGGGGCAGAGGTCCGTGTCGTCCGCTCCATCATTGAGGTAAGGAGCCAAGGGCTTGCGCACGTCGCAAGAAGAAGGCCAGTGCATGGATGGGGCTCAGCCACCGGCAAGACTAGCATCGCCAATACGCCAGCAGACTGAACAGCCGTCATATCCCCCGCGCAGTTTGTCATCCCTCATCTTTTGGGCTTCAACGAGCTGATGCTGGGGCCGCCCGATCTCCAGGACGGCTCCCTGCCGCGCAGCCTGGATGAGCCTCCTTTCTAGTCGGGGCCGGTCGACTGTGTCAGGCGCTTCTGTAATTGTATCTAGGCCTTGAGGGATATTAGATGAGGAGATTGGCGAAAATGCAGGGCTGTGAGGCACCCAGCGAGCCATGGCTGCACCCGGCGCGCCAGGCGCTCACGCCAGCAAGCTTTGCACACCGTGGTTGACAGAGTTGTTAAAACCGATGGAATGTCTGGCAGTCCAAAATAGAGTGCGGACCTGGGGGTGGCGCCCATTCAAGCCCTTTGCCGTGCCTCTTCCAGTTGGGCACCGCTGCCGTCTCGTCGGCGAGTTCGTCGCTGGCAGACACAGGTCTTGTTGCCACCTGTGCAAACACCCCTGTACTCTACATGTTGTCCAAAGTCCTTCCTTCGGCATATCTCTCCTTTCTTTACGTCTAGAGAGGAATGGATATTCGTTGCACCTCAATTCAAGAACACTTGTGCCAAGAAGAACGCATACCTGAACCTCAACGGGCGCTCCCAGCCGTCGAGTGAACCGCCGATTGCGCTGCCTGTCAGAATGCATAGACCCTGGAGCGTCCCGGAAGGGACGACCGGACCCTTCCATTCCCCCCCCACACGATCTGCGTTGGCTTCTCCCAGTTCTCAAGTCGCCCATGTCGGACGATCCCTGGGCAATACTTCATTCGAGGATGAACGGTAGTGATCTACAGCGTCGTGGAGCCACTAAATGCTTCATTGTGACATTCATGAGCTCTCACTCGCATGGACCAGGGCCTCGGATGGACGGAAGATTCGCAGACGTGGCAGCCCGCAGCGAGTGAGTCACGTCCCGTTCACCATAGATTGCTTGTCTGCAACAACTCAGTATGCCTTGAAAGAGCGACGATTATGTGTGGGCTGCAGTACCCGCGCGGTGCACAGTCACCTCGAGGCCTAGTACTGCGGTACGGCCCCCACCCACATGGCCTCTGCTGCCACGGCCCTTGCTCGGGACAACCGAGAGGTTCTAATTTTGAGAGGTCGTGTGACGGCACACACCATTCAATGTGTATTAGTTGTCGATCTATTGGTATCGTCGCATCGACGAGGTTTAGCTGGTTCCACCCCCTGCGCTTTGTTTCCGAAAGCGGACAGTGGCGCAGTAGAGCCGATCGGCGACTCGGGCAATGATGGTCTCTGCCAAGAAGCCGCCAAGCGCGTTGAGTACGCCCAAATCCTCAAAATTGGCGTTCCAAGACATTACACTTCTCGAGTGGATATATTGTGAGTCTGCTAAGATGTACAAGGTTAGCAGTACCACCCCACAATACTAGATTGTCTCCTGGGCTGCTCCGAGATGGGAGGGCTGCAGGACCACTTTTTACCTTGCACCCAAAGACGGAGATAATTTTATAACACTAAATTAGCTAGTACATGCACGCTTGGGTGGACAAATGCGGCCCTTGTTGCCGTTTCTAGTGTGCCTGCTCTGCGTGCAGCACGCTGTCGGAAGGTGGGTCTCGTGTATGGTCTTGGGTCCGGGCGATTCCGAAGGCTAGATCCGAACCCATAAGCTCTTTACAAGCTGTTACATGCACAACATAAGCATTACAAGTGTATATGCATGTAACAAAGTGTCTGAGGCCGACAACAAATCACCGATCCGTGATTTGCACCGTCTCAGGCGGTTGCACCAGTCGGGGTCGGCTACCGCCAGTGCCGCTGGTATAGCCTCCAGCGCCACATCGGGCTTGGACGTCATTGCCACGCCGTCAGGCTCGTCCATTGCCGCCTCTACAGGGACTACGGTGCGGGATCATGTCGTGAGGGCTGCCGATGTCTCGTTAGTACTCCTTGACTCGCTCCGGGCCTCGGCACCCAGTACCCAGTTCCACCGTCTATTTCCATCACACGCAGGCCGTAGCTGGAAATGGCATTCCCGCCACCACCTCCTACGATGTGGCTACCACTGTCAACGGCGTGACCACAAGCGCCTCCGGGAGCCAGTCTATCAACAGTGGTGGTATCGTGCAGGCAAACGCGGTCGCTGTCAAGGACGAAAATGGCCAAATTGTGGTACGAGCGGCGCATGGCTGAATTAATGGAGGAAGGGCGCACGTTTTTGACTGTGTACACCAAGGCCTACGTTGGTTGCTAACATGTGCCTCTTACGATTGCATGTCTTTAGAGCACAAATTTTGCCTATTCCCCCCCGTCTGCACCCTAGGTTGTGCGCACTGACAATTGCACCGAAAACGGCAAGCCTGTGCCATGCCCGGGCGCCCCACCCACCCCACCACCACCCCCCACCACCAGCTGGAGCAAGCCCACCTCCGCCCGTGCCCAGCCCTCCCCCCACCGCCGGTTGTGAGCCCCAGCCCAGTTCCGGTTCCAAGCCCAGTTCCCAGCCCCAGCCCGGTGCCCGTGCCTAGCCCCAGCCCAGTTCCTGCGCCCAGCCCTCCCCCCACCGCCGGTTGTGAGCCCCAGCCCAGTTCCAGTTCCAAGCCCCGTGCCCAGTCCCAGCCCAGTGCCCGTGCCTAGCCCCAGCCCGGTTCCTGCTCCCAGCCCAAGCCCCAGCCCGGTCCCTGTGCCGAGCCCAAGCCCGGTGCCTAGCCCTAGCCCCAGCCCTGTGCCTAGCCCGAGCCCAAGCCCCAGCCCAGTGCCTAGCCCCAGCCCGAGCCCCAGCCCCAGCCCCAGCCCCAGCCCAAGCCCGAGCCCAAGCCCCAGCCCGAGCCCTGTGCCTAGCCCAAGCCCAAGCCCCAGCCCTGTGCCTAGCCCGAGCCCAAGCCCCAGCCCTGTGGCTAGCCCGAGCCCGGTGCCCAGCCCCAGCCCCAGCCCCAGCCCGAGCCCCAGCCCGGTGCCTAGCCCCAGCCCCAGTCCGGTGCCTAGCCCCAGCCCCAGCCCGGTGCCTGGCCCCAGCCCCAGCCCGGCGCCCAGCCCGAGTCCGGTGCCGAGCCCGAGCCCGAGCCCGGTGCCCAGCCCGAGCCCCAGCCCCAGCCCGAGCCCCAGCCCGGTGCCTAGCCCCAGCCCCAGTCCGGTGCCTAGCCCCAGCCCGAGCCCGGTGCCCAGCCCGAGCCCCAGCCCGGTGCCCAGCCCGAGTCCCAGCCCGAGCCCAAGCCCCAGTCCGGTGCCGAGCCCGAGCCCCAGCCCCAGCCCGAGCCCCCAGCCCGGTGCCTAGCCCCAGCCCCAGTCCGGTGCCTAGCCCCAGCCCGAGCCCGGTGCCCAGCCCGAGCCCCAGCCCGGTGCCCAGCCCGAGTCCCAGCCCGAGCCCGAGCCCCAGTCCGGTGCCGAGCCCGAGCCCCAGCCCCAGCCCGAGCCCCAGCCCGGTGCCTAGCCCGAGCCCCAGTCCGGTGCCTAGCCCCAGCCCGAGCCCGGTGCCCAGCCCGAGCCCCAGCCCGGTGCCCAGCCCGAGTCCCAGCCCGAGCCCGAGCCCCAGTCCGGTGCCGAGCCCGAGCCCCAGTCCGGTGCCGAGCCCCAGCCCGAGCCCGAGCCCGAGCCCGAGCCCGAGCCCAAGCCCAAGCCCAAGCCCTGTGCCTAGCCCGACCCCAAGCCCCAGCCCAGTGCCTAGCCCCAGCCCGAGCCCGAGCCCGAGCCCGAGCGCAAGCCCGAGCCCAAGCCCAAGCCCCAGCCCAAGCCCCAGCCCCAGCCCCAGCCCGAGCCCAAGCCCCAGCCCAGTGCCTAGCCCCAGCCCGAGCCCGAGCCCGAGCCCAAGCCCAAGCCCAAGCCCAAGCCCAAGCCCAAGCCCAAGCCCAAGCCCAAGCCCCAGCCCGAGCCCCAGCCCGAGCCCCAGCCCCAGCCCCAGCCCGAGCCCCAGCCCTAGCCCGAGCCCCAGCCCAGTCCCTAGCCCCAGCCCGAGCCCGAGCCCGGTGCCTAGCCCCAGCCCCAGCCCGAGCCCTGTGCCTAGCCCAAGCCCAAGCCCAAGCCCCAGCCCTGTGCCTAGCCCGACCCCAAGCCCCAGCCCAGTGCCTAGCCCCAGCCCGAGCCCGAGCCCGAGCCCGAGCCCAAGCCCGAGCCCAAGCCCAAGCCCAAGCCCAAGCCCCAGCCCCAGCCCCAGCCCGAGCCCAAGCCCCAGCCCAGTGCCTAGCCCCAGCCCGAGCCCGAGCCCGAGCCCAAGCCCAAGCCCAAGCCCAAGCCCAAGCCCAAGCCCAAGCCCAAGCCCCAGCCCGGTGCCTAGCCCCAGCCCCAGTCCGGTGCCTAGCCCCAGCCCGAGCCCGGTGCCCAGCCCGAGCCCCAGCCCGGTGCCCAGCCCGAGTCCCAGCCCGAGCCCAAGCCCCAGTCCGGTGCCGAGCCCGAGCCCCAGCCCCAGCCCGAGCCCCAGCCCGGTGCCTAGCCCCAGCCCCAGTCCGGTGCCTAGCCCCAGCCCGAGCCCGGTGCCCAGCCCGAGCCCCAGCCCGGTGCCCAGCCCGAGTCCCAGCCCGAGCCCGAGCCCCAGTCCGGTGCCGAGCCCGAGCCCCAGTCCGGTGCCGAGCCCCAGCCCGAGCCCAAGCCCAAGCCCCAGCCCTGTGCCTAGCCCGACCCCAAGCCCCAGCCCAGTGCCTAGCCCCAGCCCGAGCCCGAGCCCGAGCCCGAGCGCAAGCCCGAGCCCAAGCCCAAGCCCAAGCCCAAGCCCCAGCCCCAGCCCCAGCCCCAGCCCAAGCCCCAGCCCAGTGCCTAGCCCCAGCCCGAGCCCGAGCCCGAGCCCAAGCCCAAGCCCAAGCCCAAGCCCAAGCCCAAGCCCAAGCCCAAGCCCCAGCCCAGTGCCTAGCCCCAGCCCGAGCCCGAGCCCGGTGCCTAGCCCCAGCCCAAGCCCAAGCCCGAGCCCAAGCCCAAGCCCCAGCCCGAGCCCAAGCCCAAGCCCGAGCCCGAGCCCGGTGCCTAGCCCCAGCCCCAGCCCGAGCCCAAGCCCAAGCCCAAGCCCCAGCCCTGTGCCTATCCCGACCCCAAGCCCCAGCCCAGTGCCTAGCCCCAGCCCGAGCCCGAGCCCGAGCCCAAGCCCGAGCCCAAGCCCAAGCCCAAGCCCAAGCCCAAGCCCCAGCCCAAGCCCCAGCCCGAGCCCAAGCCCCAGCCCAGTGCCTAGCCCCAGCCCGAGCCCGAGCCCGAGCCCAAGCCCAAGCCCAAGCCCAAGCCCAAGCCCAAGCCCAAGCCCAAGCCCCAGCCCAGTGCCTAGCCCCAGCCCGAGCCCGAGCCTGGTGCCTAGCCCCAGCCCCAGCCCGAGCCCAAGCCCAAGCCCAAGCCCCAGCCCTGTGCCTATCCCGACCCCAAGCCCCAGCCCAGTGCCTAGCCCCAGCCCGAGCCCGAGCCCGAGCCCAAGCCCGAGCCCAAGCCCAAGCCCAAGCCCAAGCCCAAGCCCCAGCCCCAGCCCCAGCCCGAGCCCAAGCCCCAGCCCAGTGCCTAGCCCAAGCCCGAGCCCGAGCCCGAGCCCAAGCCCAAGCCCAAGCCCCAGCCCCAGCCCCAGCCCAAGCCCCAGCCCGAGCCCCAGCCCCAGCCCCAGCCCGAGCCCAAGCCCCAGCCCCAGCCCCAGGCCCAGCCCTAGCCCGAGCCCGGTGCCCAGCCCGAGCCCCAGCCCCAGCCCGAGCCCGAGCCCGGTGCCCAGCCCGAGCCCCAGCCCCAGCCCGAGCCCCAGCCCGGTGCCTAGCCCCAGCCCCAGTCCGGTGCCTAGCCCCAGCCCGAGCCCGGTGCCCAGCCCGAGCCCCAGCCCGGTGCCCAGCCCGAGTCCCAGCCCGAGCCCGAGCCCCAGTCCGGTGCCGAGCCCGAGCCCCAGTCCGGTGCCGAGCCCCAGCCCGAGCCCGAGCCCGAGCCCGAGCCCGAGCCCAAGCCCAAGCCCGAGCCCAAGCCCAAGCCCAAGCCCAAGCCCCAGCCCCAGCCCCAGCCCCAGCCCCAGCCCGAGCCCCAGCCCGGTGCCTAGCCCCAGCCCCAGTCCGGTACCTAGCCCCAGCCCCAGCCCTGTGCCTAGCCCCAGCCCCAGCCCGGCGCCCAGCCCGGAGTCCGGTGCCGAGCCCGAGCCCGAGCCCGGTGCCCAGCCCGAGCCCCAGCCCCAGCCCGAGCCCGAGCCCGGTGCCCAGCCCGAGCCCCAGCCCCAGCCCGAGCCCCAGCCCGGTGCCTAGCCCCAGCCCCAGTCCGGTGCCTAGCCCCAGCCCGAGCCCGGTGCCCAGCCCGAGCCCCAGCCCGGTGCCCAGCCCGAGTCCCAGCCCAAGCCCGAGCCCCAGTCCGGTGCCGAGCCCGAGCCCCAGTCCGGTGCCGAGCCCCAGCCCCAGCCCAAGCCCAAGCCCGAGCCCAAGCCCAAGCCCCAGCCCGAGCCCAAGCCCAAGCCCGAGCCCGAGCCCGGTGCCTAGCCCCAGCCCCAGCCCGAGCCCAAGCCCAAGCCCAAGCCCCAGCCCTGTGCCTATCCCGACCCCAAGCCCCAGCCCAGTGCCTAGCCCCAGCCCGAGCCCGAGCCCGAGCCCAAGCCCGAGCCCAAGCCCAAGCCCAAGCCCAAGCCCAAGCCCCAGCCCCAGCCCCAGCCCGAGCCCAAGCCCCAGCCCAGTGCCTAGCCCAAGCCCGAGCCCGAGCCCGAGCCCAAGCCCAAGCCCAAGCCCCAGCCCCAGCCCCAGCCCAAGCCCCAGCCCGAGCCCCAGCCCCAGCCCCAGCCCGAGCCCAAGCCCCAGCCCCAGCCCCAGGCCCAGCCCTAGCCCGAGCCCGGTGCCCAGCCCGAGCCCCAGCCCCAGCCCGAGCCCGAGCCCGGTGCCCAGCCCGAGCCCCAGCCCCAGCCCGAGCCCCAGCCCGGTGCCTAGCCCCAGCCCCAGTCCGGTGCCTAGCCCCAGCCCGAGCCCGGTGCCCAGCCCGAGCCCCAGCCCGGTGCCCAGCCCGAGCCCCAGCCCGAGCCCGAGCCCCAGTCCGGTGCCGAGCCCGAGCCCCAGTCCGGTGCCGAGCCCCAGCCCGAGCCCGAGCCCGAGCCCGAGCCCGAGCCCAAGCCCAAGCCCGAGCCCCAGCCCCAGCCCAAGCCCAAGCCCCAGCCCCAGCCCCAGCCCCAGCCCCAGCCCGAGCCCCAGGCCCAGCCCCAGCCCCAGCCCGGTGCCTAGCCCCAGCCCCAGCCCGGTGCCTAGCCCGAGCCCCAGCCCGGTGCCTAGCCCCAGCCCGAGCCGGGTGCCCAGCCCGAGCCCCAGCCCGGTGCCCAGCCCGAGTCCCAGCCCGAGCCCAAGCCCCAGTCCGGTGCCGAGCCCGAGCCCCAGTCCGGTGCCGAGCCCCAGCCCGAGCCCGAGCCCGAGCCCGAGCCCAAGCCCAAGCCCAAGCCCGAGCCCCAGCCCCAGCCCCAGCCCCCAGCCCCAGCCCGAGCCCGAGCCCAAGCCCAAGCCCAAGCCCAAGCCCAAGCCCAAGCCCAAGCCCCAACCCAAGCCCCAGCCCGAGCCCGAGCCCCAGCCCAGTGCCTAGCCCCAGCCCGAGCCCGAGCCCGGTGCCTAGCCCGGTGCCTAGCCCCAGCCCCAGCCCGAGCCCAAGCCCAAGCCCGAGCCCCAGTCCGGTGCCGAGCCCAAGCCCGAGTCCGGTGCCGAGCCCGAGCCCCAGCCCGGTGCCCAGCCCAAGCCCCAGCCTCAGCCCGAGCCCCAGCCCGGTGCCTAGCCCCAGCCCCAGTCCGGTGCCTAGCCCCAGCCCGAGCCCGAGCCCTGTGCCTAGCCCAAGCCCAAGCCCAAGCCCCAGCCCTGTGCCTAGCCCGACCCCAAGCCCCAGCCCAGTGCCTAGCCCCAGCCCGAGCCCGAGCCCGAGCCCAAGCCCAAGCCCGAGCCCAAGCCCAAGCCCAAGCCCAAGCCCCAGCCCCAGCCCCAGCCCCAGCCCAAGCCCCAGCCCAGTGCCTAGCCCCAGCCCGAGCCCGAGCCCGAGCCCAAGCCCAAGCCCAAGCCCAAGCCCAAGCCCCAGCCCAAGCCCCAGCCCAAGCCCCAGCCCCAGCCCCAGCCCCAGCCCCAGCCCCAGCCCCAGCCCCAGCCCCAGCCCCAGCCCCAGCCCGAGCCCGAGCCCTGTGCCTAGCCCAAGCCCCAGCCCTGTGCCTAGCCCGACCCCAAGCCCCAGCCCAGTGCCTAGCCCCAGCCCGAGCCCCAGCCCTAGCCCGAGCCCCAGCCCAGTGCCTAGCCCAAGCCCAAGCCCAAGCCCAAGCCCAAGCCCAAGCCCGAGCCCCAGCCCAAGCCCCAGCCCCAGCCCCAGCCCCAGCCCCAGCCCCAGCCCCAGCCCAGTGCCTAGCCCCAGCCCGAGCCCGAGCCCGAGCCCAAGCCCAAGCCCTGTGCCCAGCCCCAGCCCAAGCCCAAGCCACAGCCCAAGCCCCAGCCCGAGCCACAGCCCTAGCCCGAGCCCCAGCCCGAGCCCGAGCCCAAGCCCGAGCCCGAGCCCGGTGCCTAGCCCCAGCCCGAGCCCAAGCCCGAGCCCTGTGCCGAGCCCCAGCCCGAGCCCAAGCCCGAGCCCAAGCCCACCGCCTAGTCCGCCGCCGCCGAGCCCGCCTCCTAGCCCGCCGCCGCCATCTCCACCACCGAGTCCGCCGCCGCCGAGCCCGCCTCCTAGCCCGCCGCCGCCATCTCCACCACCGAGTCCGCCACCCAGCCCGCCGCCACCATCTCCGCCACCTCCCAGCCCGCCGCCGCCGTCTCCGCCGCCTCCCAGCCCGCCGCCGCCATCTCCGCCTCCTCCCAGCCCGCCGCCGCCATCTCCGCCGCCTCCCAGCCCGCCGCCAGTGTCTCCGCCTCCTCCGTCTCCGCCGCCCAGCCCACCGCCGCCTGATCCCCAGCAGGTTATTTCCTGCAGCGACATTCCCAACAAAGTGGACAGGGTGGATCAAATGGCCTTCCCTACCTATGGCGATAACCCAGGGCCTGTGGATGGGTGTCCATCCGGTGCCTACGTGCACTTCTGCTTTTCAGCCACACAGGACCTGACGGCAGTCTGCAGCACATCTTGGGAGCCTGTGTCCTGCTCTTCTACCTCCGGTGCCATGGTCTTGGGCGGCTCGATCTACTGCTTCACTGGCGACCCTGTCACCTGCCCTAATGAAGACGGCACTCAGTACCTCGGTTGTTCTGCTTAGTGACATTTCATGGAGCCCCCAAACCCTCCAGCCCAACCCACATTGCCCATCCCGATGAATTTGACTCACGGCGTCCGTGGCTGCCAGCTCACCACCGGGTCCTCCTCGATGTCTCCTTGCCAAGCCCGCTGGCACCTTTTTCCACCACCAAGCCCGGTGCCACCATTCCCACCGCCTCCGGCGACACCACAGCGTGTTGTCCCCTTTCCAGCGCCCTGAACCACGCTCATATCCCTGCAGGCAAATCATTCCCGTTCCATAAAAGTGACTATGGAGCTTTAAACACCTGCGAAAGCCCCTGCCTGCAATTTTGCGCGACTGGGAATCCGCTGGCTGCAGTGAGCAGTGCGGATATTCTGGGCTTTGCTTGCTCGCCGTGCACTTACGATTTACGGTGCCCTCCCACCTTGCCGCAAGACCGGCTGGGCACGCCTCGTCAACTGTGCGCCACCGGCTGCGCGACTGACCAGCAGCTTGTCTAAATGTGCCTTCTTCTCTCACACCCTGCATCACGTCTCCCGCCCGTCTTTACATGAGAGCGTGCACAAGCACAGCTCCTCGAATGGAATGCTTGCTCTTCTTCCTATTCTCGTACTTGGCCAATGATAGTCCATCTCGGGATGTTTCTGGGAAAGCTTCTCAAGTTTGTGTCGCATTTTAATATCAGATTTGGGAACCAGGTAAGAATTACAAGCTGATGTGGCCCTGGGCGATCTTTGTCTCACCTGCCTGACCTTGTAATGACATCATCAATAGAAATAGAAGTCACATTACTAAGACATTGCACATGCGGCGCTCTGTCGATGCGGAAGCGGCTCCGGACGACGTTGCTCGACCATGCACTCGGAAGCAGCAGCATGTCGACGTACGGTTAGACCCTGGACCCTTTGGCATCTCACCAACCTGTATCGACCCGTATGAGAGTGTTTAGCGTGCTAAGAGCCACTGGGCTTTCACGTGCCCCACCCCCGGGAAACCGGGCTATGCGCAGCTTGGTTGCCCCTGGTCTCGGCATCAGACACTGCAGCTTTCTTGCCTCCACCGTTTGCAAGACCATGACGTGTGCGTGCCCCGAAAGAGCACATTTCCGCCTCCAAACACCCTTGCCGCTCCAGTTGCGCTCTCAGTCGATTCCCAATGTTCATTGGACGGCTGCCGGGACACGCTTTTTGACGACCAGTGTGTAAGAGCAGTGCACTTTGCAATATGAGCACCAACGCGCGGTGTGCTGGGCAATCGAGGCGCCCGAGTCAGAGCCGTCCTCGCCCAGCGACACGCCTCCCCCGGCCCCCGCCGCCCAGCTTGGCTTTTGGCTTCACAGGTGGCGCCAAGACCTTGGCCGGCATCTTGCCGGCCTTGGGCAGGAGTGTCCCTAGGAACTTTCTCGCTCGCTCCTGCAGATCAGGGATGGCGATTAGGGTTAGCGAGGCTTGCTGAGAACCGCACATCGATGGACGTACGCCGCTCCTGATTCTAAGCACCAGGGTCCGCCCACCCCGCACCGAAAACGATGGGCTGCCGGGGTCCTCGGGGCGCGCCGGCAGGCAGGCCTCGGCCAGGTGGAGGAGCAGCGCGCAGAAGCTCTGGAAATCGATCCTCTCGCAGGCAGGGGCGCTGGCGCCAGCATGGCCTCCAGCCGGGCCTTCTATCGGCCTCGAAGCCGGCCCTGCCCCCGCTGCCTCAACGGACGGCGGAGCGGGTCTCCAACCGGCGGCCGCTCTGGCAAAGAGGGCGTGCGGGTCCGGGGCGGGCCAGCCTTCGCCGTCGCCCAGCGCCTTGCTCTCTGTCAAGAACGCGCTCCACCCCGTGGTCCCCAGCGCTGGCGGCCACTGGTGTGCATAGTCTGGCTCGAACAGGCAGTAGTTGAGGAATGTGGCGTGGAGGTCCGGCAGCCAGCTGTGCAGCAGCTGTGTCAGGGCGTAGCGTTCCCCAGTGGGGTCCTGCTGCGTCTGGAGGAGGGGGCTCATGACCTCCAGGGTCCGCCACAGACGGCCCTCCGGCCTCGCGGCCGCCGCCGCCACGTCAAACGCCCGCACCCCACCGTCGCCAGCCCCCTCGTCTCCCGCGCCGGGGACGCGCAACGGAGGGCCCAGTCCCGCCGATTGGAGCAGGGTGTGCTGCACCACTGCCTGTTTCTTGAGCGCCTCAAAGCTCAGCCTCTCCTCCCTGATGCAGGGTTGGTGCGAGGTGAGAGCAATGTCAGGGCACGCATTCAAAAGACAAGGGCTGAGGCGATCGTGCGGGACCCAGGCTGGCACGCAGGTCGCGAGGACTTGCGCCGAGACTTACCCGAGGGTCGCCCTGAGCCTGGCCGCCTCTCGCCGCGCCGCCTCTGCCGCCTCCTGCGCCTCGCGCTGCGCGTGCTGTGCCTTGCGCAGCGCGTCCAGCGTCTCATCCCGCTCCTGGTCCAGCTGCTCCCTGAGCTCATCCCGCGCAGCCGCGGCGGCGGAGCCCTCGAGCCGGCTGACCTCCAGCCCGGCCGACAGCTCCGCGTTTTGGCGTTCGAGCGCCTCGAGCCTGGAGTACGTGGCAGGATGGGTGGGGTGAGGCCGCGGCGCACCAGAGGGAGCGACGGCCGTTATGCGGTGGCACACCACCCGCCCCTCGCACCCACGGACCTGGCGTGCAGCGTGGCGTTCTGGGACGTGAGGTCCGCGGAGAGCCGGTCAAAGGCCTGTGTGATGATGTGCTTGTCATGCTGGATGGCCAGAATCTCCCTTTCCAGCTTGTCAATGAGCTCAGACTTGAGGGCCAGCGCATCAGCCGCGCCGACCAGCTGCCGGGTCAGGTGGCTGGTCAGCAGGGCCCCGCCCTTGACCATGGCGTATGGCAGGTGGCCGGCCGGCGCCCTGCTCCTGTTGTGCAATCGGAGGAAGGAGAACTGTCGAGTGAATTTTGAGCTTGGCGTGCGTCGCGCGTTTTTCTCCTGAGATGAGGATACCACTTGAATATTTTTTGTTTTGCGCGGTGTGCGCCCTCCCTGGCAATGCACCGCACCGCGTGACGCTGGTTGCTGCGGCGCCGGCCTGGGTCCCGGCAGCGCTCTCCAGCGCCGCAGCGCCAGCCAGCGCCGCCGCCCCGGGCGCTGCGGCGCCCAGCGCGCTCACCTCGGGCCCCCCCACCCAGCTGGCCTCGGGCGCCACCGCCTGAAATGCAGCGACGCTCCAGGGCTCGCCCCCGGCGCCGGTCCGGCTGGAGACCCAGTCCGCGCGCAGGACGCCGATGAGGCAGAGCGCCCCGCTTGCCTCGCGCACGAACTCGCAGACGAGCGAGCGCAGGGAGGCGCCGTGGGCACGGGCGAGGTACTCCGCCAGGGTCTGCACGGTGCGGCGGCTGGCCGCTTTGACCGAGGGGTCCACGGGCCCGACCCCGGCGTCCGCCGCGGCGCGGGGGCTCTCCCCCCGCCGCGTCCGGCGCGGCGCCGCTCTCCGAGGCGGCTGCGCCGCAGTATCGCAGACTGTACTGGCGCTGGTGCGTGTGGCAGGAGGTGCAGGTCCCGTCGTTGTTGTATGTGGCGATGAAGCGCAGATCCGCGAGCGGCTGGACGTGCTGCTGCAGGGAGGTCGGGCCGGCAGCCTGGCCTCGCGTGGCCAGCGCCAGGCCCTCGAGCTCTGCGCGTGTGAGCACGTCCGGGCTGCCGTCCTCTGCCCTTCGGATCGCCACGCGGTGCTCCTCCGGCGCGGCCTCGCAAAAGGCCTTGACGATCGCCGCCCACTTGAGCTGGGTCGGCGGGTGCGCCCGCACGACGCCCGCCTGTGGGGATGGATCACGGGGGCTCAGAGGAGGAGTGAATGCATGCGGCCAGGCATGGCGCTTCG
Source organism: Prototheca wickerhamii (assembly GCA_031763795.1). Lineage (NCBI taxonomy): Eukaryota > Viridiplantae > Chlorophyta > Trebouxiophyceae > Chlorellales > Chlorellaceae > Prototheca > Prototheca wickerhamii. The sequence continues at coordinate 1,365,878 of JASFZW010000005.1, forward strand.
CAGAGCCTTTGGTATCTGACGCAAACAACCTCTTACGCATACCTTGTCATTGTACAGCCAGAGAACCGGGATCCCGCCCTCGAACAGGACCGTGTCTGGAATGCGCAAGCGCAGGCGAATGCCCTGGTCCTGGATAAGGGATGGGCAGGAGGGTCGGGAGTTAATCACGTCGGTAGGTGGAGCGGGAGCAGCGCCAGGACATGGGGGCCGGCAGCGTGAAGTCCAGGACCCTCCCACGCCACACATACATTCACGAGCAGGCGGTAGAGATGAATCCAAGGCTTTTCATACGAATTCTGTTTTGTCATGGATGCAAGAAGCGCTACGGAGCGCGCGATCGAGCTACTCGAGCCACCGACATCTCGACATGCCGAACTGGCAAAGGCACGACACCGCCGAGAACAGCACCTCAGATGCCTTGAGTGAGTGTTTTACGCTTTTGACTTGCTTGTAGTGCGAGCTCATGCGTCCCGCATGGGCACGGGAGTCCGATCTGCCCCCGCGCCTCGGACGGACGGGGCTTCATTCGGCGTGCCGCCGATTCCAGCGTCGCGGCCAAGGGCGGCACGCGCGCAGTGACACGCGAACGGCCCTCTTTTCGATGTCCCATCATATTACACAAGCTTTTGGGAGACCCTGTTTTACTGAAGAGGCACTGTCGGCGCCTAGAATAGAAAGGGGAGGTGTGAACTGCGTGGGCTCGGTGAGCAAGGCCGCGCCGCCGTGTTTGGTTTCTTCTTCATGTTGTTGCCCGGTGGCGCCGTCAATTGGTTTGCCACCTGACCACCGTGCCACCAGGCCCTGACCAACCCACTGGCACGTTACTGCATGCTCATGCCGCCGTCGATGCTGAGGACCTGGCCGGTGATGTAGGCGGCGGCGGGGTCGGTGAGGAGGAACTTGACCAGGCCGGCGACCTGGTCGGGCGTGCCGTAGCTGTTGAGCGGGATCTTGGCGAGGATGGCCTTCTCGACCTCGGGGCTGAGGACGCCCGTCATCTCCGACTCGATGAAGCCCGGCGCGATGGCGTTGACCAGCACCTTGCGCCCGGCCAGCTCGCGCGCGAGGGAGCGCGTCATGCCGATGACGCCGGCCTTGGAGGAGGCGTAGTTGACCTGGCCGGCGTTGCCCATGAGCCCGACCACGGAGGTGATGTTGACGATGCGCCCGCGCCGCGCCTTGGCCATGACCTTGGCCGCGGCCTGGCTCGCGTAGAAGACGCCGGACAGGTTGACGTCGATGACCTGCTGCCACTGCTCGGGCTTCATGCGCAGCAGCAGCGTGTCGCGCGTGATGCCGGCGTTGTTGACCAGCGCGTCCACGCGGCCCCACCGGTCCACCGCCGACTTGATCAGCGCCTGCGCGTCCTCGATCTTGGACAGGTCGCCCTTGACCACGATCGCCTCGCCGCCAGAGGCCTCGATCTGGTGCGCCACCTCCTCCGCGGCGCCGCTGGACGCCGCGTAGTTGACCAGCACCTTGCCGCCCGCGGCGCCCAGCTTGAGCGCGATCGCGCGGCCGATGCCGCGCGAGGAGCCCGTCACCACCGTCACGCCCTGCTCCAGCTCTGCGCAAATGGGGGCGAACGTACATGTGTGTGTGTGAGTATATATATCTGTGTGAAAAGGTGTGTCACCCATCCCAAGATCAAACGTCAGACAACTCTCCCAGCCGCCGCCGGCTGGCGCACCAGGCACCCAGAACCACGCGCAACCCTCCGTCCCGAAACGAAAAACCCTTACCCTTCTGGAGGGAGACGCCGTTGGGAGACGAGGCCACGGAGGCAGCGGCGCGCGTGACCTGCAGCTGGCCCGTCGACCGGCGACCGGCAGCGTGCTGCGCCGGGCGAGCGGCCGGCAAGCAGGGGGAGGCCCTAAGGGCACATCCTGCAAACATGGGAGCGCACTGCCGTCAAAACATCGATGCACACAAGCCAAACACGCGACTCTGAGGCCCATACACGACCAGATGCGGGCCAAGGTCGGAAACCCCGTGGCCCACCACGCACCCGCCGAAAGGGTCGCCGGCACGTTCATCATGGAGCTCTGCATGATTAAGGTTCTGAAAAGCCGGCTGTGGATTGGCATGGATCAGAGAAAGAGAGGGACTGGGTGCATGGCCGTGCCAGAATGCTAGATCGAGCTGCGTCGATCGGGAGATCTGGGCTGAGGATGGGGAGCACGTACAGAAATTGCGACCGGGCAGGCGGAGGCCCGGGCTCGTGCACGCGTCGATGGGCCGCAAACCGGATACTCATTTGATGATTGTGAGGTAACAATGTGATTATTCGGTGCGAATGTGCCCACATGCGCGCCACCACCGGGATGCAAAGCATGATGGCTTTTAAATGGCCACGATGGCTCCTGGTGAAGCGACCCAAAAGTGCTAGGCCCTGACAGAAAGGTCCAACTCTCAAATTTCATGACCTCTGCAGCGTCTCTTGAGAAAATTAAATATTCTCCACCGCAGCGGATATGCCTGTGTCTGTCAGCGTGCAAAGAGGATTTGGTATCCCAAGGTCGTCAGTCACAAAGTCCCAACTACTTGTCAAGCTCGGGCGTGCTTCATCTTCTTCTTCTTGCTGTTGGCGTTTTTTGCGCCGCTCGCCCTCGCCTGCCTCCCCTTTTCTCGCTTTGAGAGGGGCTTGGGTGAGCTCGAGCTACCCGTCCACGGCTCCCGCACATCCTTGCGCTTGTGGCTGCGAAGTTGACAGGTTTTGGAATAAAGACTGAGTGAGTAGAGTGGGGACTCCCGTGCGCAAGATGAATCCGCTCATCCCTTAGCCACCCCCCCGCACACCCCTGCGCACCGCTTGGACGGCGCCGAGGCCTCGCCGTCGTCCGCCATGCGGAACTGGCCGTTCTTGTTGCCCCACTGCGCCTCCACGGCGCGCCTGGCGCTGGACGCGCTCTTGCCCTCGCCCGACTTGGTCTTCTTCTTGCGCCGCGGCGTGGAGGCGGTGTCCTCGTGGCGCGCGCGCTTGCGGGCCTTGGCCGGGGTGGCCCCCTCGCTGCGGGAGCGCTTGGCGCGCGGGCGCGCCGGGGAGGAGGACCGCGACATCTGCAACTTGAGGATGAGTCTGGCCTCCTCCTCCGCCATAGCCTTGCGCGCGCTGCGTATTGGATATTTGGGAGGGCATTGAAGGGTGAGTGGGAGCCAAGAGTGATGAGCGTGCAGCGCTCAGATGGATCGTCCCTGATCACGTGTGCCCTTGCAAACGCACCAGCCCGTCGCCCCTCGCACATCGCCATACAATCAAACCACCCCCATTTCAAAAATCACCTTTCTCCCGCGACCCCTCTGTCGAGGGCGGCGCCCACGTCGAGGACGGTGGAGAGCAGGGCGGGCCCGTCGGACTCGTCCAGCCCGCCGCCGCGCTGGGCCTCGAGGTCCTCCAGGAGCTCGCCCAGGCGGTCGGCGACGCCGGCCAGCAGCGCGCGCACCTCTCGCGCGAGGTAGGACCCCGAGGCGACGTCGTGCCCCGGCTCCTGCGGGTCCTCCACGGCCAGCAGCCAGGGCCGGCGCGGCTGGCGCCAGGGCTTGAGCTTGCGCACGACGCCGCCGCGCGCGGCCGACACGGCCTCGCGTCGGTAGTCGAATTCGTGCCCGAACAGGCGGCAGAAGCCCCAGAGCAGGCGGCCCAGGTCGGGCGTGCGCGCCAGCGGCTGGCGCGTCTCTGGCGCGGGCCCGCGCAGGTCTCCGAGGAAGGCAAAGGCCTCGCGCAGGCCCTCGGCCGCGGCGTCGGCGCTGGCCAGCGCGCCCTCGTCCACCTCGGCCAGTCGGAAGCCCTCGCGCTGCAGAAAGGCGACCACCATGTTGACCAGGGTGTAGGAGGAGAGCCCGCCCAAAAAGACCGCGTTGGCGCCGGCCTGGCGCAGCAGCGCCTTGAGCACCAGCGCCAGCGGCGCAGCGGCGGCACGGCGCGCACCTGCGCGCGCAGAAAGGCGGCCGCGGCGGCGCCGTTGACGGCGCCCAGCGAGATGTCGGCGCGCAGGCCGCGCGCGCCGGCGCCCGCCAGCGAGCACTTGACGATGGGCACGCGCGCGTCGATGATCTCCGCGCGGCCGCGCAGCGCGCCCGCCGCGCGCAGCGCGTCGCGCAGGTCCTCCAGCAGCTGCACCTGCTGCCGCCGCGGCGCGGGCGCGGCGCCGCCGCCCACGCCCAGCACCGCCACGTCCACGTCGCCGTCGGGCAGGCTCAGGCCCGTGGCCTGGCTGCCAAACAGCGACGTCCGCGCGCCGGGCCAGAGGTCGCGCACCGTCGCGTCCACGCGTTGCAGGGCTTTTTCTAGCTCCGCGGCTTCCTCGGCCGTCGGCGCCGCGCGCGACGCAAACTCGACAATCTCGTGGTGCAGGCAGCTAAAGGTTGCCGGTGGCGCGGCGTCTGTTGAGGGGGGTAGTGGTGCTGCTGCTGCGGACGGGGCGTTGGTTGATGGGCGGGCCGTGTCTGAAACTGCCGTCTTTGTTGTTTCTGTGGTCGTCAAGTCGATGACGTCGTGGGGCACGTGTTCAGGGCGCGTCGCAGCAGCCCCGCCGCTGCCAGCGGAGCTCGACGGAACCGCGCCGCTCAGCACATCGCTCTTCTTCTGCTTCTTCTGGCTGCTGCTCGCCGCCAAATACTCCTCGGGGCTGCGCCGGTCCTCAAACACGCCCAGCGCAAGGCCCTCGAGTGGATCGGCCGGGGAGCTTGCAGGCGGAGCGGGCAGCGTGGAAGAAGCGTCCTCGGGAGGGGCCGATGACGGGCCCCCCGCGCTTTTCGACTCCGAGGCAGCACTCGCGCTGGCCTCGCTCCGACTTTGAGTTTGAGTTTTCGCAGCCAAAGAGTCGATTGGGTTCGAATCATTGGATACTGGCTTGGCCGGGGCCGAGGTGGCGGCTGCGGCTGCGGCCGCAACCTCGGCCGCCGCCGCAGCCTCGGCCGCCGCCGCCGCGGCTCTGACCGCGCAGGGCCGCGCGGCCAGGACCGCGGAGATGCGTTCGGTGTGCCGGCGGAGGTCGCCCTCGTCCCCGACCAGGGCCAGCAGCTCGTCCACCAGCGCCGGAAGCACGTCGTCCGCCTCGCCGCCGTTGGCCGGGCCCTCCCACGAGGGCGTGAGCACCATGTTGGCGCCCTCGTTCTGCTCGGCCTTGTGCGCCGAGTCGTCCACCAGAAGCAGGCGGTCCAGGCGCGCAAAGTAGCGGCCCAGCGGCTTGACCGTGTCCCAGGGGTTGCCGCCGCGCCGCCGGACCTCGGCCTCGGAGGCCGGGCGGCAGTGCTCCCGCGTCAGCACCAGCTCAAACAGCGCCTCCGGCGGCGGCGCCGCGGGCGACAGCGCGCCGCGCAGCGCCTCCTGCAGTTGACCCAGGTAGTTGATCACGGTGCGCGGCGTGGCCGAGGTGTAGATGCCCAGGCGGAAGGCCGGGCTCAGCCGCGCCAGGTGCCGGATCCCGGGGCGCAGCTTGAACACGTGGTGCGCCCGGCTCACGCGCGTGTGCTGCAGCAGCACGCCGTTCATGTCGAACAGCAGCAGCGGCCGCTGGTCCTGCCACTGCAGGCCGAACGAGGCAAACCGCGGCGGAGGGGGAGGGCGCCGCCCGCGAGCCTGCGGCTGCCTGCCGGGCGGGGCCTGCACGCAGTGGAGAGAAAATGAGAGTCTGAGACACGCGCCATTGAACGTGTTCATCTAAGCAACGCATCAGGGACGCGAGTCGCTTACAATTAAATTCACAAACAACCTTCCAACCAGGCCACTCCCCACCAAAACTAACAAGTTTTTGCGCACGCACCTGGAATGGGAGCGTGCGGGCCGCGCTCACGACATTGCCCAGCTGGAGGTTGCTGTCGCCATGGTCCATCGTCCCGTCGTGCGCCACATACATGGGCGGGACGAGGCCGGGCGGGTAGCCCCCAGACGAGTATACGTTGCCATACCCGTACATGGCGCCTCCTACCCGCTCGCCATCCACAAATGTTCCTACGTCGATTTATAATATTGAAAATTATCCATCTGAGGACGACACGCGAGTCCTGGTGCCATTCGGGGGGGCATGCGTGCCAGTTGCGCTGTTGTATGCAAGCGTCCTTGGGCGCGGGGATCGGCCATTCCGCGGTTTTTGAATATGGAGTGGGCAGCTTGGGTCGGCGGCCGCAGTTTTGTGATCAGACAAACGCCACAAATGATTCACCGTGCATCGGAATGTAGAACAATGTCATCATAAAAGTATGCAATGAAGAAGGAATAAAGGGCATGTGCTGAAAGAAGGTCAGAGTTTGTGTCACTGCATGAGACCACCGAATGGTGGATGTGTAAGGGGGCGCACAAGGGTGCATATGGGGATGCGTGCAAAAGGCAAAAGTACGTGATGATTTGAATAATGCAAAATGCCCAAACACTGAAGAAGAACTTTTGGTCTGTGGCTTGGCTTGACAAGGCAATGACGCCTCTCAGAATGTCGGCACATCTGAGGCCACACCGACGTCTGTTTGTCCGTGCCCAGCCAGTCGCGACTCAAGCCGACTCCTCACCTAGCTCCTCAGCCGTCTCATTAACCTGCGTTTTTGTGACTTTGGACTCCTCCCTTTCTTCCTCATCCGCCTTCACCCGCGCCCCCATGATATCGGTGGATATGCGGGCCGCATGACAGCGCATGTCTGCCGGCTGCTCGCCGGCCGCGACACTGGAGGCCAGGTCCGAGAGCAGCTTGACCAGGCGAGGCAGCACGGTGTCGGGTGCCTGCTCCTTCTCTCCCGCGTGCCAGGCCGGCACCAGCAGGAGGTTGGACCGCTCCGCCTCCAGACTCTTGTGCTCAGACTCCTCGACGAGCACCACCGAGCCGAGATCGGGAAAGTACGGCTGGAGCGGCTTGAGCACGTCCCACTCGTCGCCGCCCCGCGCCGCGATCCTCTCCGGGCTGTCCGGCACGCAGTGCCTCTGCGCCAGCACGACCTCGAACAGCGCGCTCGGCCACGCGACGACGGGCGAGCCGCCGGCCGCGAGGACGTCCAGTTCGTCGCCAATGGCATCCGAGATGGCCTCCACGCAGTAGCGCGCGTTCCGCTCCGAGACGGACGAGTAAATGCCCAGGTGGTACTTGCCCCTCAACTCCAGCAGCCGCGAGATGCCCGGCCGCACGTGGTACCTTCGCTGGCCAGGGCCCAGGTATTCGCGCTCCAGCAGGGTGTTGTTGATGTCAAACAGCACCCAGGGCTTCTTGGCGTCCGTGGGCGCACGCCACTGGGGTGGAGCGATCGTCACGGGCAGCCGAGACTGACGTGCGGATTAAATGGGCCCAGCTGTGATCGCGCAGATTTATTGAAGAGCCTCGAACATAGACATCAGACAGGCCGGCCCAACCCAAAGGCACCATTAATGCTGCGTACCCGGTGTCTTGGACTTGACCTCGTCGGCCTACCCAGTCTGACTTTAGCCTGTCAAATTTTGCGTTAATAGACTACGTGATGGGGGTCGCATAGGGCATAACAGCACCACGCCCGGCCTGCCCGTCACCCACCATGCTGTCCGCCAGGGACCCGACATCGTCGACTGCCCGATTGCTCATCGCTGCTGCCCGCATCAATCGCTCGTAATGTGATGGTGTATATAGGAAATATATTTAATATAAATACTTCATCTTGTGTGTGTGTGTGTGTGCCTGCATGCACGGGTAGCGAGTGATCAAGAGCTCCAGGCCCATGCAAAGATTCGCGGACACCGGGTCGCATGCGCCCGGGCAGGAACGGGCCTAGGAGCCTTGTATTCGCACTACAGACCACACCATGGACACGTGCATTGACAATTTACCCAAAGCATATTGATTCTCACCAAGACAAGCCGGGCAGGGAGGTCGGCTTGAACATAGTCGGGAGCCATGGCGTCGCGACAGGACGTCTTCTGTGAGTGCCCATTGCTTGTGCCTGGCAGCAAGTACCTAGTCGATGACATGTAATTCCTTTCAAACGATCGCCCATCTCCCCGTACAGGCCGAACGGATGCCGAGATACAGTTGCTCAAGGGGCCTGACTCGCTCGAGTCGGCGGACAGCATCAGGCAAGTGGCCATGCGAAAGCGAGCTGTCTATCACTCGTAGATGACTGCGCTGTGAGCATGATGAAGACATGCCTGATGAGATGATTGGAAATGAACGTACAACTGATCGTCCCCACTGCACGCCCCCTCCTTTGCGCAGCGGCGAGGCCAGCTCCATCGTGTTCAGCCCCCAGGCCGACTGCCTGGCGGTGACCACCAGCCAGGGCATCGGCATCTACGACGCGGAGACCCTGGAGCGCAGGGTGCTGCTCCCGGTGGCGGGCACGCTGGCCGCCTCCTTCTCCACCACGGGCGCCTTCCTCGTGACGCAGAACCGCCCGGCCAAGGGCGTGGAGAACGACCGCAACCTCCGCGTCTGGCGCGTGAGCGACGGCGAGGCCGTGCTGGGGCTGCACCAGAAGAACTTCAACCGCGAGGAGTGGCCCAGCATCAAGTTTGGGCCCGAGGACCGGTTTGCCTACCACCGCGTCACCAACAACGTCCACGCCTATGACTGCAGCACCTTCCAGGGTGCGTGGGCCGAGCGCGAGCTGAGGAGGGGTTGTGCTCTGAATATTGCTATCATCTGCTAGGAAAGCTGTGGAGATCCATCCAAGAACCTCTCCCCGACCCCCTTTCTCCAATCTTACCCTACAGGCGTGGCGCACCGCATCCCGATCCCCAGCCTGGCATCCTTTGCGCCGTGCCCCGTGGAGCGGCAGGGCGCCAAGATCGCGGCCTACTGCCCCGAGATCAAGAGCAGCCCGGCCTCGGTCGGGGTCTACGCCGCCGACCCAGGGTCCAACGGCCAGATGATCTGCCGCAAGTCCTTCTTCAGGGTGCGCCAGTTTACCATCGTTTGTTGTCACCAAAATGGCACTCCCCTGCCACGTGTGTTCACAGAAGACGCGATATGCTTTAAGAAAAGCGTGTGCTCCTCTTCGTAATTATAGTCGCGCATGAGCGCTGGGCTCACACAATATCTCATCTTAAAACCCCCCTATCCTCCTCCTCCACCCTGACCTCTCGCAGTCCAACTCGGCGCAGCTGATGTGGAGCCCCAAGGGCGGGTCGGTGCTGGCGCTGGCCCTCTCGGACGTGGACGCCACCAACCAGAGCTACTACGGCGAGCAGAAGCTCTACTACCTGGCCGCCGACGGCAAGAAGGACTGCGCGGTCGAGCTGCCCAAGAGCGGGCCCATCCACGACGTGCAGTGGTCCCCCCGCGGCGACTACTTTGTCGTCGTCGCCGGCTTCATGCCCGCCAAGGCCATCCTCTTCTCCCACACCTGCGTCCCCAAGTTTGACCTGGGCAAGTGCATTTTGGAGGGATCGGGGCGCTGGGCATTCACGTCTGCTGACCAAGAAACGAGTATCCAACCAAGCGCGCACTCCTCCACCAAAACCAACCCCGCAGGGTCTGGGCCATACTCGCTCGTGCGGTGGAACCCCTTTGGACGCTACTTTGTGCTGGCAGGGTTTGGAAACTTGCCGGGCGATCTCGCCTTTTACGAGGTCGCCCAAAAGTCGGGCAACTGCAAGCGCATCGGCGCAACGCGGTAGGTCTGGGGGCAAGGCTGTCACTGTGTGTGTTTCTAGAGCCCAGTGCAAACTGACGCGCATCAATGTTCACGCCATGCCATCCATTCGCGAGCAGGGCGGAGAATGGCGTGGCGCTGGAGTGGTCACCGGACGGGCAGAAAGTGCTCATCTCGACCACCGCGCCACGACTGCGCGTGGACAATGGCATCCGCGTCGTGCGCGCCGACGCCAAGCTGCTCGCGCAAAAGGCCTACCCGCTGCTCTTGCAGGCCGCCTGGCGGCCCGTGCCACCTGGGACCTTCCAGGACAAGGCCCTGGACATCCCCAAGGATCAAGCCGACGGCCAGGCCGCCCCGGCGGTGCCAGAGGCACCGCCAGCGCCTAAGGGCTACGTGCCCCCGCACCTGAGAAACAACCCGGCGGCGGCGGCGGCTGCGCGCGCCAAGTTTTCTTTGGCGCGCGACGAGAACGATCGCGGTGGCAAGATTGTGTCCGGGGTCAAGGCTGCGGCGACCCCTGCTGCACCTGTCAAGCCAGTGAGGGTCATCCCCGGGCTGCCACCTGAAGGTGAGTGCGGCGCGGGCACACATCTTGCTGTGCCCCCACCGAGTGCGGTCATGTTTTGCGTATTTGATATCACCCTCCTTCACCTCCACCCCAGAGGCCAAGCCCAAGGCGCCCAAGAAGGCCAAGCGGAAAACCAAGGCGAAGCAGGCACAGGAGGGTGTGGCAAACCTGAGCATTCAATAAACAGTCGGTGCATGCTGTCCCATGAGGGGGCGATGAGCAACCTTGTTGATGAAAGGCAGACCCATAGGAGCACCAGGAGAGGTGGTGCCCCCCCTAGTGGAAGCAAAGCAGACCACGCAAGCGCAATGGCTATTCAATGATTCGCCGCACAATGCGCAAAAGCTTGATGGCATGGCACGGCGCGTAGTGGCACGGTGCACAGCTGTCGACAGGGGACCCCCGGAAGGGGGGGCATGGATTCGTACGAACTCGTTGCCACCCGCGTCAAGCTCGCGATCTCAGACCCCTTGTCACATCCAGCCAATGCACAACGATACAAATGGTTGCGATTTATTTGCAGACAGGCTATGTGGCAAAATGGATCGGTGAAACGGGCCGCGAGCCCAGCCCTACGAACAACATGGGGCCGCCGTCACGGCGCTCGCAAGCTGAACCCCAAGATCGTGTGCAAGCCGCATTCGAATAGCCTACCGCAAAGGCACCGTCGGGCCCAGAAACCATGGTCTCCCATGATGTTTCATGGGCACATGGGTGGAGCTGGGACACCTATTAGGGAAGCTGGGCGTCATGCGTAACAACGCTAACAACCCGGAGGTTGATAGGTGTCCCACATTCGAATGCTGGAGGAACAGCGAGAGCCCGCCCCCCATGCGCTGGGGTCACTCCACCTGCGTATAAAGCCAGGCATTGCCTTCAAGGCTACGTTTTTTGTCCCCCATCAGACATTATAAAGTGCATTGGCCGCTGTTGACCCAGCTGCGGCGGCCAAGGATCGCCATGATCCGCCGTCACGAGTGGCCTCCACTCGTCGTCGTCATCGTGTTGTTGGCGACGAGCATTTCAGCCACAACTGCGCAAGTCGCAACTCTTGATCTAACCTCTTCATTTGCTACATGCAATGAAACGGTATCGATCCAATCGAATGTGCTTCCCGGCGGGGTAGAAAACTGCTTCGTTGTTACCAGTCTCTACCCCCGGCGATGTGCCTGTATGTCCAACAGCTGCGCGGTTCCCAGCTTGGCTGGGAGCCCCGCATGCTTCATTTGCCAAAGAGGTGAGGGCATGGCATGGCATTGGTTCCGATTATCGCGGCCAAAGCCCGCTTCCCGGTGACGAGACCCAGGTCTGTCACGCGGCTGGCAAAGGGGCGGACGACTCACACGTGTCCCACCCGATTTCATGTAGGCTGGGGTGTGTACAGCAGCCTGGACGAGTGTCTCAGTGCCGGTGAGGTGGTCATCAATGCCGAGCCAACCTATCCCGATCCGGAATACCCTTTCCCATCGTGCCCGTCCACGGCCCCATCCGCGGTGAGTTGCTATGGTTTTGGCTGTGTGCACGGCGTGTATCAGGGGCCAATGAAGGTCCGGGACTCGTCCTCACCCGTTACCCCCCGGCCCCCTGCGCAGGCCGGTCGCACCAATTGCCCCTTTCTGGACACAAACCTGCGCTCATGGAACGATGCCAGTGTTTGGGGCGGATCGGTCCCCCAGCCGGGCACGATCGTCACCCTTCCCGAAAACACTCGGGTCCTGGTCTCGGGCTGCATGATCAACCAGAACGCAACCTACACCCAGATTGTCATCCCAGCCTCCAGCGAGGTACGACGAGGTTTTTAATCAATTGGCATGAGAACACTTGATTCGTTGAAACCGGTGTTCACCACTCCACCTCACCCTGCCAACCTCTTGCAGCTCGTCATCGATGACAACACCATTGTGTGGAACTTGGGCTCCATCGATGTGTATGGCAAGCTGACGGCCGGGTCCGAGACCTGTCGCCTGCAGTCGCGCATCACCTTCCAGTTTCGCATCGCCAATGGGATCAGCACGTTTGCCTTTGGGATCCGTGTGCGCCCCGGCGGCACCATCAACATGCACGGCATTCGGTACAACCCCACCTGGACCCGCCTGGCCTCCACCCTGGAGGTGGGCACCACGTCCATCAAACTCCAGGACGCCGTGGACTGGCAGCCAGGCCAGCAGATCTTTGTCACGACCACCATCTGGCGCGACCTGATCGACAACCAGAACGAGGTCTTCACCATCACCGCCGTGTCGGCGGATGGCAAGACCGTCACGGTGGCGGAGAGCGCCCAAAACATGCACTACGGGTGGGTTACAGAGCTTTTTTGGGGAGGGGAGGAGGTACACCATCTTACTGCAAAACTGACCGCGTTGGCAAACAACTCGAGATACTCAACTCCCTTTTGCCATGTCTCGCAGAGGCCAAGAGTACCAGGCGGAAGTGGGTCTGCTCTCTCGCAACATCCTGGTGACCGGCGAGACCGCCATGGACACGCACAAGCTGGGAGCGCACATCCGCGTCGAGGGCAGCGGCCGCATCTCCGGCACGCAGATCGTTCGCGGAGGCCAGTACAACGTCATGGGCGCCTACCCGTTCCATTTCCACATGATCGGCGACGGCTCCGGCATGTACTTTGCCGACAACAGCGTCTACAAGTGCGTTTGTTCGGTGGTGGTTTTGGAGAGCAAAGGGCTTTTGAGTGAGAGTTTGATTTTGTGCTTGGGTAGGGGGACGCCCTGAAGGACTAATCTTATCGTCAACATTGACCAACATATCTCATTATGAACAACCCCTCCCCCATCTTCCACAGGTCCTACTTCCGGTGCTACGTGGTCCACGGCACCAACAACACGGTGGTGCAGCGCAACACGGCCTTTGACAATTGGGGCCACTGCTACTACCTGGAGGACGGCGTGGAGGAGCTGAACACCATCCAGCACAACCTGGCCGCCCTCGTCCGCGTCATGGGCACGGTGAGTTTTCAGGAGAGGGTTGATAGGGCTTTGACTCGGTTGATAGATGGACTCGGGTCAGGAATGGAGCTGCTGGTGGTCGATAGCATCTCTGCATGCAAGCCTGCTGCGATGGACACATTGGAGGCTCCCTCCCCCTGGCGGCGCCCTCGTTGGCTGCGCATTGCGCCGGCACGTGTTTTACCCGTCCCTCACCATCTTCCTCCCATCTTCCTCCCTCCTCCAGCCGAGCTCCGGCGTGGACCAGAGCGGCACGACCACCGCGACCTCCAGCAGCGGCCTGGAAAACCCTTCGGACAACAGCGCCTCGGGCTTCTACGTCACCAACCCGCGCAACAGCATCGTGGGCAACGCCGCCTCGGGCGGCTACTCGGGCTTCTTCTACCCGGTGCTGCCGGCGCCGCTCGGCCTGAACCGCGCGGTGCCGCTGGTCCCCAGCACGCGGCCGATGCTGCTTTTCGACGGCAACAGCGCGCACTCCTCGGGCTACTTCTGGGAGAACGCGGGCTGCATCTACTTTGGCGGCAAGATCTACTACGTGGGCAACGACCTGACCTACAACTCTGGGCGCAACGAGTTTGACACGCGGTCGCTGGACGGCTCGCCCGCCTTCATGGAGTTCTCCAACGTCAAGACCTTTTTGTGCATGTCGGGGCACATGTCCTGGGGCGCGCGCATGGAGCTGCGCAACTACACCGCGCACGACGTCGTGCGCGGCGCGACCATGTTTGGCGACGCGCTGCTGCAGGGCGCGCACATCCAGTACGCGTCCTCCAACCCGGCCTCGCAGTTCCCCGGGGACATCGGCGACCTGCCCCCCGCGGCCGGGTTCCAGTGGTACGACACCAGCACGCAGACGCTGATCGTGGACACCACCTTTGCCAACTACTCCTACCAGCCCGACCTGGGCAACTTCCGGCCCTCCTGCTTCTACTCCATGACGCACAGCGACCAGTACAAGCCGCTCTACATGTCGGTGGCCAAGAACATCTCCTACGTCGACGTCGACTACGACGCCATCATCCGCCTGGACGTCAAGCAGACCGGCTCCTCGCGCATGTTCAACTTCCTCGACTGGGACGGCAGCGCCACGCTGTCCACGGGCCCGCAGATCGTGGGCGGCTGGCCCACCTGGTGGGACCTCGCGCCCGACTGCTTCTACCAGAACAACTGGAACACCTGGACCTGCCCGCAGCGCGACGCGCAGGTCCCCGCGCGCCTGGACGTGCGCATCCCGGGCACCACCATCCAGTGGGGCACCGGCGCCTCGGCCGACCCCACGCCCGCCAACTACATCGGCTACGTCGCGCAGTTTGGGCACCAGGGCGACGAGGCGCGCAGCATGGTCATCACGCGCAACGAGGGCATCACGGGCGTCACGGGCATCACCGGCTGGTACGCGCACCTCAACAGCGGCGCGCCCTCGCAGCTGCAGATCTTCCTCACCCAGGTGCCCAAGGGCACCTCCATCATCTGGGCCATGCGCTACCCCTCAGGTGGGGTAGAGTTGGGGGGGGGGGGGGGGGGGGCTGTTCTGCATGGGCAGCGATGGCCATAGTTGCTTGATTCTGGCACCAAGTAGGTGCTTGTTGCGACCACATCGATGCAGCGTCTCCTTCTCACACCCGACACCACCACCACCACCACACCTGAATGCAGGCACCAGGTTCACGATCAAGCGCGAGTACAAGTACTACGCGAACAACAACAGGGACATCCCCGCCGCCTCGTCCCTCAACGCGCTGGTCAACGACGCCGAGTCGACCTACTTTTTCGATGGTCCGTGGAGGAGAGGCTGGGAGTCAGCGGGACTATCCGTTTGCACTGCTCATCACCCAACCCCACTCGCATCCCTGTTCAGGCACGTACCTCTACATCAAGGTCCTCGACCCCGGCGATGCGGAGACAGAGGTATGAAAGGGAGTGATGCAGAGGGGTAAAAGCATGACTACATTTCTGCCAAGAAAATACAGCAATCCATGTCCCACCCATTTCCCTCATTTACCGCTTGGCCAGAACGCCGCCTTCATCCGCGCCGGCATCTACCTGCCCGGCTCACGCTACTTCTCGGGCTGGTACTCCGTCTCCACAAACCTTGGGAGCAGCTGGACGCCACTGTCCTCCATGAGCAACGAGATCCCTCCCGCCGTAGGCACGGTCGGAGCGCCGCTGGCCACGGCCTGGGTGCCCGCGGGCTTCACCGGCGAGACCCCCTCCCCCTCGCCACCGGCCGGCGGGCCCCCGCCCCCCGGCTGCAGCGACGTGCCGCCCTCGCCAGACTACACCTGCGCACAGCAGGCTGCGTTTGGCAAGTGCAGGTACGAGGTGGTTGCTCGGACGATTATTCATTATAGGAGGACTTGTTATGGCGTGATGCTGATGGGGAAATACTATTGCTTCCTCCTGACTTTCCGCTCTTTCCATCTGCAGCGAGAGCTGGATGCTTTCTGGAAACTACTGCGAGACGACCTGCGGGCGGTGCCAACCGACGCCGGAGGCAGAGTCTCCCGGCGTTGGATCGCCGCCGCCAGCATCCCCGCCCAGCACGGAATCTCCACCTGTCGCATCGCCGCCTGTCGCGGAATCTCCACCTGTTGTGGAGTCTCCTCCTGTCGCGTCGCCGCCTGCCGTCGAGTCTCCTCCCGTCTCGTCACCTCCAGCGGTCGAGTCTCCTCCTGTTGCCTCCCCGCCTGCGGTGGAGTCTCCTCCCCCTGCCGCATCGCCACCCATTGCGGAGCCTGAGGAAGAACCGCCAGCTGCAGAGCTTCCAGCGCCAGAGCCTGTACAGGAGGAGCCTGCTGAGGAGCCGCCTACACCAGAGATCCCAGCACCTGAGCCGCCTGTGGTCGAACCTCCCATGGTCGAGTCCCCTTCACCGGTCCAGTCTCCACCCACGGTCGAGTCCCCTTCACCGGTCCAGTCTCCGCCCACGGTCGAGTCCCCTTCACCGGTCCAGTCTCCACCCACGGTCGAGTCCCCTTCACCGGTCCAGTCTCCACCCACGGTCGAGTCCCCACCACCGGTCCAGTCTCCGCCCACGGTCGAGTCCCCACCACCGGTCCAGTCTCCGCCCATTGTCGAGCCGCCCGCAGTCGAGGTTCCTCCTGGCCTGGAGATCCCCATGCCCGAAAGCCCGCTCCCGCCTCCTCCTGCCGTGTGCACCGACATCCAGCCCAGCGGCAACTACACCTGTGCCGAACAACTGGCATGGGGAAAGTGCGAGTATGTGGCGATGGCTATGATGTTTGTGGGTTTGAAAAATTGACCTTCCAGCTTGTTGCCTGTTCATCCGGCCGTGCTCACAAACCCCAACCCTCCTGCCTCGCACAGCGCTGTTTGGATGGTGGAGGGCGACTACTGCGCCCAGACCTGCGGCCGTTGCCTCATCCCCACCCCATCTACGGACTGCGGCGATGTGTCCCCGGTCCCGGATGTGGCCTGCGAGGCCTATGTCGCCATTGGAGCTTGCGAGTACGCAGTCTTGGGGTGGATATGGAAACACATACCTGAGCGGGCGTGCTCTACGGCACGGTTCAACCAACTCACACCGCTCGTATCCCCTCCTCAGGTTGGCCTGGATGCGGCAGAATCGCTACTGCTCCGAGAGCTGCGGCTTCTGCATCCCAATCATCACCCTGCCACCTCTTGTCGAACCTGCTGAGCCAAGCCCCGAGCCAAGCCCGGTCACCTCGCCGAGCCCAAGCCCTTCGCCGATCAGCAGCCCTCCACCAAGCCCATCTCCCATCAGCAGCCCTCCGCCGAGCCCATCTCCCATCAGCAGCCCTCCACCAAGCCCATCTCCCATCAGCAGCCCTCCACCAAGCCCATCTCCCATCAGCAGCCCTCCGCCGAGCCCCTCGCCCATCAGCAGTCCTCCGCCGAGCCCCTCGCCAATCGGCAGTCCTCCACCAAGCCCCTCGCCAATCGGCAGTCCGTCCCCGTCACCAAGCCCCTCGCCCATCAGCAGCCCTTCGCCGAGCCCAAGCCCTTCGCCATCTCCTGGAGCAGAGTGCACGGATACCCCCACCCCGGATGGCTACACTTGCGCTCAGCAAAAGGGCTGGGGTCAGTGCGAGGAGAGCTGGATGATCAACGGTGACTACTGCGCGCAAACGTGCGGCCGGTGCGATGCAGCGGCGTGCTCCGACACCCCCACTCCCGACGGCTACACCTGCGCGCAACAGCAAGGCTGGGGCAAGTGCGACGAGTCCTGGATGATTAGCGGCAACTATTGCGCTCAAACATGCGGGCGCTGCGGCTCGACGGCGTGCACGGATGCCCCCACCCCCGACGGCTACACGTGTGCCCAGCAGCAGGGCTGGGGCAAGTGCAACGAACCCTGGATGCTCAGCGGCGACTACTGCGCGCAGACATGCGGGCGCTGCGGTACTCCCTCCCCGCCGCCCGCGTGCTCGGACGTGCAGCCTCCCGGCATCTTCACCTGCGAGCAGCAAAAGGCGTGGGGCCAGTGCTCCACGTTGTGGATGGTCTTTGGCGGCTTTTGCGAGGCGACCTGCGGCCGATGCGCAGGCATCAACTCTGTCACGGACGCCGAGTCCCTGGTCCCGGAGGGCGAGAGCTTGGCCACAGTGGACTCTGTCGAAGATACGCCCTTGGAGGAAGACGCGTCGAGCTCGGAGGTGATGCCGTCAGAGACCTGGGCTGTGACTGGCACTGGAGAGGAGGCCTTGCGTGTGGTCACGGTGGATTCTGTCGAGGATGTGCCCTTGGACGAGAACGCGTTGACCTCTGAGGTGATGCCGTCGGAGACCTGGGAAGCGACCGGTCGTGGTGAGGAGGCCTTGCGTGTGGTCACGGTGGACTCTGTCGAGGCTGCGCCATTGGAGGAACAAGCGCCGAGCTCCGAGGTGATGCCGTCGGAGAGCTGGGAAGTGATCGGGCGCGGCGAAGAGGCCTTGCGCTTGGTGCCAACGCCACAGCAAGAGCCTGCGGAGACCCCGATGACTCAGGCTGATGGCCTTCTGGTCCAAGATCCGTCGCCCGCCTCTGAGCTGCAACCTGTGGCAGTCGCCCTTCCAGAGGAAGAGCCGGAGGCAGCGGAGCAGCAGGCTCCCCTTGCCGAGCCTACAACCGATGAGGAGGAGGCCTTGCCTGCCGTGGGCCTGCTGCTCGGGGTGCCTGAGGATGAAGGCCAGGCCAGCATCAACTCCCTGGAGCAGGCTCTGGTGAGCGAGACCCCCACGGAGACGGCCACGATCAACTCGGAGAACCTGTCCTGCCCGCCCGACATCGTCCCGCCCGACATGACCTGCGAGGAGGTCAAGTACCTCGGCCTGTGCTTCTCCCTGGACATTTCCCAGGTAAACGTCGATGAGCTCTTCTTGGGGATTGGCGGAGGGGTGTCATTTTTATGAATTTCTAGAGCTTTTCAGTGGCGCACAACTCATCCACCAGCAAACACGATCAACCGTATGCAGGGTGGCTACTGCACGAGGACGTGTGGCTTCTGCGCGCCGGCGCCGCCACCCGCCACCAGCCTGGAGATCACCATCGACACGGCGGAGCCATCGCCATCCCCGTCCGTCGTGCTGCCGCAGTCGGTCGTCAACTCGTTTGCTCCAGGCTGTGCCGACCTCCCGCCCCCGGGCGCCGTCTCCTGCGCGGTACGTGATGTGGGGGGGAGGGCTAGTTTTGCCTTTCTTTTGGTCACGAATGCATGCACCCGCTGGTGTCTTCAAAAATGAGCGTGCCCACCATTCACCGCCACTTCCGTACCACAGGCGTACATGACCTACAGCAGCTGCGACAGCGACATCCTCTCCACGGGCGAGTACTGCGCTCTGACGTGCAACCGCTGCGTGGTCACCAGCGCCGTGGCCCCGCTGGCGGGCCCCATGGTGTCGCCCAACCCGGCTGGGCGCAAGCTCCTCGTCGGGGCTCGCAGCCAACGGCGGTAGCGAGCTGGCTGGTATCTGGCCCATATTTTTTCCCTGCCGCCGCCCTTGGCGGGGTGTGGCCATGCTCCGTGTCCCCTAGTGTCCATCGTCTCCCTCTGGCTGCCGCGTTTCTAGATCAACTGTGCCGCTCTGTCTTTGGTGTGCTCCAGCGTCTCCGCCGCGTTTTGCTCAAGACCCTCTGAGAACAGAGGCGTCTGCTTGCCCATGTGCCCGCTTTGGCTAACATTTGCGCGTAATCTTGACTGCAGAGGTCCTACCTCGCCCCAGGCTCCATTGCTTTCGCCTGTAACTAACTACTACGCTGGGGGGTTGGAGCGTGCATGGTGCGGGATCTGAGACACATCCACGTCATGCGCCACTTTGGATGCCATCGGCGCGCCCACCGAGCCGGAAACCCTGATGCGCACGGTTCATCGCCCACGGGATCCAAGGTGCACATTGGCCCGTGACCAGCATCCCGCGTTTTTATATGTTTATCCTACCATTCGTGCAACATGTGGGAGTTTTGGTGAGCTGGCGTCGGGGTCCTCCGGGGGGATTTGTCAATGCAGGGGTCGGGCCCGGTGCCGGATGACCATGATGGATGACTATTAGAAATGCCACACAACCCGACTCTGGATTCGCGCAGGAGGGAAAAGGAGGCCTCTGAGCGAGTAAACTCGCGGCAGAGCTCCCTCGGCGCGAGCCTGACCCCGCGAGGTGAGGCACGATGGGGGTGGGGGCTCACATGCAACAGGCATGGGTGGCAGTCGTGTCCACGTTTCTCCTCCCTTCACCATCTGGACGCATGTCCCAAGCAGAGTCGGCCGATGAGGAACAGGAGTCTCCCACCCACATCATCTTCAAGGATCTGAAGCTGCTTGCCGATCACAACTATGACACTGGTGCGAGAGAGGCACAGGGTTTTATGCGTGGAAGGGGTGTTTGGGAACAAGAGAGGGGAATGGGAGGATGTGATGTTCAGGGGAGACCCGTGCCGCTGGCCTCATTCTCGCCGTTCCTCCCTGCAGCGGATGAGGAAGACGCGGCGGGTGCTCGCGGCGCGTCCGATGGGTCCAACGCTTCAAAACCCCCTTCTGGGCGGGTGAGCTGCCCTGGGGGTAGCGCTTTTGTCTACAATAAACGTGCAAGCGTCCGGCACGAACACTCGCAGCGCGTGTCGATGGTTTCCCAAATCAGAAACCCCTCCATCTGCCCCCCCTCCGCAGCCCCGCCTGAAGCGTGTGGACCGCCAGAAGCTGATTGTGATCCTGGTGGGCCTCCCCGCCCGCGGCAAGACCTTTCTCTGCAACAAGCTCATGTGCTACCTCAACTGGCTGGGGCACCCAACGCGCCACTTCAACGTGGGCATGTACCGCCGCCACGCCTTTAATGGCCGCGATGCCGACGCCGACTTTTTCGACGCCGACAACCCCAAGGGGCTGGAGGTGAGGGCCAAGGCGCTGTCGGACGCGCTGGACGACCTGGAGGCCTGGCTGGCCGCTGGTAAGGCGAAGATTGTGGGGGTAAATCGAGGAGTCTAGGAGCGCACAGGGATATCTAGGAACTGCGTTGCGAATTGACCACGACGAGGTCTCTTTCAACAGATTATATGCCCCTTATCACGAAAACATATGATAAGACCCCCCATCACTTTGCCTCCCCTGCAGACTCCGCGCAGGTGGCGGTGCTGGACGCGACCAACAGCACGCAGGATCGGCGCAACCTCTTGCGCGACCGCTTCCACGGCCGCTGGCAGTACGTCTTCATCGAGTCCATCTGCAACGACCCGGTCGTGCTGGAGCGCAACTACATGTGGAAGATGATCTACAGCCCCGACTACAAGGACATGGACCGGGAAGCTGCCTGGAAGGTGGGCTGAGAGTTAATTTTTTGGGGGGGGGAGGGGGGTCTGAGAAGGATGGAATGCGGAGCCTTTGCGTGATACGCACATGATCTCCCTGTCCCAACCCAACCCTCCCTCACACTTTTTACCCCATACACCAAACCACGCAGGACTTTACGGGCCGCATCAAAAAGTACGAGGCGGTGTACGAGACGATCTCGGACCGGAACATCCACTACATCAAGCTCATCGACATGGTCACGGGCAAGGGGTACATGGACGTCAACCGCATCTCCGGCTACATCCCCGGCAAAATGGTGTTTTACCTGATGCAGGCAAGTGTGTGTTGGGGGGTGAGCGTCAAGACACCCACTCAGCAAGTATCTCCCACCTCCAACCTCCCACCCACCAATTCTACTCCACACAGGTGTGCAAGGGCCTGGGCCAGCGTCGCCGCATCTGGCTGACGCGCCACGGCGAGTCCGAGTACAACACGATGGGCAAGATCGGGGGCAACAGCGGGCTCAGCGCGCGCGGCCAGGTGTACGCGCGCATGCTGCCCGAGATCCTGATGGACCGCGTGGTGCCGCTGCGCGAGGGCGGCGGGCAGGTGCCGGTGGCGGTGTGGACGTCGACGCTGGCGCGGACCATCATCACGGCCAGCGGGCTGCCCTTCCCCAAGGTGCAGTGGAAGGCGCTGGACGAGATCCAGTCGGGCATCTGCGACGGCATGACCTACCAGGAGATCGCGGCGCGCCTGCCGGGCGAGTTTGAGCTGCGCAAGCGCGACAAGCTGCGCTACCGCTACCCCAGCGGCGAGTCGTACATGGACGTCATCCAGCGCCTGGACCCGGTGATCTCCGAGGTCGAGCGCGAGCGCGACTGCGTCTGCATCGTGGCGCACCAGGCCGTGCTGCGCGCGCTCTACGGCTACTTCATGAACCGGCCGCTGGACGAGGTGCCCAGCCTCAACATCCCGCTGCACACCATCATGGAGCTCACGCCGCAGCCGGACGGCACCATGCACGAGACGCGCTTCGCCGTCGACGTCGACCACGCGCTGCGCGAGGGCTGGCGCCCCGCAGAGGCGGCGGCGCGCGGGCCCGCGCGCGAGCGCGGCAGCGACCTCATGCGGCGCAGCATGAGCCTCAAGGAGCTGCGCCACAAGGAGTTTGTGCGCCAGCTCGACGCCTTTGGCCGGCTCGTGGACGATGACGACGATGCGGGGCAGGTCTTGCCCTAGGTTTAGAAGAGGAGGAGGAAGAGTCGGAGGGGAGAGTAAGTTCCTTTTGCAGTTGGATCACCCCAACTGATCTCTTCTGATCATCATCATCACGTCCTTCCAGGATTCTGGCGTCCAGCCCCAAACAATCGCTCATTTTTGGCATGCAAGCGAGGTCCTCATCCTCTGCTTCTTCTATAAACTATATGCAACACCAATGTAATTGAGCACAACTATAATAGTGAAGCCGAGTACCTCTCCACCAACTACTCCTGTCACATCCCACCCCATAGTTCGTTCCGGATCCGCCGGTTTTGCTGCAGCATGGGGCTGCTGCAGCGTCAGCGAAAGGCGATTCTGGCAGGCCCGGCCCTGGCCCGATAGACGCCCCGGACCGCAGGAATGCGATCCACATCCCAGATCATTTACCCCACCCTACACAACGGCCACCGGCGCGATGCAGAGCGCGCTCAAAACCGTGACCAACCCCGTCTCGGGGGTCTCGCCCCGCCCCGCCCCGGCCGGGTCCTGGGTGCCCGGCGTCCATGTGGCCCGGCGCCAGGTCTTCCGAGGTGCGTGGATGCGGTTTGCAAAGTGATCACAGGCCCGGTACGCCCCGCGCGGTGCGCTGATCAGGCGCCCGCTCCCGTCGCAGGTGGGCCCCTGCGTGCCAAGTCGGCCAAGAAGGAGATGATGATGTGGGAGGCCCTGCGCGAGGGCCTGGACGAGGAGATGGAGCGCGACCCCAAAGTCTGCCTCATTGGTGCGTTGGTGGTGATGGGTTGTGTGGGAAGGGAAGGGTAGGGTGTGTGACGAGAGGTGGAGGAGGAGTTGTGTGCGCGCGTGTTGACCAGTGGGGGATGAGGAGAGGTGCCACACCCAGTTGTCCCTCTCATCACCCTCTACTTCTCTCTCACCCCCTCTCCTAATAAAATAGGTGAGGACGTGGGGCACTATGGCGGTTCGTACAAGGTGTCGTACGGCTTGCACAAAAAGTACGGCGACATGCGCCTGCTGGACACGCCCATCTGCGAGAACGGGTTCCTGGGCATGGGCGTGGGCGCGGCGATGACGGGCCTTCGGCCCGTGGTGGAGGGCATGAACATGGGCTTTTTGCTGCTGGCCTTTAACCAGATCAGCAACAACTGCGGCATGCTGCACTACACGAGCGGCGGGCAGTACAAGGTCCCGATGGTCGTGCGCGGGCCCGGCGGCGTGGGGCGCCAGCTGGGCGCGGAGCACTCGCAGCGCCTCGAGTCCTACTTCCAGTCCATCCCCGGCGTGCAGCTGGTGGCGGTGTCCACTCCTAAAAACGCCAAGGCCCTGTTCAAGGCGGCCATTCGCTCGGACAACCCCATCATCTTCTTCGAGCACGTGCTGCTGTACAACATCAAGGGCGAGGTGGAGGGCCCCGACCACGTGCAGAGCCTGGAGCGCGCCGAGGTCGTGCGCCCGGGAGCCGACGTGACGATTCTGTGCTACTCGCGTATGCGCTACGTCGCCATGCAGGCCGTGCAGCAGCTGGAGCGTGAGGGCTACGACCCCGAGGTCATCGACCTCATCTCGCTCAAGCCCTTTGACATGGAGACCATCACGCGCTCCGTGCGCAAGACGCGGCGCGTCATCATCGTGGAGGAGTGCATGAAGACCGGCGGCATCGGCGCCTCGCTCTCCGCCGTCATCCACGAGTCCCTCTTCGACGACCTCGACCACGAGGTCATCCGGCTCTCCTCCCAGGACGTCCCCACCGCCTACGCCTACGAACTGGAGGCCGCAACCATCGTCCAGCCCGAGAAAGTTATCGCCGCCGTGAAAAAGGTCGTCGGCAGCCCATCCAAGGCCCTCAGCTACGCGTGAGAAGATGCGACAAATTTTTCGAGGCAGCGACGATCGTGGGATGTCTGATTGATTGATCGACGTACAATGGGGGTACTCGTGTGAAGAGGCAAGCGTCGAGCAGCGTCTTTTGTCTCATCATAGAGGAAGAGTCTTGCCGACGACAATGACCCGCGGCGCCGTTTGAAATTGTGCGCGCCGCGGTCAGGCTCGATCCCGCCCTTTCTTCAATCGATCAACTCCCTCCCTCGCTCCCATCTTGTGTTTATATGAGACGTGTCGTGCCAACGACCCAAGAATGTTTGTCCCTGGCTGCACAACAACCACTTGAAAACCAAAAATTATGTACAGGGCGAGCCAAGCAGCGGAGAGGGTGCGCTAGAGGGTATTTTTGGACGAACAGATGAGCCTCCTAGAGGCCGACGCGCTTGAGCAGGCCCTTGACCCCGGAATGGATCTTGGACCTGCGCAGGATTTGGAAGGGGCACCAGGATATTATGTCGATTGGGCCCCTACAGCTGTGTCCTGTATGTAGCGACGTCTTTCAAACTACTGGTCCCAATCTTCAAAGACAAGTACCGCCCCCTTCAGTAGAGACCCAGCTCACAAAGACACTCACCTGTCCTCCTCGGAGGCGACGTATCGGAATGCCGCATAGCCGCTGGTGAGGAATCCAAGCAGCTGAAACACGTTGCTGACCTGCGGCAGTCATGGGGAGGAGACCAGACATTGACCACCCAAAAGATGCTGAAATCGGCCCCTCTGGTCAGCACTTTGCCAGCCCCTACACACAACTATTGCGATCCCATGCAATGCAAGGATTGTCTTGTGCCAGCACCATATCTCACCCCAGGTAGGGCATCGAGCCGCTCCAGAATGCCAGACACAATGTAGAGGGTCAGCAGGCCACCGGCAACCGTGCCAATCACGGTAGGCTTGTCTTCCATGGCGTTCCACTTGCCCTGCGGGAGTGATAAGGTGATGAGCGCATACACAGTTACAAATGATTCCACAATTCGATGCTTTCATCGGATCATCATTCATGCTACAATCATGAACACGCGCCCCCGGGTGCGTGCGGGAAGCGAAAAAGATGGACCCATAACAACACCCGTCACTCCTTCGCACCTTGGCTGCCCCCAGCAACTCTTCCGCACGCCCCGAGACGCTCGACATCAAATCGCTGCGGGGTGCGCTGGCAACGTTGAACAGGTTGATCACCTGCTTGCGGGGCTCTTCGATCGTGGCGTGGCTGTCGACCTCATTGAAAGACCGGGCCACAGTGCGCCTCTGCTGCGGGCGGGTGCTGACCAGGCCCGGGCGGCAGGGCAGGACCGTCGGCCTGAGCGCAGAGCGAGCGGGAACTCAGTATGATACAACCTATGCACATTTCATGGGCATGGCGTGCAGGTAATGATGCTTGCCGGGCCCCTGTCCACTTCGCCACCCCGCACAATAGCTGTCACCCACGACCCCCACGACATCGCAAGAGCGCCATATTTCGCACCTCAGAAGTCGGGAGCTGCTGATCTGCATTACTGCAAACTAATTCAGGTAGAAGCAAAGGAGTCCGAAATTTGATTTGCGAAAATGCGGCTCTGGGGTCCCGTCAAGCGTCCACAAGTGCATGAAGCCCGGCTTTCGAATTCATGGCTTGCCACCAAGGCGCGCGAAACACGTGGTATCTCAAGAGTACCTCGGGCAGGCCCTGTCCCCTGCATCTCCTCATTAGCCCCTCCCGGACGCTCGCATGCGCACTCAACGGCCATCGTTCGTCTCCTTTGACCTTTGATGAAAGGGTTGATGTAACCTCAATGGCTGATGGCGGCCCTGGCCGCAATCTGGCCATGTCCCCGGATACCACGTCCAACCCATAATGCGCTCGCTGGCCGGTCGCCTCGGCCAGGTCTTGCCCCCTGGCGAGGCAGCCTGCGCCTTGAACGGGGTCTCAATCTATGCCTCAGAGCTGATGCGGCGGAGGAGACCCAAACGGAGCCTGAGGCCCCGCCGCCCATCACCCGGCTGAACAGGGTGCGTGAGTTGTCGATGTGGCAGGTGGACCGGGATTGCGCTGGTGAATTACGGATAACTGGATAGGTAGTTGAAAGCGTTTCAAGTGCGGCCTGTTCCAATCTCGCAGGCGATCGCGTCGAGCGGGCTGTGCTCCAGGCGTGCGGCCGACAGACTCATCAAGCAGGGCGTAGTCACCGTCAATGACACTATTGTGGAGGATCTGGCCACCTTTGTGGGCTTGAATGACAAGGTGCTTCGTGTTAGGGGGCGCGGATTTTTCTATTAAGAAGCAGCAATGTGCGTGCCGAGAACACAGGGTGCAGATTATCCCCCACATTTGCATGACCCCCCCGCCCTGCTGTTCCCCTTCCCCTACATCCAGGTGTGCATCAACGGCAAGCAGATCTGGCGGTCCCAGATCAAGCTTTACTACTTTGCCGTGAACAAGCCCAAGGGCTACATCTGCAGCGCCAAGCCGTTGTACGAGGACGAGAGGACGGCCATCAGCCTGATGAACGACTGGCTGGAGCAGTGGAAAGCGCGGAACCCAGAGGTGAGGTGTGGGCAGGGGAGTACTGAGCGGAGTATGCTTGTGAGCAGGTTCATCAACCAAACGTGCATTTGTAACATCGCCTGCAATCGTCTTGCTGCCGCAGAAGCCCGTGCCCCGCCTCTTCACGGTCGGCCGGCTGGATGTGCAATCGGTGGGCCTCATCTTCATCACCAACGACGGCGAATGGGCCTCAAGGTACGGAGTAATGTTGGGAGGTTCTGTCAGCCCTGCATGCACGTTCGTGGCCGATGATGAAGCAAATTAGGACAATCCAACTCTGAACCCCGTATGGGGGATGTTGTCTTTCTAATTACACGAGCTTTTCAATACTGAGGCACTTTAATTTGCGATGCGCTGTGGGTCGTGTGCTTGTGTGTGGCCTGATTTGGAGCAAGCGAGCTTGCTCGCTTAGAGACCATGCTGCATGAGATGAGACTAGTCCCTTTTTGCGTATTACATCAATGCATTCTCTGAAATACCCCCTCTCCCCCGCCCCCATCTGATCTCGCCCAGGATGATCCACCCATCGTATGGTCTGACCAAGGAGTACAACGTGACGCTGACGAGGCGCCCGCTGCCCTCGGAGATGCGGCGGCTGGCGCAGAGCGTGGAGGTGGAGCCGGGGGTCCGGGTGACCCCCGTGTCCGTCTCCCTGGACGAGAGCCGGCCCGGCGAGTCGGCGAGAGTCCGCATTGTCCTGTCGGAGGGCCGGACCCACGAGATCCGCAAGCTGGTGGCCACGGCGGGGCTCAACCTGAAGACCCTGCGTCGGACCCGCATCGGCGATTACCGGCTTCCGAAAGAGGTTCCCTTTGGTTCCTTTGTCAGGCTCACCCGGCCAGAGGCCTGGAATCTGGTCAAGCGAAAGAAGGTTCCCGATCAAGCTCCTGTCATGGTGTCGCGAGGCGGCCAGGAATCGGATGATGAGGAGATGTAGAGTATGTCATCGCAATCCTCCTTTTCTGTGTGTGCCTTCTTGAGAGCTTGTAGTTTGATACTCTTTTGTGTCAAATCTAGTAAATTTGTCTTGCCTTTTATCTCTACCTATTTATTCAAGAATGGGTGTGCATGTGCGGCCCCTGCCTTGTTGCTTGCTGCAAGCACTCTGCATCTTCTGTTTTTCAAGTCGTTTCTCGACATATGTATAACATTAAATAAACCTCGTTTACTTGAAAGACACTAGAAAAGAAGGACCATCACTTGAGGGAATGGATTGCGCGCTCGATACGCACACACTCGCTTAAGAAATCTACCTGCCAGGCAGCTGTGCGGTGGCGCCAAGGTCGTCGGCCCCCTCAGGCAGAGGCCGCCCAGCCAGCAACCGCTCGGCCTCAGCAGCAATGTCTGCCGGCTCCGACATGGCGCCGAGGCCCACATCCGCGCAGGCAAGCCGCTTGGCAATCGGTCCAATGACGTGCATGCCCAGCTCGTCGCGACAGACCGCCAGGTGGCGGGCCGTGAATGGATGGTCCCACATGACGGTATTCATGGCCGGCGCAATCTGCGAGTGGGAGGAATTGCATGAAGGTGGGTGATTTCTGCAAGGGCGAGCGGACACATGGACACTTGATTGCACACCGAAGCAGCAAGGAATCACATTTTGATGGACCGTCAACACAGACCCTAGTTGCGTCCCAAAAGGACAAGTTCTCAAATGATACAAGCACCCACCAGGATTGGGCGCGCAAGGTCCCAGGCCCGCACAATCGAGAGCACGAGATTGTCGCAGATCCCCGCCGCAATCTTTGCCAGGCTGTCGGCCGACAGCGGCGCGATGACGAGCAGGTCCGCCCAGCGCCGCAGCTCGATGTGCAGCACCGGGTCTCCAACCTGTCGCCACGCCCGCCACTCGCCCTCGTCATCCAGCAGCGGCAGGCAGGTCTTCGGGAAATCAAGCCCCTCCACAAACGGCTTGGCAGATTTGGAAAGCGCGATCCGGACGTCCGCAAAGCGCTCCAGCAGGCCCGCCAGCTGCGCAAGCTTGATGGTGGCCACGCTCCCCGTCGCGCAGACCAGGATGCGCGGCCGGCGCCGAGATGATGTTGTAGGCTGGGCTGCTTCCTCCATCTCTGCACACTGTCGAGCTAAACAATTTTTGTGTCTCGGACAAGAGGTCCCTGAACAGAGCCGATGAGCCCGCTCTTTCGTGATCGACGCGCGCTCAGGTCGCGCTGGCAGCTGCCTCGGGCTCCTCCGCTGAGCGCTGGCGAACACCGTAGCCGGGTGCCGCTCTGCCTCCGAGCTTTGCCTCTAGGTGCGCCCTCTCGGCGCGAGCCTTTTCGAAATTCTTCTGCCTGCGGTGTCAAGGGAGCGCGTCTGGGCATGGGCATGCGGCCGACTGCTCATAAGTTGGTGCAAGGAGTCTTGTAATGAAGAAACCCCATCCCCTGCCCCCCAGTCACACATTCAGCACTCAACAACAGCGCACCTGTTGGTCTTCTTCTCCTGGCGAAAGCACTGGTCGAGAGCGTGCTTGTACTCTGTGCACACGCCCCAAAACTTGGCAAAGGGGTGCTCGTCGTGGCACTTTACGAGCGCATCAATGGCCTGGGTCGAGCATAGCGAAGCGAGAGAGTCGGTCGAGGGAGAGATGCTTGGGAAATATCGGCCAGCATGCATTGGCATCAGACGACAGTCGAGCCCCATCACCCACATCGACGCAGGTCGGGTGCTTGTTCTTGTACAGAGGCGGGTGCATGGAGAGGCCTCGTCACCCGGACGGCAAGCTCGCTTCGCTGCCGGTCGGGGCCAAGAATGTGTGCCTCACAATCGAGAATGCAATGCCGAATGTTACGAGACTTGAAGATAACATTCCAGATGCCGCAGAGCTGCCCGCTTGTCTGCCTGCATGTGCCAGCGGAGCAACGCAAGCGGGCGACGTGCCGTCATCCTCGTGGCGTGATCTTGCCGTCCGAGATCTCGGCGGCGAGCCATGGCTACACGGTCTGTTTTCTCCAAAATTGCACTACATTGAGCAACCCACGACCCGTGGTTTTAGCTTTCTTTCATCGACAGCATCGTCTTCGTTGTCGTTGTCGTCTGATTAAACAAAAGAGGGCGCAGCATGGTCACACGCAGAGCCGGTAGGTGACGTACCGCCCGGCCGTCTCCGAGGGACGCACGATCCTCACCACCTGCCCTCGCTGCACGCCGTAGTAGCGGGCCACCGGGTCGTTGAACTGGATGCGCGGGAGCTGGGTGTCCTTGATCTTGTACCTCTCGAGCAGCGTCTTTTTCTCCTCGGCGTTCAGGATGCGGTGCTCGGGCACGAGCACATGCTGCGTGATGTTGACGAGCAACTCCTCCTCCTTGAACTGTGTGGGGAGGTTTGAAAGGGAAGAAAGGAGGGCATGGGTGGGTGGCAGGACTTTTGTATTTTTTTCAAGGGAGGGAGGGAGGGCAGTCGTGATAACAGCTATCAATGCACAGAAGCAAACGAGTAGTACAGACCTCTCCTCCCTTGCTCCTCCTCCCTCCTCAAATCCCCCCACCACCCTCACACACGCACCAGCTCAATCACGTATTTCGGCTGCATTTCCTGCAGGCACTGCTTCGCAAATGGCGTCATGTTGGAGGCGACCACCATGAGGGCTCGTTGCACCGCCTCGGCGCGCATCCGTTCCGCGAGCACCTTGATCGTCTTGACGCCCACCTTGGGCTCTTCCGGGAAGAAGACAAAGATTTGCTCCGTGGGGTCATCCTGAAGGACATAGGGTGTGCGTGCGATCGGTTGCGCAATGCATGAGTCTTATGGGTGACAGAGGCGGGCCATAGCTATCAGATAAGCGCCTCAATAAAAGAGATGCCTGGGCCCCCCACCCGTAAAAATGCTCACCTGCTTGGGAGCCAGGATTGTGAGGTCATCCCGCCGGGGCTCGTCGCCATATCGGTCCCGGAACTGCTCCTTGGTCATATTTTGCTCCTCCTGCGGGAATGACGCCGGGACGGATGTGCGTTGCCGTTTCACCGGGCGGCGTCGCTGTCACAGTGGGCTCCGCCACTTGCCGACCCACAAGGCTTCACCGGCGTACGCACCTGGGTAATGAGGTAGCCCCTATCCCGCAACAGTTCCATGCATGTCTTCCGGATCCTAAAAAGCCGCGTGAGGTTATCCATGGCGCCGCGACGAGCGCAGAATCCCTGTCCCGGCCCACAATAAAGGCACACCACGCCACGCCCGCTTCGCTTCGATGGTGTCGGCGAACAGGAATGCCTATAATCGCGTCTATAATTATGTATTTGAATGTGAAAGACAAGCTCTCACTGTATGGCAATGGTGCGGGAGAAATCGGCCTACGCTGGACATGTCCCGAATTGGCCCTGCCATCGCGCCCTGGCGAGATGCGGAGGAGGCGTGGGGCTCCTCGCGGAGGGGGCACTGGCTGGTCGATGAAGTGATTGCGTCCCACTTGGCGGGCAAAGCGACCCATTGCTTGAATGCTCCAACCCCCTCCTTTCAGAAATCCGTCGGCCGAGAACAGATACGATTCTTCCTGTATAATTGGATTTACACAAGAGACTCTGCTCACACATGGGCTTGGCCATGCAAGGATACCGCCGAGGGAGTGTGCTGACATGCAAAGTCAGGGCCAGCGCCGCGAACGTCGCTCACAAGACTTGAGCAAACTCGGTGCCGCAGCACAGAGAAACAACTGGACCTAAATTGAGCCGCACGTTGGGTTTTGGGCACGAAGCAGATCATATGAAAGATTTGCGCCCACCGAGTGGCATCCGTGGCGTGACAAGAAGCCACCTGGCGCCGTGTCATCTGGTCTTTATTGATCTCGGACGACCATAGCGACGGTTTTGAGATTTGCGACGTCGGCCGTGCCGGCGCCCTGCCGCGCGGCTGCCGCCTGCTGCACCCCGGCAGCAGCTGACGACGGCTTGTCTATCGCTCCGGCCGCTCGCGCTGCCGTCTGCGCCGCTTGCGCTGCCGTCTGCGCCGCTTGCGCTTGCGTTTGCGCCGCTTGCTGGCCGACCGCCTGCGCAACGGACGCTTGCTCACCGGTCGCCTGCGCGACACCGTCTACGCTTCCAGCCGCTTGCGCGGCGCCCGCCGTCGCCAGGGTCGTGGCCGCCGCCAGCCCTGCCTGCACATCAGCCGCTCCGGCCACTCCCCCACTCAGCACCGCGCTGTCCCCCCGCTTCACACGGGCCATGAGCAGCCGCTGCTCCTGCCGCAGCAGCTCTGCCGGCGTGCCGTCCACGCCCCTGCGCAGCCCGACCTGCGCGGTCGGGTCGCAGAGGTAGCGCCCCGCCCGGCCCTCAAACTGCCCGTGCAGGACCCAGTGCTCCCAGAGCGCCGCGGCCGAGCCCAGCGCGTCCAGCTCCGGCGCCGAGCTCGCGCGGTAGTGCGCGTGGTCGAAGCAGGCGCGCCCGCGCTCGACGAGCAGGCGCTGCGCGTCCAGCCGCTTCAGCTCGGGCGGCGGGCACACCCACCGCGCCGCGCGGCCCTCAAAGATACCGACCAGCATGTAGTGGTCGAACATGGAGAAGCCGCAGGCGTCCATGAAGCACGAGGCCCGCAGCTCGGCCATGCGCTTGTCCTGGGTGTAGAACCCGTGGTCAAAGCACGCGTCCCTGGGAAAGGCAAATGGATTGGATGTGGAAGGGGTGTGTGTGTCCGTTTGTGTGTGTGGATTGCCCAGCAGGTGTGAATTTGTGCCCTAGAGTCACACGCAGACAGTCGATTGTTCCATGATTATTGATCCCCAGGCCTCACCACCCGCCCTCGGTGCACCCGGCCGCACGCACCCTCCCTTGGCGTGGCGCAGTTCGAGGGACACTTCGCCCCGCTCGCTCCACTCCAGCTCCAGAACCTGGGGCACCGCCTCGGCGCGGCCGTGGTACCGATTCAGCTTCAGGTTTGACGATCCCTGCGTGGTGGTGAGGGGGTCCGAGGGACAGGTGGCCAACTAGGTGTTCTAGAGCATTTAGACCCATCTTTGCAAAAGTAACGGCCACTCGCGCCCACCACCCGCGCACTCCCCAGCCCCCCCTTCCCGCCTCACCATGCTCCACGTCGCGTAGCGGCCGCCGACGCGGAGCGCGGCGTAGTTTTCGGCCTGGGCCAGGCCGATGGGCCAGAACACGGCTTCGTAGGGCGACACAGTCAGCCCGTCGTAGGTCCCCTGCCTGTCCGGCGCCACGCGGCCGTTGCAGTGCCAGTTGGTGCGGTTGCGCCAGTCGACGCCGCGCTGCGGGCCCAGGAGCGACGCCAGGTTGCCCCCAGCGTCCAGCACGGTCTTGCTGGCGCCCAGGTCCGAGTGCCACCGCGTCTCCCAGGGATCGGCGCGGCACTTGAACGCGCCCGCGTCACGCAGCGCGCGCAGCGTCGCGGCGTCGGTCGCCCAGGCGTGCGGCAGCACGTGGGGGTTGGTGCGCCGCGCGCCGCTCAAGTCGCCGCCCTGCGCGGCGACTTCGCAGCTGATCATGCTCCCGGCCAGTCGCACGCCCGGCTGCTGCAAGAGGTCTGTGAACACGCTCGTCCAGTGCATGTGCTGCGCGTGCGTGGGGCATGTGTGTGTTGCTCGTGGCCAAGCATAATTGATGCACCGCTGCTAATTTTATAATTTGCCCGTAAATTATGCTCTTGATTTCCCGGACCAGCCATCATACACCCCCACGCATCCCACCCGCCACCCTTTCTACCCACCTGGCGGACGTGGGCGGGCACAAAGGGGCCGGACACGAAAGAGTCTGCGACAACAATGTGCTTGTAAGAGGACACGTTGCTGCCAAGCAGGCCCAACCCCGCGCCGACCATGCCCCACGTGCTGGCGTTGCACGCGCCCTTGGGCAGCCTGAGCCAGCGGGAGCCCGGGGGGAGGGCGCCGTAGCGTGCCCGGCGCGTGGCCACGTCGGTGAGGTGGCCGTGCGGCAACAGGATGGCAATGTGCGCCCCGTCGCCGGCCTGCGCGGCGAGGCGGACGAACAGGCGCGCGTTGCTCCAGTGCTCGGAGCCCTTGTCCGCGTGAAAGGCGTAGATGACGAGGGTGGGGGTCTTGGTGGGGGGCATCGCGGGCTGCACCCCAGGCCGGGGCTGGCAGCCGGTGTGGGAGGCAGCCGTCCTGTTCGTGAGGACCCCGTGCAGCGGACGGCCCAGCGTCCGGTTGCCATGGGAGGCGTGCAGCCTACTCGCAAGCACCGCTGGCATGTCGGTCATGATGCTGGACACGGACAGGCTCGACCAGCCCTCCCGATACAGCACGCACAGAAACAGAACGATCACGACAGCCAGAAACACTCTGGCCCGGGACACGGGCCCGGGCTCCTCCGTCCCGGCCATGACGCTCCGTCACTGAATCCTAGCAGACATGCAAGTTCATGGCATGCGCTCTCGGGCAGAGCCGCGCGGTGTGGAGGTGGTGATCCGTACGTCGTGTGGTATCGGCCTCGACAGGGTGTGGTCCTGTTTGCGAGTTGCCAAGAACCTGATCCAGGACCGTCACAGCCAAATCACAGTCACAAAACGCGAATTCACAATGGCTTGCGGGCTGCGACGCCAAGTTGTGGGCCTAAGGCGGATGTGCTACAGATCGTGGCGCCGCTCCGTACTCGGATGTGATCCGGCAGGATGCAGGCTGGGAATGTGTACCACGGAAGGCTCCCACATGCACACACTGACATATGAGTTATCCAGATTATTATACGCTTGAAAAAACGGCATCATGTCGGGCGACGATGTCCCTGCGCCCGCCGGAGACCCTTCGGCCGCCTTTGTGGACCCAAAGCTGCGGCGCATGGCGGAGGCGCAAATGCGACGCAGTGCCGAGCCCATGGCTAAGAAACTAAAAGTCATGCCTGAGATTGGGCGGTTTGATTACAATGCTCCAGAAAAGCTGGAGGCTGGGGCTCAGGGGCTCATCCTGACCAGCATCTTCGACAGGTGAGCAAGGGTGTTTACATGGAGGCGGATTCATCAACTTTGGTATTTGTGCTAACATTGTAGACATGGGGTCGCATCAGTTCATCAAAAGCATCAGGGGTCTCAGTACGCAGCCGTTCCGTCTTCGATGTGTGCACAGAGAGAAGAGCGCTATGAACGAGGCGATGATGTTGCTGAGCCAGCCAGCTGCCAACTTGGCCCTGGTTCCGGAAAAGATGAGCGCG
Organism: Prototheca wickerhamii; assembly: GCA_031763795.1. NCBI lineage: Eukaryota > Viridiplantae > Chlorophyta > Trebouxiophyceae > Chlorellales > Chlorellaceae > Prototheca > Prototheca wickerhamii. Next base: position 1,400,437 of record JASFZW010000005.1, read on the forward strand.
CAGGAGCGCTCTGCAGCGCTGGCGCTCCTGTTCCGGAGCATCAAACTGGCTGGACGGGGCATGTGCGCGCTGCAGGCGGTCCCAGAACGCTGGACGCAAGCGCAGCGGGCGGATCTGGGGCAGATCTTGGTTCGCCTGGCGATTGGCGCCCAGAAACAGGCTCGAAGCGACCCTGCGCACAAGCCCCGCTTTCTTCGACGAGTCGTCCCCTTTTGCACGACGTGCCGGCCGTCGGTCTCGGACGTGGAGGAGGCGGCTGCCTCGCTGGCTCGTCAGACCGCAGCGTGGGAGCCCGCGGCGTGGTGCGACGGCGCGGCGCCTGCGCTTCCGGAGAACGGGCAGCGTGGGTTTGCGGTCGCTTTCCGACCGCGGCAGGCGACCGCCGTCTCTGGCGGGGAAGCAGGAGCAGCGCAGGGCTCCGAGGCGCCCAAGCGCCTGGAAATTGTCGCTGCGGCCGCCAAGGGCCTCGAGGCTGGAATGAAGGCGCGGGCTCCCACCACCACACTTGCCGTGGACCTGATCCATCCTCACTTTGTCCTCGTCGTTGAGCAGCTGCCACTTGGCACAGAGTCCCACCTGGGGCTCTCCTTGCTCCCCGGCTCAGCATGCGCCGTCAAGCCTCGGCTTGCCGTCAAGGGACTTTGCGAGTCATCTTGAAGCCGCTTTTCCTGTGCCTGTATTTATTCAAAAGGAGCGTGTAAAGTCTATGGTCGACAGCTGTCAAACGATTGGGGTGGACTAGCAGTGCATGCTGGATCTTCTTTGATGACGAAACCACACTGCTGGCCGACACTGTTCCAGGCCAAGTGCAGCACGGCAGATCAGTCGCTTGACGCGACTCGTCCTGGAGCATGTGAAATTGTTTGTCGTAAATCGGCATTACATCACGCATTGTGTTGAGATCTGGTCAAGCGAGGCTCGCTTGCGCGCAACTAAACAGCTCCTTTTAGTCGGAGCTCACGGGCAGAGCTCGTGCGACTGCCCGGCATGCGAAAGGGAACAAAGTTTTACGAAGACGATTTTGACGATGGCTACTATGACGAGCCAGAGGACGACGACTGGTATGCGGAGGAAGAGGAGGAGCAACCCGCGCCGCAGCCCAAGCCAGAGCCGGCCAAGGTGGGCAGAGGGAAGGCTTGCCTCTGCGCATGGGGCGACTGTGCACGTGCGCAAATGCTGTCTTGACGGATTGCATGCGGTAACCGATCCTCAATGCCCTGTTGTAGCCGTCCAAGCCCGGCCCCAAGGCTTCCAAGCCATCTGCCATGTCCAAGGGGCTGACGGCGCCGACCAGCGTGGCAAAGCCCAAGGGAGGCAGCAAAGGCACGTGGGCTGGCGATGATCACTTATCTATGAGACTGCATGCGTATGCGAGAGTACGGGACTGGTGCTATATGTGTCCATAGGGCCAACAGCAAGTCTCTTTGTCGCAGCTGGGCATGGTTGTTGGTCACGGATGCCGAAAAGTCCAGTGTCTGCAGCTCCTAATGGAACACAATTGTATTTCCCTCATCTCAGGTAGCAAGGCAGCTCCTGCCCCGGCAAAGGCGCTGGCCCCAGTGGCCCCGGCGAAATTTGCGTTTGACACGCCTTCCCCCGACGATCTGGCCCGGGCAGCGGCTGCGGGCGGGGCCTCTGCCCGCCAGGCGAGCGATCTCGTCGCCCGGCTGGCCATCAAGGAACCGCAGCAAGGGGGAGGTTCCGGCGACGCGGCGGCTGCGCCTGCCGCCAACGGCTCCTCTAATTCGTCCCCGGCCCCCGCCAAGTCCCTTTCCGAATACCGGGCAGATGCGGACTTGCTGCGCGCCTGTGAAAGGGAGTTGGTCGTCCGGGCTTCTGAAGAAAGCAAGCCCGGACTGCATCTGGTCGTGCTTGGGCACGTCGACGCCGGCAAGTCGACCCTGGTCGGCCGCCTGCTGTACGAACTGGACGCGCTCCCCGAACGCGCCGCGCAGCGCGCGCAGCGCGAGGCGGCCACCGCCGGCCAGGCGGCGTCGGGCTGGGCCTGGCTGCTGGACGCGCGTCCTGAGGAAAGGGAGCGCGGGGTCACGGTCGAGGTGGGCACCACGCGGTTCGAGACGCGGCGCCGTCGCGTCGGCATGCTGGACGCGCCGGGGCACCGCGACTTTGTCCCCGCCATGATCGCGGGGGCCGCGCAGGCCGACGCGGCGCTGCTGGTGGTGGACGGGGCGCCGGGCGGCTTTGAGGCGGGCTTCCGGCCCGCGGCCGGCGGCGCCATCGGCGGGCAGACGCGCGAGCACGCGCGGCTGGCCAGGGCGCTGGGCATCCGCCAGCTGGCGCTCGTCTGCTCCAAGCTGGACGCGGTGCCCGGCGGCGCGCGCGGCGCGGCGCGCGCGGTTTGAGGGCGTGTGCGCGCAGGTGCTGCCCTTTTTGGCCGACGAGTGCGGTTACCGCGACGTGCCGTGCGTGCCCGTGTGCGCGCCCGCCGGGGACAACCTCACCGCGGCCGGCGCCCTGGGCGAGTGGTGGCAGGGGCCCACGCTGGAGCAGGTGATCGACGGCTTTGCGCCGCCGCCGGCGGCGCTGCCGGCGCTGCCGCTGCGCGTGACCGTCACCGAGGCGCCGGGCGCCCGCAGCGGCACCGCCGCCGTGGCGGGCAAGGTCGTCGCCGGCGCGCTGCGCGCCAAGGGCACCGTCGCCATCGTCCCCGGCGCGGAGACGGCCACCGTGCGCAGCGTCGTGGTCAACGGCGAGCCCGGCCGCGCCGGCGCGGTGGCCCTCGCCGGGGACGCGGCCGAGATCTCCCTGGGCAACCTGGAGGAGACGGCGCACCTCGCGCCCGGCACCGTGCTCTGCGACCCGGCCTGGCCCGTGCCCCTCGTCAGCGCCTTTCGCGCGCGGCTCCTCATCCTGGACGCGCCGCGCCCGGTCCTCCCCGGACAGCAGGTAGGAGGGACGGTGGGAGGAATTGAAAAGAGGGGCCATGCTGTTTTTTGGTAATACGACCTTATCACAAGATCGCATCCTTGCATGTGTGCATACAAGCAAGGCTCTGTGATGTTTCGTACTTTCCAAAAACGCCCATTCCACGCACCCCAGGTGTCGGTGCACTGCCTTATGGCCTGCGAGAGCGGGCGGTTCCGGCGCCTGGGCCGGGATGCCCCCGGCCACCCGCCCGCGCGCCTGCTCCTGTCCGGCCAGACAGGCATCGCTGACATTGTGCTGGAAAGGCCGATCGCCATGGAGCGGGCCGAGGACGTCGCCGACCTGGGTCGGGTGGTGCTCCGGGACGGTGGGCGGACGTTGGGCGTTGGGACTGTCATTGAGATCCTAACCTGATGCGTGGTGGGGAGGAACCAACGCACTGCTCTTGGTGCCGAGAGGTTGCCGTTGTGAGGGCTAAGCTGAAGAGACTTTGGCACTGTCTCTGGCACTGCAGATTGAACATGCGTGTGCTCCAACATTGCCTAGTATGTGCGCCGTCCAAGTGCTGTTGTGCTTGGAATTTGTCAATTGGCAAAGGCATTTGTGCCCAGAGAGAATACGATTGTTCAGTGAATGGGCTGCAAAAGCGTGTGGCCATTGCCATACAGTGCGCTGCAAAAGTCAGCATTGCTCTGGGTGGCTGCCGGAAAATAACGACAGGATCGATCAAGGAGCCTGATCACTGGCTTCCTGCAGGCGGTACAGCCCTGCATGCAATCAATGCTAGTGTGCCTGCCCGTCAACTTTTGCATCGCGATGTGCTGGTCAGATCCTGACCTGACTTCATTGAGGTGCCCATGCTCACTGCGACATATTCACAAACTGGCGCGCAGCTGGACGTGCAAAAGACACCTGCAGTACTTAACGTATTTCTATGGCCACTTGTTTGGCTTGGCAAAATGCTGCCCTCGGAAATCCCATTCGTGTGCTCACTCGCTTCCTTCGCCTTGGACGAGATCGGACCCGGGAGCCAAGCGATCCGATCGAAGCCGTATCGGGAAGGGGGGTTTGGAAAGCCTGAGCCCAGGCCTGTGGCTTGGCCGCACGCTCCGACCCCATAGCACCATCCAAGCTCGCTCAATGCCGTATGCCGCCTAACCAACCCAGAACGAGGCCTGTCGCTGGTGTGAGCGGCTGTTCGCGAGATCCCGTCCCTGGGTATGGTGATCCGCGGGCTGCCGAACTGTCCCTGCATGGCCCGGTGATCCCCGCTTGGCGATTGGTAAATAAGCATGGGGGACGAGGCATCGTCACTGGCGGCAGCCAAATCGGCGCTGGCAGCCGGAAACAACAAGGAGGCGCTCGCTCATGTGAAGGAAGCGCTCAAGGCGGACCCGAAGTCTTACGATGCGCTCTTGTGAGTCCGGGTCTTGTGCGTTGCGATAAGCGGAGTTGCGCGACATCATGTGCGGTGCTTGAAGTGAGCAATGTTTTGTTGGGTATGGCGCAGGGTCGCGGGAGAGGTGGCCAGAGCTTCCGGCCAGCCGGCCCAGGCGGCCGAAGCGCTGCGCAAGGCTCTGGATGCGCAACCCCGGGGCATCGAGGCCCTGAAGGCCTTGGCCCAGTTGGGCAAGGAAACTGAGGACAATGATGTGATCATAGAGGCCAATCTCCAACTGGTAGGGTGGGGTGTTTGGTGTTGGGCTTGCTTTTTACAGGGGGGACAGAATGGACAGTTTTCTATCTGGTGATATGAGAGCAGATGACAATGGAAGTGCTTATCCAAGGGGAGCTTTCAATTCCCAGGGGTAGACCTTGCCAGAACACCATGCTTGATGCTATTTTTCTCTCTCAAAGTAATCGAATCCGAATAATCACCAATCCTGCTGCGATCTGATTGTCTCGTGCAACTTACGTATGCTCAACGCCCCTAGCATGAGACGCGAGTATGCATTCACCGTAATATCCATCACAAAAAAAAAATCTTGCGTCCACTCATCACCAACTCGCAGTTGGAGGCGCTGCCCGTGGGCGAGGCGGGCGCGCGCTTTGACTGCCACCGCGCCTTGGCGGCCGCGTTTGAGGCGCGGGGCGAGTTCAAGCGCGCCGGCGAGCACGTGCGAGAGCAGTTAAGACTGGGGGACCTGTTCCCTGAGGAGCGTCTGGACCTGCAGTGCCGCTTTGCGGACCTGGGCATGTCGGCCGAGCGCGCGGGCGAGGGCGTCACCTCTGGCGACGAGAGCGCCGGGAGCGAGGCCGAGGGCGAGGGCGTGCGCCGGCGCCTGGCGCAGGCGGTGCGCGAGAGCGAGCGCGAGTGCGGCGGGTCGCCCTCGGCGCCGGCGCGGTCGCCGCGGCGCGACGCGCTGGCCGACATGGCGGCCGCCTGCCGCGGCGGGCGCGCGGCGCTGCTGACGGACGCGGACGCGGGCGAGAAGGCCTCGCCCCTGCTGCGCGCGCTGCGCGAGATCTGCGCGAGCGCGCCGCTGGCGCTGCGCTTCACGCCCTACTTCGACGAGCTGCTGCAGCGCAGCCTGGCGCGCGTGTTTGCGGCGCCGCCGCGGTCGGCGGAGCGGCAGGCGGCGCGGGCGCGCGGCGCTGCGCGAGTGCTGGGCGCTGACCTGCCCGGCGGGCGCGGGCGGGTCGAGCGCGCTGCCCTTTGAGTCGGCCATCTGGCTGCTGGAGGAGGAGGAGGAGATGAAGGGCGGCAGCGCGCTGTCGCTGCAGCCCACGGTCAGCGCGGGCGCCGACGTCGGCGCGGGCGGCTACTACGCCAACGGCCACCCGGGGAGCGTGGGCAACCTGGCGCGCTTCGGCAGCTCAATGACAGCCGGCGGCGGCGGCACGCCGCGCGCGTCGGTTAGCGGCGGCCTGCAGCAGGGCGTGTCGGTCATCATGAGCGGCGAGAACTCGTCCGCGGTCGTCTCGGTGCTCGAGAACTTTGCGCGGCGGTTCGTGCACCGCTTCCCCGACAACCCCAACGCGCGCGCGTGCCTGGCCATCATGCTGCGGCGGCGCAGCGTGGGCGACGGCACGGTGCCGGCGGCGGGGTCGACGCGGCGCGGGCTGGAGCGCCTGCTGCGCGAGGCACTGCACGCCCCCGAGCGGCTGACCTGCTCCACGGCCTGGAAGGCGCTGGCCGAGCTCGAGTACGAGAACCGCGAGTACGAGGCGGCGCACGAGAGCGCGCTGCGCGGGCTGCAGTGGCTGCAGTGGCGGCGCGAGCGCGGGCACGAGGCGCTGACGCAGATGGCGCTGGCGCTGCGCCTGGTGCTGGCCAAGTCGCTGCGGCGCCTGGGGCGGCTGGAGGAGGCGGAGCGCCACTTCAAGGTGCTGGCCGGCTGGGTGACCGAGGGCGAGGCCGGGTTCGCGGAGCTCTCCGGCGGCGCGCCCGTGTCGGTGCACCAGCAGGCGCTGCGCGGGCTGGCGCTGGTCGCGCTCGCGCGCGGCGACGTCGCCGGCGCCAAGGCGCAGTACGAGCGCATCCTGGGCAAGGCGGCCATGGGCCGCGGCCCGGGCGAGCACTGGGCGCACGCCGACTACGGCTGGCTCCTCTTCCGCGACGGCGACCTGCAGGGCGCGCGGCAGCACCTGGAGGACGCCGTGCGCGTCGCGCTGTCGCCCGGCGCCTACGTCACCGACTCGCAGCTGGCCGAGCACCACGAGCGCCTGGGCGAGGTGTACTGGGCCATGCGCGGGCGCTACCGCCGCGAGAAACAGTTTGCCTACCACCAGTTCCTCGAGGCCGCGCGCGTGGAGGGCCACCTCCAGGCGCCCGCCCTCGCGGGGCTCGGCAACTACTTTCTCGAGGTCGAGCGCGCGCCCGACCAGGCCGCGCGCTGCTTCAAAAAGGCCCTCGTCCTCGACCCTGCCCTCGAACTGCCAGGTAAGCAAGAGCTCCTGGCCCAGCTCCGGGCCGCGGGCGAGATCCCGACAGACAGGAGCTGACCGTTGTTGGTTGTGGGTGAACAGGGTGGCGGTTGTTGAAGAAAGAGGGGACGCGAGGAGATCTGGCCTAATTTGAGTTGGTCGGTGAATGGATCGCTGTTGCTCGTGTCGGTGTGTGTGTGTGTGTGTTTTCACATGTGAAAACACACACACGCGCTCAAGCATGACACGCGCCTCCAACGACCGCCCCTCTTTCCTCTTCTTCAACGCGCCATCCTTTCCTTCCCTTGCGCGCCTGCCCGTCCTTCACCCGATCTCCGCGCGAAAGAACGATGCTTCCATTGTAACCTCGGGTCGTTGCTGCCCTTCCAAGACCCTCCTCCGCGCACTTCCTTGGGTATGCGTTTCTAGTACCTTTTTTCCCGCGCCTGATGAGGTGGGCCGGCTTGGTAAGCCCTTGTCGCTGGTGCCGGACGCACGGGACGTGGCCGGGCGCGCTGCATTCCCAGCTGCCGTTTCCATTTTTGGTCGGTCTAGGGGCGCGCCAACTCGTCTGTCATCCGCACCCCACCCCACCCCGCCTCGTCAGCCCAGTTTTGAGAGCGTGGGCGCGCGCGTCAGCGTCGCGCCCTGAGATTTGCTTTTTGTGCCCGGTGCGATGCATGTAATCGAGCAAACGGTGACACAAGTGCGCGCCGCCGCCCGCCGCGCAGGGGAAGGGCTCTGTCGAGTGCTGGACGCGCAAGGAAAGTCGGCCGCCGCCGTGAAACTGTGCCGGGAGATCGCGAGGCGCGCGCCGGGCGCCCTGTGGGCGCACAGGCAGCTGGGTGGGTTGGGTGACGGGGGGTGGTGGGTGGGGACTTGAGGTGAATATGGTCAGCGTTGCTGGAGGGGAACTCTGTGTTTTGCGAGAATGGAATTGGCACATCTGTCCATCCAATCGCTTTTGTCTGTCAAGCTTGTCCTGGCGAATACAACACACAATGCACACATAGCAATTTCCATTCTCAACAAGACTCATTCATCCACGCACCTCCATACCACCAGGCCTGCGGGCCGTTGCGGCCGGCGACTGGGCCTCGGCGGTGCAGAGCCTGGAGGCGGCGCTGCGGGGCCCGACCGCCGACGCGCGGACGTGGGAGGCGCTGGGCGTCGCGTTTCGCGGCCAGTCTCGGTCTTCCGCCGCGCGACGCGCCTTTCTGAACGCCCTGGCGGCCGAGCCCGGGCGCCTGACCTCGCTCCTGCCGGCCGCGCAGCTGGCCGGCTCGGTGGGCGACCTGGACGGCGCCCTGCTCCTTTTCCGGCAGGCCGTCGGCGCCGCCCCAGACTTTGCGCCGGCCCTTCTGGGCGCCGCAGGCATCCTGGTCGTGCTCGCGGGCGTCTCGCTGGACGACGGGCTTCCAGGTTGGAGTGGGTGGGAGGAATTCACAGTGAAGCCAGGGTGGGGTCCGCTGAGGGGTCCTTTCTACGGCAATCCCTTGTGTGTTAACTGAATGACTGCTTTTGGAGCTGCCCGAGTCCAAACGCTCATCACACAGCCACAAATCCCACCCCATCACGCCAGGCGCGGCGGTGGCGCAGCTGGAGGAGGCAGCTCGCTACGCCACGCAGACGCTGGCGAGCCAGCCGGGCCTTCGGCTGGCGGCCAAGGTGCTGGCGGACGCCCTCCTGCGCGCCTCGGGCGTGCCCTTTAGTGAGCCCGAGGGCGACGCTTTGTCTCTGGGCGCCATTCTGCGACTGGTGCCCGCGGATCGCGTCGAGGACCTTCCCGAGGCGGAGAGCATCCTGCGTGGGGCCCCTCTGTCCATCGCCCCCGCCCTCCGGGCCACCATCCACCAGATCCAGCTGGCTGGCGCAGCGCGAATATATTACCAAGTTGCGGCCGAAGCCTCGTCGATTGCCGACGGCGATCCGGAGACGCGCGCGCGCTCGGCTGCGGCGGCGCTGCGGGACGTCGCTTCGGCCTGGATGGCGCGACGCGCCCTCCTTGCTCGCCTGGTGACCAGCCTGCCGGCCGGCTCCCGCCCGCGGCTGGAGGCCGAGGCGGCAGAATTCCTCGCCGAGGCCAGAGCTGCGTGCCGGCGCTCGCTGGAGCAGTGCCCCACCTCTGCCGCCTCCTGGGCCCTGTACGCCTGCACAGCCGCCTCCGAGGTGGGTGCGAAAGAATGCGGGGTTGTAGAATATGTAATGAATACATTTGTGCGTGCACATTCCACCTCCCTCCCCGACCAATCATCACTGTCTCCTCTCGGCGCAGGACCCAGCGGCGGCAGAGTACGCGCTGGCGCGGTCGCTGCAGCTGGAGCCGGACAACGCCCGGGTGTGGAGCCAGCTCGCGCGGCTGTACAGCGGGCGGGGCGAACGCGGCGGCGCCGAGGCCTGCCTCCGCGCGGCGCGGAGCCGGGACCTGGCCAACCGCGAGGCCTGGGAGCTCATGGGCGAGCTCGCGGCCGGCCGCGCGGATCGCGAGGGCCCCCGCGACGCGCTGGGCCTGCTGCGGCACGCGCTGGAGCTGGGCGCGGGCACCGGCGTCGCGCTGCGCTTCGCGGCGCTGGGCCAGCACGAGGCCGCCGCGGACCTCGGGCCCCCAACAAGGGTCGCTGCGGCCAAAGCGCTCCGCCTGCGCCCGCTGGACCCGGCCGCCGCGGCGGTCGCGGGCCTCGACGCGGCGCGCGCCGGGGACGCTGGCCGCGCCAAGGCGCTCTTTGAGCGGGCCATCGCGCTGGTTCTCTTCAGAGATGGTGCGGCCAAAGGCGAAATACTTGAGCCCTTTGTGGCCATCCTCAAGGTGCACCTGGCTCGGGCATGCGTCGCGCTTGGCGAGCCAGAAAGCGCTCTGCAGGAGATCGAGACCGTCTTGACGGCGTCCAAGGCCGGCACGACCAGATTAGCTGGGCAAGGTACCCCCCATTTTTGTGGCTGATTGTGTTGACCAAGAGTCCAAAGGAGGGAGCGAGGACCTGGTCGCGAGTATGATTGATCACGCATCCGTAATTGCGCATCATAAATTGTATGCGTTGCCAACGCTACTGTCTCATCATTTTGCAGGCGATGTGCTGGCGCATGCTATGGCAATCCAGGGGGCCGCGCTGGCGGCCACCGGCCGCGAGCGTGAGGCCGTTGCCTCCTTCCTGCAAGCCCTGGAGCTGGATGTTGAACCCAGCACAAAGCTGGTCGTGCTCCAGACGGCTGTCGAGAGCCCGTGCTCTGCCTCGAGCATGCGGCAGGTGCTGCACGCGGCAGCGACTTATACTTCACCATCCCCCGAACTGGCAAAGCTGAGTCTCCTTGCGGCTCGGCGCGTGCCAGAGCTGGCCACGGATGCTGCGCTGTGCGCCCGGCTCGACCGGCCAGACCACAGGGCGTTGCTCTACCTCCTCGAAGCAGTGCAGATCGACCAGACAACTGGCGCGAGGCAGGCCACACGGCGCCGGGCGGCGCACGCGGTACACAGCTGCCCCTCCAGCCGGGTGGCGAGACTGGTCCTGGGCGCCTGCGACGAGGACCGGGCGGGTCTGGACGTCCTTTCTTCGCATCAGCCCATGCATCCAGACGCTTTGCGTCACGCGTCCATCATCAAGGCGGCGGCGCTGGTGCGCGGCCCGCCGGGCGCTGTAGCACCGCGCCCAGCTCGCGACCTCCGTCAGCTCGCTCGGGCCGTGCACGACCGCCCGTGGGCCGCCCAGCACGTCTGGGCCGCGGGCGCGGCCCTGGCAACCCACGCGCTGGCCGCTCCGGGGCCCGACCCCGCTCGCGCGCGGCAGACAGCGGCGGCCTGGTGCCAGGCGGCGGCAGCGATCGTACGAGACGGACCTGGGAAGGAGGGTGATCGATCCGTCAAGAGCGCTTGGCTTGAGATCCGCATACGCACGTGCGTGGCGGAAGCTGCAAGGACCGCAGCGGCTGCTGCGGAGGAAGCTCGAGGCCCGCCTCCTGGTCCAGGCGAATCGGCCACTGGTAAAGCATTGGCGGCCGGGAAGGAGGCGGTCAGGGCCGCAGCCGGCGCGGCGGACAAGCGGCTCTCTGCGGAAGCGCTGTGCGCGCTCGGACGCACGCTGTGGACGCTGGGCCGCCAGGCGGACGCGCTGCAGGCGCTCGAGCGCGGCTGTGCAGTGGCCAAGAGCACGGATGCCGCGGTGCACAGCAGCCTTGCCGAGCACTTGGCGTGCCTGCGTGTCCTGAGCGGGTCCAGTGTGGACGGCGCATCGCCGCTCGACAGCCAGGGCGCCGTGGCGCTGGCGGCGACGCTCCTGGACCTGGGCCGGGCGGACGAGGCCGCCGCGACGGCGCAGCGAGCGCTGGACGACGTGCGGTCGGCCGAGGCAGCGCGGTGCGAGCAGGGATCCGGCCGCACCGTCCTCGCGCAGTCCAGTCCCGCGCTTTCCTCCCTGGAAACCGGCGCGGCGCTGGTGCTCGCGCTCGCCCACTTGCGCCGGGCGCTCGAGCTGCGCGGCCACGATCCGGAAGGCCTCGTCCCCGCGGCGCTGGCGCAGGCCCAGGCCGCGCTTGACTTGATCCGGGACCCTGACCTGGAGCACGGCGCCCTCGTCCACGCCGTCCGGGCCGCGGCGCTGGCCCTGTCGCCCGCCAAAAAGGCGCAGCAGCGCACGAAGGCGGCGTGGAGAGAGGCGGCGCGCCTGTCGCTTCAGCAGGACAAGCGCCCGCTGCCAGCAGATCTCGTGCTCTTCCTCGGTCGCGTCTCTGGGCGACGCCGGCTGTGCTGCGCCGCGGTGCACCAGGAGCCCTGGCACGATCGGGCCTGGAGCAGCGTGCTTCCGCAAGAACCCTGTGTTTAGTTAGCGATGTTGGCTATGTTTTCTGTAATGGCACGTCGTATTGCTCCTGGAAAACAGTCACCATGCTACGTGCCGTCAGCGAGATCCTTGCACGTCGTACACTGGCCTGCTGAAACAGAGAATGCCCGAGCGATCAGGGATCCCGCCGCGGAACAATTCCATCGTTTGAGCGGCTCGAGGATAGTGCGCTCGTCCATCACAGTGTTCCTCGCATTATTGCCATTATTTCCGATCATCGCCACCTGCTCCCTGTGCGAAAACCGATCTCCCCATCCGTCAAGCTCGCACCCGGGCCACCCAGTGTCGTCGCTGGCGAGGCGACCGATCCGGGGCCCGGCTGGAGATCGTCGTCCATGTCCCTGAGTTCCCGAGGATTGGGAATCCGGTCCACCGATATGGTGCGCGATGATCACGGGCTGATCACGGCGTTTGCGAGAGGGGACTGGTGGGGTGACGTGCTCGTTGTCAACCGCCCCACCGCAGGAGGCGAGGCGCCTCGTCTTCATCCGCCGCAAGGATGATCCCCCCAGTCGGAGAGGGGTCGCCATTCCCATCTACGACCACTCGGACTGGGACTCATTCACCTCCAAGTGCTGCGAGAAGCTGAAGATCCCGGGCGTCGGCGCCGTGCACCTGGCGTCCACGGGGGAGCCGATCATGCGGCTCGACCAGCTGCAGGACATTGACGATCTCGTCATCACCGAGGTGCGTGTGTGTGCATGTGCGGGTGGTGATGTGACGAGAGCGGGAGTGAGTGCAAGGGGAATCGAGTGTGCCTAGTTGTAGGGGGGGAACCACCGGTGCCAGATTTGGCACCACAGCGCCATTCACGGACCGCCTCCCCAACGCCTCGCCACGCAGACCACCGCGCAGCTGGCGTCCACAAGCAGCGGCCCATCGGCGGTGCAGCGAGGCGCCGGCGCGGCCGTGACGGGCCGGCCATCGCCCCTGACCAGCCCCAACGGGGCCACCCGGTCGCAGGACGACGAGAGCGGGGAGGACAAGTACCACAAGCGCCGGTCGGCGCTGAGTCGCACGCTCAAGCCCATCTTCCCGTCCCTCTTTGCCTCCTCCAACGGCCGGCTCCCCGTCACGACAAAGTGCGTTGTTGTTGGTTGGTCGAGGTTTCTAGGATGGCAATTCTTGTACTTTGCGTGCGCATTTTCGCTCTTTCTTCATACATAAACGGTGCATTGAACATCGGCTATCACGACTACGCCTCTCACGCAGGGATGTCGGGAGCGGTGCGGCCGGTGCGGCCGGCGCGGCGGCCGATGGCGGGAGGAAACAGCGGCGGCGGCGGTCTCGGAGGTGGATAGACCCCCGCACCGCCCTCGTCCTGGTGGCGCTCCTCTGCTGTCTGGCGATGATGCTGCTGGTCTACAACCGCACGGTTGGGCTGCGCACGCTCAAGCATGGGCCCTGAGTTGGGAATTGCAGAGGCAGACCGAGATGGAGGGCCTGGCGCGATGAGCATAATCTGATGCCTTTATTGATCCCTTGGTCGCTGCTGGCGTTTGCTAGACAGCAGAGCGACCAGCAGTCTGCCAGGTCTCATCGTTTTTCCAAGATTTGCGCCCTGCTGCATGCGACCGCGCATGCGGCCTCTTTTCTAATCTATCGAGTTGACATGATTGAACGAGAAAGCAACAAGCTCGTGAAGTCAGCGAGGCATGGGCAGTCAGGGTGTGTTCCGGCGCGAGTGGTCAGACGCGCAGCTTCTCGCCACCTTCCCCACACCTACTACTGAATGGCCTGGACGAGCTCCTGCGCGAGGCTGGAAAGCCGGTCGAGGCCCTGCTGCGGCGAGGGCGCCTCGCCCAGGGCGCGGACGAGGGCCGAGCCGACGATGACGCCCTGCGCGCCCCAGTCCTTGAGCTGGCGCGCCTGCTCGGGGCGCGAGACGCCAAAGCCGACGGCCACCGACTTGTCGGTCTCGCGCTGCAGGTCGGCGATGAGGCCCTGCACCCGGTCCTCGACCTTGTCCTTGACCCCGGTGACCCCCGTCACCGACACCAGGTAGACGAAGCCCTTGCTGCGCTCGGCAATGGCGTGCATGCGCGGCCGCGGCGTCGTGGGTGTGGTCAGCATGACCAGCTCCAGCCCGTGCCGGCTGGCCACCTCGGAGACCTTGTCCGCCTCCTCCATCGGGATGTCGGGCACCAACAGCCCTGCGCGGCGACAGTGGTGGGGGTGTGTTGGGTGAGAGTGTGGAGTGCCATGCTGATACGCTCCCGTAAGAGCTTGTCCTCCTACAGTCCCATCCATCCCAGTTACTGTCATCATCATCACGCCCTTCATCACATCTCCTTTCATAAAACCTCCCACAAACTCACCCTTGGCACCAGCGGCGGCGACTTGGGCGCAAAAGGTGTCGATGCCGCGGGTCAGGATGGGGTTGTAGTAGACAAAGAGCAGGATGGGGCACGAGAGCTCGGGGGACACCTCGGTCACCAGGTCCAGCACATCCTGCAGCTTGGTCTTCTTCTCCAGGGCCCGCGTGGCGGCGGCCTGGATGACGGGGCCGTCCGCCAGGGGGTCGGAGTAGGGCACGCCCAACTCGATCACCGAGGCCCCGGCGCGGTCCAGGCGTCGCAGAGCCTCGGCCGTGGTGGCCTTGTCGGGGTCGCACGCGACCAGAAAAGGGATGAACGCCACCCTGCATGGCGGGGTGCGTAATGAGTGAATTCATATATGTGGACGACACGGTGGCTGCAGCAAAACTGGGCACCGTCGGCACTTGGCAGAAGAGCCAAAGTCTCGCCACCCTGCCTCACCGCTTCTGCTCCCGAAGCTCCTGCATTGTTTGCGAGATCGACTTGGTCTCCACGCGACTCGCGGCAGCCATGGTCGTCAATCGGGAACCGAAAACGTTGCGACAAACAGTGCCGCGCGGAGCGCGAGAGGAGAATGCCCGGAGGCTGGCCCTGCTTGTCCCGTCCGCAGTGCCGGCGGACCTCGCTGCAACCCGAACCGAGGCAGGAGCTGCAGACACCAACATGATGCGGGATACGTTGCACTCTATTATCCGTTCGACATTGGTCACGGTAATATACGGAGCACTGCCCAATCCCTAGCCGTGCGCCCGGCACGTTCCCGACCACGGCATGGCTAGTGGGTGCTGTGATTATCGTCACCTTCGATCTCCCCTGGCCGGCTTTCCTGCCACCACCAAGGCGCAGCTCGATCGGGAGTCCCGTCCGGTTCTCTGTGCAGCCTCACTGCCGAGTTTGATGGCATGGGCGAGACTCAGTGGGTGCATTGTACAACATTTACTGTTTGCATGCGCTGCGGATACTCTGGAGCCGGCCGTTCCGCCGCTTGCTGCAGCAGGCGGTCGTCGAGTCTAGTGCAGGTCACTGCCACGCGCGGCCCGCGCATGGGCGCGCCCTCATCAGCCCAAAAGTCGAGTGTCTTGTGGGATACTTGCAAGAGTAGTCGAGCTTGCCTGCACGCCCGTCGGAGCGAGCGGGACCATCGCGCATTTTCAAAGCGCCCGTAAATGCCAGGGCCCAGCTCGACGGCCTCCGAGCTGGCTCCCCCCACGGAGGCCACGGGCCCGCCCCGCCAGTCCGAGGAGGAGGGCGCTGTGGTGAACCGTGTGGCGCTGGAGGACTGCATGTCGCAGACCTCCAAAATCGCGGTCGAGTGCAATTCCTACCTCCGAGACCTGCTCCAGGGCCGCTCTCCTCAAATACAGGACCTGCAGCGTCTGGCCGACCAGGTATGTGATTGATTGTTCATTTTGGTTGTGTGAGGGCATAGAGGGTCTGTCATGGTGCGTTTTGAGGGGCTGGGGTGTGGCTGCGTGGGTGATGGCGATTGTGAGGGGAGGAGGTGACTGGCCGGCGGCGGCGGCTCCGAAGATGGCAAGCGCCAGAACGGGTTCAGTGAAGTGTGCAGGAGTTGTTTTAATAGAAGACAGAGAATTCATGGGCGGCCATGCTGGCACTTGTGGGTGTACATGACGCCTGGTTGATCATCTCCTTGTTGCCACCCCACCTGCTGCAGCAAGCCACGCTGTCGGACTTTCTTCAGATGCTGCGATCCGACGGCATTTTGCCAGAGGTGCCTGCGGCGCAGCCCGCCTCTGCCGCGCCAGAGGAGGCACCGAAACCCACGCCGCACGACGCGGAGAAGCAGCAGTGCGCGGCCCCGCAACCGCCGGCCGCCCCGGCGCCGGCTGCGCCGGCCGCGCGCCGCGATCGGCCGCGGCGCGCTGCTCGCGCTCCAAGCCGCTGCGCTTCCCATCTTCGCTGTCGGTGCTCAAGCAGTGGGAGCAGCCCGCGCCCGCGCGGCCGGCCCCGCGCAAGGGTGCCGGCGCCGGGCAGGCGCCGCGGCGCCCGCTGGACGATGCGCGAGCGCTACCTGAGCGTGAGCCACTTCTGGGGCGGCCTGACGCCCGCGCAGCGGCGCGATCTGCTGCGCGTGAGCGTGGAGGAGATGCTGTGCGCGGTCAAGGACGACAGCGCGGCCTCCCGGCGGCTGCTGGAGGCGCTGGCGCTGCTGCGCCTGTCCGGGGGCACGACGGCCGCCTACTGGCGCTGCCCCGCCTGCGACGCGCGCGTGCCCGACGCGGCCGCCTTCCTGCGGCACCTGCGCAGCGTGCACGAGGCCGTGCAGTACGCCGGGCCGGACGTGCCGCTGGTCTGCACCAAGTGCGCGCGCGAGGTGGTCGGCGCCTACTACCAGACCGAGGAGCCCGGCTTCCGGCCGGTCGTGCTGTGCATGAACTGCTGCTGGGACGAAAAGGTCATCGGCGACGAGGCGCTGGAGAACGCCGCGCGGCTGCTGGCCGAGGCGGACGAGGGCGCGCGCGGCGGCTGGCCGAGACGGGCTCGCCCGCGCCGCGGGCGCGGCGCGGCGACATGGCCTGCCTGCGCCTGCACCTGCCCGCGGGGTCGCGGGGCGTGCCGGAGCGCGAACGCATCTGCGAGCTGGTGGAGGGCGCCGAGAGCGCGGCGCGCGACGGGCTCGTAAAGGTCGTGGGCGAGCGCGACGCGGCGTCGTCCGGGGACGAGCAGGAGCCGAGCGGCACGCCGCTGGCGATCGCCCCCTCCAGGCCCGGGCCGGCCAAGCGGCGGCACTGCGGCCGCCGATTCTTCGCCGACCTCGAGCTGCCGCTGGCCCCGGCCAGCGACGCGCCCGTGCCCTGCCCCTGCTGCGTGGCTCAGGTATAGCTTTTTTTAAGGAGGGGGGGAGCCACATGATGATCATATCTGGAAAAAGTTTGCATATCCTAGATGCAAACCGTAATGGATCGCATTTCTCACCGCGCAACCTTCCTTTCATAATATCTCCCAGGGCGAGGCGCGGGCGGAGCCCGTGGTGACGGCGCTGCTGGACCAGCTGGCGGAGCTCGAGCGCCAGGGCTCCCCGCTGCTGCACAGCGTGCTCTTCTTCATCATGGCGCACGCGGCGCAGGTGCACACCCGGGTCAAACGCGACGGCGCGGCCGCGGAGCCGACGCCGCCGCGCTTCGACGCGGCCGAGCTGGGCGTGCCCGGGCTGTGGGCGCGCGACGAGGCGCCGCCCGGCGGCGGCCGCGACTGGCGCGCGGTCGTGCGCGCGGCGGTGGGCAGCCTGCGCTACGACCAGCTGCAGACGCTGCTGGTGCGCATGCTGACCCGGCACGAGCGCGCGCTGGTGGAGCTGCGGCGCTCGCAGTTCTCCGAGATGTCCAGCGTCATGGGCGCCGTGCTGGGCGTGCCCGCGGACGAGAGCTTTGCCGCGGCCGCCGACAAGGCGCTCGAGGTCGCGCCCGCGCCCGCGGCCGCGTCCGCGCCGCCTCGTCCCGCGGACGCGGGCGTGCCGCACAACCCGGCGGTCCCGTGCCTCTTCGTGCCCTGCCCCGACCCGCCGGAGCGCGACGACGGCGCTGCGGTCGCCGAGGACAGGAGCACCGGCGGCTCAAAGAGCAAGAAGAAGAAAAAGGGTAACAAGACCGCTTCGTTGCTGGCGTCCAGCGCCGCGCCCGAGGCGCCGGCGGACTCATCACTCGCTTCCCCCGACACCTCGTCGTCCATTTCGACGCTCGCGAAGCGGGCCGCGGCGCCGGGTCCCAATGCAGCCTACCTGCGCGTCGTGCCGGTCGAGGGCGGCGGCGAGGCGCGCATCTTCCAGGGCACGGCGATCGAGCCGGCGGCCTGGTGGCTGCGGCACCTGGTCGCGCGGCCAGGGCCAGCCCGGGGGCGCGGCCGCGGCGCCGCTGGTGCTGCAGTGGGTGTACGGCGCGGTGGCGCACGCCGAGTCGGAGGAGGCGGCCGAGCGGCTGCGCATCGCGGCGGCCGACGCCGACCCGGCGGCCGAGCCGGACGGGCCCGGCTACGGCCCGATGTCGCGCGCGGCGCAGGAGGACGCCGTGCTGGCGGCCTACGGCCAGGTGGCCGAGGCCTGGCGCCACGTGGCGGCCGCCATGGACCGCAAGCGCCACCTGCGCGCGCTGCGCGACGCGGTGGCCGAGGACCTGGCCGCGCTGCGGGCCACCGCGCCGGAGCGCGTGCGGCGGCTGCGCGCGGCGGCGGCGGAGCTGCGCGCCGCGCTGCGGCCGGAGCTGCACGGCGAGCCGCACGCGTACGCGCCGCCCGAGGGCGGGGACGAGGTCTGGGACGAGGTCGGCCGCCTGCTCACCGACCGCGCGCGCCGGCTGTGGCGCCTGGTCGACCCCGCGGCCGTCGACCTGGCCGAGGCGCTGCTCTGCCTGGAGACGAGCGTGCTGGAGCTGGCCGAGGAGGTGGGCTCCGCCGAGGCCGAGGCCACGCAGCGCGAGCTCTCCGTCGCGCTCGAGACCGCCGCCTCGGCCAAGGCGGACGTCGCCGACGCCGAGGGCGCGCTCGCGCGCGCCGAGCGCGAGGGGCCCGCGCCCTTTCGCCGCCGCGACGCGCTCGACCGCGCCGCCAAGGAGAGCGAGCACCGCGACCTGCTGAGCGCGCTGGAGAGCCGCCTGGCCGGCGCGCGGGAGCGCTCTGCCGACGAGGTTGAGTACTGCGCGGACCTGCGGCGCCGGGCCGACCGCGCCACGCACGAGATCGACCGGGTGAGTTTGTGTGGTGGTTTTGGGTCAAAGGGGAAGAAGGCAGTGATTTGTTTGGTAGACTGGATGATATGGATTGGATTCGGCTGTCTGGCCTTGTTTTGGGGTGTGGCTACCATAAGCACTTCAGGGTCACCATGTCGTCGTCGTGCCCTCGGGCGGCGGTCTGTCATCACCACCCTCCCACTACCCGTCTCCATAATCCGTACCTCACTCGCCCTCGGCAGATCCAGGTGGAGCTGGAGGTGCTCGCCGAGCAGCGGGCCGCGCTGGCGGACGCGCTGCAGCGCGCCTCGGCCGCGGCGCTGGAGCTGCAGTCGGAGTGGAACATCCAGCCGCAGGGCGGGCGCCGCGACCCGCTGCACCTGCTGGGCCTGCTGCTCTGGTCCCAGACGCCCCTCGCGCACGCGGCCCTGCGCGCTGCCTGGGCCGTGGCCCTCGCGGTGGCCAGCGCCGTCGACGGCTCGGCGCGGTGCGACGACTGGCCCGGGCGCGCGCGCAGCCCAAGTCGGAGCGGACCCGCGTCCGCGAAGCCGTCGCCGAGCAGGTCGCGCGGGCCGCGGACGCCGCGAAAGATGCAGGCGATGCACAGAGTGGCGCCGACCCAGAGCACCCGCCCGCCGAAAACGTCGCCAAAAAGAGCAGGGGCTACTGCCACGAGTGCGACGAGCCGCATTGCCAGGTCATCTGGTCCGATGAAGAAGGCGCGTCATCCTGCGACGACGACGAAGAAATCGACGACGACGACGACGACGACGACTGCGCACAGAGCATCTCGTCGTCGTCGTCGTTTGACTCGGCCGAGTCGCTGTTTGGCGGCCGGTTCCGGCTGGGCTCGAACGAGCGCCTGCGGCGGCGCGCGGTGCGGCGCGTGCGTCGCGCGATGCTGGAGCTGAGCGAGAACGCGCGGGCGTGGTGGGAGGACCTCGCGCGCGCGCGGCAGCGCGCGCTGGAGCTGGCGCTGGTGGACATGGGCCCCGTCGTGGAGGAGGCGGCGCTCGCCGTCGTGCGCGGCCGGCTCGAGCGCGCGGCCGACGCCGCGCGCGAGCAGGCCACGCGCGACCTCTTGCGCGAGCTGGAGGACGAGAAGAAGGGCGGCGTGGTTGGTGGGGGCGGTAAGAAGGGCGGCGGCAAAAGGGGCGCGGACAAGGCCAAAAAGGCCGTCGAGCCGCCCGCGCAGCCCAAGGAGGTCGCCGGCAAGGCGTTGCAAAAGGCGCCGGGGACGACAAAGAAGGACTCGGCCGCGCAAGCCGCCGCGCAGCGCCAGGTCGCGGCCGCGGCCGCGAAGAAAGAGGCCGAGGAGGCCGCGTACGAGGCGGCGCTGGAGCAGCGGCGCCGCGAGCTGGAGGCCGACGCCCAGCGCCGCGCGGCGGCCGAGGCCGAGCTCCTCCGCCACGCGCGGCAGGCGTCTTTGCGCGAGCTGGCCGAGTCTGCGAGCGCGGTCCAGGACGCCGAGGCCGCCTCGGCCGAAAACGGCACCGCCGCGAAAAAGGCCGCGAAAGCGGCCGCGCCGGCCCGCGCAGAGACCCGAGCGCCGACGGTCGTACCGCCGCCCAAGAAGCGAGCGAGCTCCGTGGCGGGCCGCGAGCCCGCCGCGCCCGAGCCAGCTGCCGCGCCCGCGGCCTCCAACGCCTCCACGGCGACGACGGCCGCGGTCGCCACCAGCGCCACGGCCGGCTCGCCGACCGCGTCTGTGACTCAGCCCGAGCGGAAGCGGCCGGTGACCCGCGCGCCCCTCATCGTCGGCGCGGGCGAGCGGACGGCGTCGCTGCCGCCCCGCCCGCGCCGCGGCCGCACGAGCCCGAAGCCTGGCTGCCGAGGCCCAGCTCAGCGGCGGAGGGGCCCCGGGTCGCGCCCTCGCGGCCCCCGGCTGGGCCCCGGGCCCACCGCCCGGCTACGGCGCCGCCGGACCCTCACCCAGCGTCGCGGCGACACCGGCCGCGCCCGCCGTCCTGCCGCAGGTCTGCGCGACGGGATCCCTGCTCCAAACGGATGGCCAGAGCGCAGCCCAGTGTACCTGGACCGCCGGGGCAGGGCTGCCGCTGACCTCGCTGCTCGGCGAGGGCCGCCTGGACTGGTTGACCCAGGAGCTGCTGGGCTCAGTGGGCGGGGCAGGCGCCGGGCACAGCGTGGGATCGGCTGGCTTGCCGGCCGCCGGGCACGGCCCCGCCGGCGGGCTCTGGTCGTCGCCCGCGCTGGGCGCGCTGGGCGCCACGCCGCTGACACCGGCGCCGACGTACGCGGACCTGCCCGCGTTCCCCATGGCCCAAGGGAACGGACACTTTGACCCAGGTTTCTTTGGCCGTGGCGGCGGCGCGTTTGGAGCACTGGGCGGCGGTCTCTCGTCTGCCACGCACGAAGCCGGGGACGATTGGAGCGACCTGCAGGCCCAGCTGCCTTCAGATCTCGGCGACGCCCTCAACCTCTGAGCTTTGGTGTTTACCCTGTGTGTGGCCCGTGCTGTGTCCTTTGGCTCTGTGACGCTGGCTCTTCTCAGAGCTGGTTTTTTAAAAAGCCAAGTTGTTGCTTGGGGTTGTGAGCAGGAATTGAAAATAGTGATGCAGATACGTAAGAGGAATGAAAGAGACAAGACGGATACGCGTCAGCTTTTTTTGGACTGTCCCGTCGGGACAGTCAGAAAGCGGTGGATACCGTTTTTGGCTTTAGCTGGAGCGGCGCCAGGCGTTGCTGCATCAACTTGATTTGTAGTTGCTCTGGAATCAGCCGGTTTGGCGCGATCCGGCGCATCAGACGTTGGCTTTTCGCTTTGCACCCCGGGCTCCTCCCGCGCCTTTTTCGCCCGGGGTCCGGCAAACATGTCTTTGATGGAGCGCTGCCGCGAGTCTATGAGCGTCTCGCGGCGCCGGGCCCAGAGCGCGCAGGGCTGCCGGGGCGCCGGCGGCGGGTCCAGGCCCTCGAGCTCCAGGAGGAGTGCCGCGTGGTCGCTCCACTTGGGGGGCAGGACCTCGGTGGAGACCACGCTGCAGGCCTTGACGTGCGGCAGGAGCCCCGGGGAGCAGAGCACGTAGTCGATGCGCAGGCCGTGGTTGAACGCGCGGGCCGAGGTCCGTTCGTCCCAGACGGTGTACACGTCGGTGACCCCCGGGTGCAGCCGCCGCCAGACGTCCACGAGCGCGAGCGGGTCCTCGGGCGAGACGAGCCTCTCCAGCGCCGCGCTTTCCTCGGGCGCGTACAGCGTGCCGAAATCGATGCGCGGGCTCACGTCGCTGGGCGAGTGTGCGATGTTCAGGTCGCCCACCACGACGACCTGGAGTCGAGCGATGGACAGGGCAGAGAGAGTTGGTGTGTATGATGAGGGTGCAAGATTGTGTTGGCGAGGAGCAACCGAAGAAGAAGTTTCAATCGCTCCTGTTTCCAAAAGCATTCACAACATCGCCCTTCCCCCACCCCAACCAACAACCACCACCAAGCACCCGTACCTCTCGTCCCTCCTTGCGCAGCGCATCTGTCTTCCTCTTCAGCGCCTCCAGGAAGCTCAGCTTGAAGCCCAGGCGCGCCCGCGCCGGGCGATCGCCCGCGTTTGGGACGTAGACGTTGATCAGCACGAAAGCGCCGTGGTCGGATATGGCGACGCGGCCTGCGAGGGGTGGAGGCAGGGAGGAGAGGAGTGCACGCGTGAGGTTTGAGCGGACTAGCTTTGACAATGTGCATACTTTGACAATGGTCAGCTATTTGTGGTCGTGCTTGATGGCTTGACGGCCGAATGACGAGGACCACCCCACCCTCGGCCGCCCACCTTCGCGATCGATATCCGATTCGCCAGACCCCAAGCAGTCCACGTCAGCGCTGAGCGCGCCCCAGCGCTCAGAGGCATACGTCACAACACCGGAGTAGCCTTTTTTGGCCCTAGAAACGGCCCAATATGACTGGAGTGGAAGGGGGTGATGACGTGACGGGGCAGCTGAGAGTCCATGCATTAAATTTGTTTGGCCGCTCACCAAGGGCCATGATTATCAGGCATCCCAACTCATTGTCTTTGGCAAAATTTTGCGAAATGCAGTAAAGACTTGCGCCCACCACCCCCAAACAACCTCCCTTGCACGCGCGCACCTCAAAGTCGGCAACACACACGATTGGGCGAGTTAGTTGATTCTCATTCAGCTTGGTTTCCTAAAGTGAAAGGGCATTGCATTGCAGAGTCACGCACATTCGTGATCAAGTCAGACAAGCACGCATGCCACCGCAAGCCCACCAATTTCTCCCTAAAAATCCACCTGGAAGCACGCAAAGTCGAGCTGGAGCTCTCGCAGGAATTCCGCAAAGGACCCATACTTGAGATCGACGTTGGCCAGGCTCGGCTTCTGCGGTGTGACAATGTAGTAGTTGATCGTTTTATCATATAGATCAAGTAGATACCAGCCCATGGCACGCGATCGCTCGCATTCCGTACCAGAGCAGCGACATTCCAGCACAGCAATCTGGTCGTGCTGCCAGACATTGCCGGGCACTCCTCTGCAAGCAGGCAACTTGCATGTCAATAATCATACATACATAGAACTCATCTTTGTTCCCATCATCATGCCATTGCTTCTTCTTGTTGGCGCATGAGTGCATATGTGGGCCCAACACGGCACCTAGTGAATTGCGACTGTTTCGCAAAAATCAAGACCGATCATCATCATCCGTTTTGATTCACATCAACGAACCCAGGCATTGATGCTTTGAGTCCAGCACGTTACAAGTATCGATTCACGAAATCATCATCAACATCTTCAAGTGTTGGTTTGGCGTACGAAACCTTGCAGTCTGAAAACTGCACGCCCGAGGATTGCCATCGCGTGAGAAGCTCCCTTCTCTCTGAGCATGGCGGAACGCGGTGGCCGGCGAGGCAACAGGTCGGTGATGATTTACGCATCTTTGCATGCAGCGATGAGCTGCTTGGCAGTGCAATGGGCATGGGCACGGTCGGGCGCCGAGCTCACCGAATACGTACCACCCCTGCAGGAGGCCCGGGGGCGAGGTCGCCCGCGGCGGAGGCAGGGGCGGAGGCGGCGCCCGGAGCCAGGGCGGTGGCGTGAACAAGCAGCGCGGTGGTCGCCCCGAGGGCGGCCGGCCAGGCAACAAGAAGGGCCCCAACAGCAGCAAGGGCCCACAGCGTGGCGGTGAGTTTTTGGCTCCAATTTCACTCGAGGAAACTCTGCGAACCACACACACGCAGTCCATCACCATCTCCTTGCTTTTCCTTGGCTCCAGGTCCCAGGGGCGACAAGGGAAAGCCCGCAAAGAAGAACTCAAAGGAGGATCTCGATGCCGATCTGGACTCTTACTTTCTCAAGGATGAGAAGACTGCCGCCCAGGTAGGCACAGGGATGGTGTATGAAGTGGAATAGGCATGTGAGCTGTGTAATAATGTCACTGGGCACTGGAGCCTGCGCCCGTTGTGCAGCGCTTGAACACAGACCTGGACGACTACTGGACCAAGAAGCCTGCGGAGGAGCCCGAGGCCGCCCCCGAGGCCGCGGAGGAGGCTCCGGCCCCGGAGGCCACCGAGGCCTGAGCGTGGACACACCGTGTTGCTTCTTTTTAATGTGGACTCTGTTCTGTTTGCTTGACAAGACGTGCTGTGAGACGCCAGGACACGAAAATTAGAGGGTTACAATGCGCAGCGCCCGTGAGTGGCCTTTGTGGGATGTGTGATGACGGGTGAGCGGCTGCGGTTCGCTCTTGGGCAATAGATGTGCGTTGTTTTGAAAAAAGAAATATTCGGGTATGGCAGCGTAAGCAGGATGCCAGTACTTCGAACTGGGAGCAATGACAGCGACATAGCAAGTCCAACTGCACGCGTGCAGGTCGTCAGGCGTTGCGTGCCCGCTTGGCCCGCGCCTGCCCGTTGACGGCGGTCGCCTTGTCCCCGGACGTGAGCTGCGTCTGTTTCTGCCGCTTCTTGGCCTCGGCCTCCACTTGGGCCCGCATCTTCCGGAGTGCATACTTGACCGCCGCTGCATGGATAAGAGTTTGTATTTTTTGGTTGGTGGGGGTGAGGGTGGAGGTGTGGGTGGAGGGTCGCTGGACGCAGCGAGGAAAGAAATGTAACTTACATTGTGCCGCTTGACCACCAACAACACAAACCACTCACCGACATCGCCGTCCTCTTGCTCGAGCAGGGCTTCGATGAGCCCCGCATCAAAGTCGGAAAACTCCTCGATCAACGCCTTGGTCTCCGGCGGGCAGCGGCTGGTCGCGTCGCCCCGGTTCGGCCCCTTGGCCGGGCTGGCCTGCGCCGAGGTCTCCATCTGGTGCGCCACCAGCGCCGAGTCGGTGCTGTCTGGGCCGGCCAGCGGGGCAGCGTTCAATGCCTCCTCCGCCTGCGCTGACTCCGCTTCAGTCGACTCTTCTTCCGGCTTGTCCGCCTCTGACTCATCCTGCTCCTCCTCCTCCGCCTTGTCCCCGCCGGCCTCCTCCCCATCTGCCGCCGCCGCCGCCTCGGCGTCGGCCTTGGCCTGGCGGACGCTCTCCTGCAGCTTCCGGACCACTTCCGCCATGTCGCGGTTGACCTGGGCCGACCGCAAAAACTCCATCAGGTCCGTGGCGCAGACGGGGCAGGGCTTGAGCTGCTTGCGCGCGCGCATCGAGCGCACGCCCACGGCCGAGCCGCCGCCGGCGATCTCGTCCGCGACGCCGGCAAACCGCTCGTCCAGGCAGGACTTGCAAAAGTTGTGGCCGCAGGGCGTGGACACGGGGTTGACCACGGTCTTCTTGCAGATGCCGCAGGCAAACTCGCGAAGCGCCTTTTCCTGCTCGCTCAGGCGCTTGCGCGCGGTCTTGGGGCCGGAGGACTCCCCGGCAGGCCGGTGCTGGCTCTCGGGGGGCGGCTTGGTCCAACCCCACTCCTGGAGACGGATGGGGGGATGATGTACAACATGATGTATTGTCTCATAATTGCATTGTCTGAGCGGTACAAGCTGGAATGTTTTATGAAGCCCTGCCACACAACCCCTCACACAGCATACATAATCCTCCACCCACACCCTCCCAACCCACCTCCTTGTCCGCCAGCCAGCCCCACCAGGGCTTGTCGCACATGGAGAAGACCTGGCCCCGGTCGGCCAGCTTCATCTCCTCCAGGGCCTCGGCCGGGAGCTGGGCGCCCGCGGAGGGCCGGTCGCCCGTGTCCTCGGACGACCAGGGCGCCGGCTCGTTGTCGCAGCGCACGAAGAGATAGCGGCAGACGAGCGGGCCCTGCGTCCCCGGCTTGCGCCAGCAGCGCACGATGCGATACACCCCGTCGTACCGCACGGGCGTGTCGTCCGACGGCGCGTAGGCCGATCGCTTCTCCTTGAACGAGCGGACCACGCGCACCGGCAGGCCCTTGAGGCAGGACAGCTTGAGGGCCTTGTTCATGTTCTCAAACGTCTGGTCAAACGATTGCACCTGTGTGTTTGTTTGTTGGGGGGAGTGGAGGGAATTTTTTAGGGGCCGGATGGTGAGCGGGTGGCGAGTTGCTGGGGAAAGAATCTTTGGGAAGTGACCAAACACAGGAGCACACTCATTGCCTCCACCTTTAGCTGTCACCTCACCACCATGCAAGACTCTTGCCCCACCCAACCCTTCCCCCACCCCTTCCCCCACCTTGTTGGTGCGTTTGTTTCCGGAAAGGTCACGGCCGCCAGAGCCGGTGTACAGGAACCACTCGCCCTCGTCCCTGTCGTCCTCGTACCTGTAAAAGGATGAATAGGCTGAATTATTTGGTATCGCTGGTCCTCGACACGTATTCGTCTGGCTGTGGTCACAGTATACATATCTATATCTGTATACAACAGCACCTCAAAATTGCGCGTCGCACCCGCCGGAAAGGACGACCGACTGCGCCCCAGCGTTGGACTGGCCGGCGATGCCGGCGACGTGGGGAAAGTGCGCGCCCCACTGCCGGCAGTCCAGCCGGTCCTTCCACCACTCGCCGACCTTGATTCCCTGTGAGGGTTTTTGTGTGGGAGGAAGAGTTATTGACAATGGACGTGCAAGAGATTGGTGCACGGGGCCGAGAGAATTATCCAGCACTGCCGGCCCTTCCCACCCCACCCGCATTGCCGCACCGTGCCACGGGGGTCGGCGCTTGCGGGGATGGGCCCAAAGTGGTCGTTGGGAATGGAAACCATGATTCGCCCACTGCGGGAGGGGGCACGCAGGATTTGCTGATCCAGTGAATCTACCAGCGCTGTCTTGCCATTCTGGCTGAAAGGCATGGCACATGCACAGAAACGCCAATCGCTGCAATGTGCGCTTCCACTGCGCCCACGACACGTCAGCTGGTCGCACCTGGCGGCATTGGCGCGGCCGGCCCGCACCGCCCTGTCAGTAGTAAAGGCCTCATCGGGGCGATCCGAATCCTTGATCCTGGTAATGATTGAAATGATATGGCAAAGACGAGTTCAAAGGGCGACACAGAACTATGAGGGGAACAAATCACGCACGCCGCAAGTTCGACCCGGTGCAGCGCGCAGAGCGCGCCGGTCTATGGCAACACCGATCCCACACCTCTCAAAGGGCTTGTTGCTGTTCACAGGGGCCCCGATTTTAAAGGCACGGATGGCGACCGCCAGCGCCGTGTTGATGCGGGGGTTGGCGCAGAATTTGGCACTAAACTGAACACAGAAAAAGGGGGGCGTGTCGACTGACGCCGTCAGCAGATGAGCGATAAGAAGATCTCCGTGCAAACAAGACCCGCTTGTAAGGGCATCATTTTTCTTGCTCAGGCTCGTGCCCAGAGATACCAACCAGTAACCCGCCCACCCACCTCTGTCCGGCACGTAGGGCAGCACTTTTTCTTCGACTTGTTGATGTGGTCCTGGAAGCACTTGAGGCAAAAGTTGTGCTGGCAGATCGCCTGCACGGGGACAAAGGGGGGATGAGGTGGGCGAGGAGGTACCTGCGAGGTCAATCGGGTGCGGCCACCGCACCCCGCACGCACCGTGACGGGCCGATTACAAAGCTCGTGGCAGATGGAACACTGCAGCGTGCCAGCCAGCTCGTTCTCAGGCTCCGACTTGGTCTCTATATCGGGAATTGGGCATAGGGCGGTGAATGTCGCATCCAATGCACCCATCAGCACACGTTCACCTGGGGCATGCCTAGGCACCAAGACTCTTCAAGCAGGCGGCCCGTCTCACCCTCCTTCTGCTCCTCGCCGCCCGTCGCGGGGCTTGCCCACTTTCCAGACATGAGCGCCTGGCGTTTGACGGCCTTTTCGGCGTCGGACAAGGTGGGATCCCGCTGGATCGCGAGGATCTGTTTCATCATTTCCGACTGATTCATTGTGGCGCAGCGACTCGGGCACGCCGGAGACGGGCACCTGCACGCTGCGGTGTTTGCAAAATGTGCTGATCAGAAATGCAGCGACACGGTGCAACAAGAGCGTGCTGCGATGAGGCGAGGGTGGTGGCCTCTGCAGCGCTTGGTGAGGTTTTTGAATTTTCGGTCCGGGCGCCCGATTCTCTCTCTCATCCCGATTTCCGCACCCCATGCGGATGCTGCATGGCCGCGACCTAACGAATACACGAACCGCTCTGCCGGGCCTTATCCAGTCCCATTGTACAAACGCACCACCCGCCGTTCGAAGCCATGTGGCTGCAATAGCAGGCCTTGCGTTTTCTGCTTTTTGATGGATTCCGTGGAAGAGGGAGAAGCCAGAGAGATAGGGGTCCACCTGAAATCGCGTCGAAAGAGCCACGGTAAGACTCGGCTGGCGGTGTGTTCCGGGCCCATCAACCGGCCCCCGAGCCTCACATCCACAAAGCCCGAGCCCGCGAAAAAGGCGCTCAAGTCGTTCAAGCAGCGCTGGCTGGCTTGCGCCGGCGACCTGGACGAGGCCGAGCAGCTCAAGGCGGTGAACCAGGCTATCGAGGTCTTCAGTCTCCTGCCCCGCGAGTCCCAGTACGCCCAGCACCGTCTGCGCCTGTTGAACAAGGTCAAATCCATTTTGGAACAGAGCAAGTACGTGTGGAGGGTGCTTTGGAGGAGGTGGGAACAACTGTGTGGTTGGTGATGGTGCGAGGTGGGCGGCTTTGCATTACAAATAATTGGCCAGAGGAGATTATATCTCATGCCACTTCGCACTATTTTTAGGGACTCCCGGGCCGAAGGCGTGGACGAGGAACTTGCAGATCTTCTCCAACAGCTCAACTTGTGAGGGAGTTATCCTTTATATTGGTCAGGAAGCATATATTTCTCAGCAATGTGGTGGAGAGCAACGGCTGCCGTCGCTCGGCGCGGCACGGCAATGACACCCATGCGCTTCAGTCGGCCGTGGCAAGGTCGACCATTTTCGACCCAGGGTGCGCCCACTGTGAGCGCCATTGGCGACGCAAGTGCTGGCACTGACATCGACACCGACGTGCTCATCGTCGGCGGCGGTCCCGTGGGCCTCACCGCGGCGCTGTTACTGGCGCGCTTTGGCGTGGAGAGCGTCGTGGTGGAGGGCCGGCAGCGACTGACCACGCACCCGCAGGCCCACCTCATCAACCACCGCACCATGGAGGTCTTCCGGGAGGTCCCGGGCCTGTGCCAGCGCATCGAGGAGCTGGTCCCGCCGCTGGACCAGTGGCGGAGCTTTGTCTACTGCGACGCCATGAGCGGCGACCTGCTCGGCGCCGTGGACCACTTTCCGGGGCAGGCCTCGCCGCGCCAGCCCCTGCTCAGCCCCGAGCCGGTGGCGCACCTGTCCCAGCACAAGCTGACCCCGCTGCTCTGGCAGGCGGCCGCCGCGGAGCCGGCCGTCAGGCTCTTGGCGGGCCGTCGGGTAGAGCGATTACTTGAGAACGGCGCGACGGGCGTCGAGGCGCTGACGGTCGCGCAGCCTGCTAGTAGTGTGGGAGGCGCGGGCAGGAGCACGGTGGGCGGCGCAGGGCCCTCCCAGACCTCCTCGTCCGCCACGCAGACGGTGCGTGCCAAGTACGCGATTGCGGCCGACGGCGCGCGGGGCGGCACGCGCCGGGCGCTGGGCATCGGGCTGCAGGGCTCCTCCAACCTCCAGCACCTCATCAACATTCACTTCATCTCCAGGGACCTGGGCCGCCGCCTGGCCGGGCGCGAGGGCATGCTCTACTTTGCCTTTTCCAGGAGCATCATCGCCGTCGTGGTCGCGCACAACCTGGACGAGGGCGAGTTTGTGGCCCAGATTCCCTACTTCCCCCCCCTCCAGACGGCCGACGACTTCACGCGCGGCGTCTGCGAGCAGCTGGTGCAGCGCACGGCCGGCGGGGCGCCGCTGGCCGACCTGGAGGTGCGCACCGTTCGTCCCTGGGCCATGTCGGCGCTCGTGGCCGAGCGCTACCGCTCGCGCGCGGGCCGCGCCTTCCTCGCGGGCGACGCCGCGCACCAGTTCCCGCCCTCGGGCGCCTTTGGCATGAACACCGGGGTCCAGGACGCGCACAACCTGGCCTGGAAGCTGGCCGCCGCGCTGCGCGGCGCGCCGGGGGCGCACGAGCGCCTCCTCGACAGCTACACCCACGAGCGCCGGCCCGTCGCGCTAGCCAACGCCCAGCTCAGCGTCCAGAACTTTTACGAGGCGCTCAAGATCCCCAAGGTTGGTTATGATTGGGGCGTGGAGGTTTGATTGTGTGCAATTATATTATATTTTTGCCATCATTCCACCCACTTCCCCAAACCACCCTATACGCTCTCCCTCCTTCCCTGCGCAGTTGATGGGCCTGGACTACCACACGGCCGTGGGCATCTCCGACCTGCTTTCTTCCCCGCTGGCCGAGTGGCTGCCCAAGGGCGTGCGCCGCGCGGCCCTGGACGCCGGGTTTGAGCTGGGCCGCGCCGCGGCGCCCGCGCTGGGCACGCTGCGCCGGCGCGAGATCGAGGCGGTGCTCGAGTCGGGGGAGTCGCTGCGGCTGCAGTACCCCCGCGAGGACCTGGGCTTCGTCTACGCCGGCGACCAGGCCGCCGTGCTGCGCAGGCCGGCCGACAAGCTGGCCGCGGACCGGGCGTCCCTGCCGCGACCCCGGCACGAGCCCTACGCGCCCCAGGCCATCGTCGGCGGGCGGCTGCCGCACGCCGCCGTGCGCGGCGTGCGCGCCGCGGGCTGGCTGGACCCGGCCGTGCCCCTGCAGTCCACCATCGACCTGCCGAGCGTCGCGCAGTTGGAGGCGCGCGCGGGGCTGCCGCCGCGCCTGGTGCTGGTTCTGCTTCCCGGCGCCGACGGGCGTGCCATTCAGAACTGGGTCCACGCGGCCAAGGGTATGCCCTCGGAGACGCCAGTGCGCGTCGTGCTGATGGAAGCAATTGAAAGCAGCACTGACGCAACCGTCGAGAATGATGCTCTCATCATCCAAGTGGACGCTCCGATCGCGCCGTGGTTGGCCGGGGCCACGGCGCTGCTTGTGCGGCCCGACGGGCACATCAGCGCGCGGTGGGACGCTGCAGTGCACGACAAGGAGGAGGCAGTCCGAGAGCTGACGAGCGCTGTGCGTGCGAGCACGGGGCAGAGTTGACAAAGGCTTGGCTTGGATCTCCATCTAGAGCTCCAATGCCTCTGCGTGAGCAACCATCACTTTACGCGCACTCTCGGTGCGCGCTGTACAATAATGTAAGGAAGAGATAGAATTCACGGTTCAGTGACACATTACGACAACATCGGATCAGATTTTTTGAGAATATTGCCCGAGCAGGGTCACTCGTGTTGGGCAATAAGATGATGATGTGCCCCTCGACGAGCCTGGGCTCATCCGGGCGATCTCAAGAGCGCCGGCACGCGAGCGCCCTCCCATCCCAGGAACTGGCAAGCCCAATAAAACCTGCCGAAGCTGCTTGCAGTACATCATCAGACTACTAGATTCCCCTCAACACCCTCCCGATCGCTGGCCGACGCCATGGCCTCCTTTGAGGACTTTGACGATGACAGGGACCAGATATACGTCAGTGGGCTTCCCACCGACATTACGGAGCAGCAGCTGGCGGATCATTTTGGTCAAATCGGCATGATCAAAATGGACAAGAAGAAGCGTCCACCCACGCCCAAGGCAAGCGCTGCGTGTGCGGGCCGAACGGCTGCGGGATGTCTGGCTCCGCCACGCATTACTCGTGCCGTCCGTCGAGCCTTGCCTCACCCCAACGAGATGCACGGTGCAGATTTGGATCTACAAGGACAAGGCCACCGGCGAGCCAAAGGGAGACGCCACCATTACCTATGAAGACCCGTTTGCGGCGCACCAGGCCCCCTCCTGGTTCGACGGCAAGGAATTTCTCGGCAAGTGAACGTGGGGCATGCTTGAGATGGTGCGGCCTACTTGACCATCCGTTGTGCACAGGGGGCTCATGGAGACTCGTTTTAAAACCGCGCAGGGAAGCCGATTCACGTGAGTCTGTCGGAGAAGCCAGGAAGCAACTATGATGCGCGCGGAGGCTATCGCACCGAGGACCGCTATGGTCGGGGCGGTCAGGAGGACCGGTACGGAGGAGGTGGCGAGCGCGACCGCTACGGCGGCGGTGGCGAGCGTGACCGCTATGGAGGAGGCGACAGCGATCGCTATGGCGGGGGCGAGCGCGGTCCGCCCCCGGCATCGAGTGACAGTCGCTGTGAGTTTAAAAGGCTGGGAATCGGGCTTGCTGTGGAGTTTCTGGATCATTGTTTGGTTGTTCAGACTGAAATCTGTCTTGCTAAAGCAGCGCCTGCTGGTTGAGCAGCTTGCACTGCCTGTGTACGATGAATGGGTTCACAAGTTGTGTGACCAATGCCATGGCGAGAGATTTTAACCTTTTTCGTCTTCACACCCCTATGTTCCGCTCCTTCCTCCCGACTGCAGACGGCGGACCCCCCGGAGGCCGCGGCGGGGCGCGGGAGGGCGACTGGGTTTGCGGGGGATGCGGCAACAACTGCTTCAGCTGGCGGGACAGGTGCAACCGCTGCAATGCTCCCAAGCCCGCCCCGGGCGAGGGAGGGCCCCCGCCTCCCATGGGTGCCGGGCCTCCCAGCCGCGGCGGTCCACCTGGCGGCAGAGCCGGTACGGATTATTATATACACTGAGAGTACCAAGATGACTCATTTATTTCTCAAGTACGCCTCTCACATATGACCTATCCATCACATCCTCGTGTCTCACCAGGCGACTGGCCTTGCCCTAGCTGCGGAAACAACTGCTTTGGCTGGCGGGACAAGTGCAATCGCTGCGGCGCGTCCAAGGCCGGCGCCGGCGGGGACCCCCCGCGCGGCGTGGCCGCGGCGCCCCAGGGCCCGCCCGGCCTCTTCACGGCGGACGACTGGGCCTGCTCCGCCTGCGGCAACGTGAACTGGGCTCGGCGGGCCCAGTGCAACCAGTGCAACGCCCCCAAGCCGGGGACGATGGACCTGCGCCGCGAGGGCGCGGCGGGCGGGTTCCGCGAGCTCGACCCCGCGGAGGCGGAGGAGGCGCGCCGCCGCCGGCGCGAGCGGGAGGCGAACGAGGAGTATGACGAGTTTGGGCGGCGGCGGCGCGGCGGGGGCAGCGGCCGGGACCAGGGCGGGTATGACGCTCGTTCCAGCAGGGACCAGGGCGGATATGAAGGCCGCTCAGGCAGGGACCAGGGCGGGTATGACGCTCGTTCAGGCAGGGACTATGGCCACCACCACAGCCGCCGCGAGCGGAGCCGCAGTCCGCGCCGCCAGGAGCGGTATTGATGACGGAGGAGACGAGAGCGCGAATAGTGGGCTGTTTTTTGGCAATTGTGCGCTCGCGGCGCATGCTGCTTGATAAGTCACCCTGTTCGCGCCCATGGTCTTTCGTTTCGTTTCCCTAAATAGACACACTTTGATGATACGGTGCGATGTAGCTCTTGCAGAGCAAGCTGCGCGTATGACAAGCAGGATGGGTGCGGCGGGAGTCAGCAGGAATCTGCGGGGCCGCAGCGACGGCGTCACGCAAGAAAGAAAGCGGGTTTCGTAAGATGCAAGGTACAGCGACATGCAAGCAAGGGGGGTGTGAGCGCGTGAGGCGGCGCAGCAGCCACGGGCGCGGGTGCAACTGTATTCAGTTGGCTTTGACGACGTGCGGAAACAAAAATGCGCATCACATGGGGTATTCATCTGCGCCGGGGGCACAAGACTGTTGGCACCGTCCTGTGCTCCTCGGCGCCGCTTGGTCACGCGAGGTCCACGGGCCCGGCCGAGGGAATCCGCTTGCGGGACCCCCTCCAGGCCTGGGAGGCCGCGCTGCCTCGCGGCAGGGACCCCGCGGTGTCGGTGTCCGGGAAGGCCTCGTGCGCCACGCTGGCAAAGGGGCTGGGCGTGCCGCTGCTGGCGTCGCTGGGGATGCCCAGCTGCGGCTGCCGGCCCGTCTTGAGCTGCAGGCCCTTGGTCACGGCGGCGGCCGAGAGGGTTGAGGTGCTGGTCACCGGTTCCCTGGCGTCAAACGTGCCGGTCAGCGGCTCGCTCGTGTCAAACGCGGCGTCGCTGTCGGCGGCGCGCAGGCCGAGGCTGTCGCCGGTGTCGATGGGCCCCAGCGCGGTGCTGTCGCGTGCGGAGAGGTCGTACTCGTCCAGGCTGCTCTCGCTGACCTCCGAGGTGGCCTCGGGCGGGGCGGGGCAGGTGGTGATGCTGGCCGCCTCGCTGCGCAGCTCGGCCAGGATCTCGACAAAGCCCGGCCGGTCCGCCGGCTGCTCGGCCCAGCAGCGCTCGATGAGCACGCGCAGCGCGGCCGGGCAGGCGGGCGGGATGGGCAGGCGCTGGCTCATCACGCCCACGCAGTAGATGATCTGCATGGGCGAGGGGACGTGGCTCCACGGCACCTCCCCCGTCAGCATCTCCCACAGCAGCACGCCAAAGGCAAAGACGTCCACCTTTTCGGTGATGCCCGCGCCGTCAAACATCTCCGGGGCCATGTAGGCCGGCGTGCCGGCCTGGCCGTTGGCGGTGCTGACAAAGGTCCGGTCCTTGTACTTGGCGATGCCAAAGTCGCAGACCAGGGCCTCCCCCCGCGCGTCCAGGAGCACGTTCTGGGACTTGAGGTCCCGGTGCACGACCTTGGGGTGCAGGTAGACCATGGCGTCGGCGATGCCGCCCGCGATCCTGAGGAGCTCGGTGTAGGCCAGCGGCGCGCGGCGCCGGGCGCCGGGCTTGCCGTGCAGGCGCGCGTGCAGGCTGCCGCCCTCGGCCAGCTCCTCGATGATGCAGATGTTGGGCGGGACGGTGCAGGCGGCCAGGAACTGGATGATGTTGGGGTGCTTGAGCGAGCTGAGCACCTCCACCTCGCGCCGGAAGCTGTCCATCTCGCGCGCGCTGGCCGAGCGGCAGGTCATCTGCAGCACCTTGACCGCCACGGGCCGGCCGCACCAGTCGGCGCGGTACACCGTGCCAAAGGCGCCCGAGCCCAGCTGGTCGTACAGCGTCACCTGGTTCACCATCTCCGCCGAGCCCAGGCGCGACGCCGGCGACGGCGCCGCCGAGCCGGTGGCGGTCGTGTCGCGGCGCTCTGCAAATTGGGACCCGCCGGCCATTGGCTCAGCTCCGGCCGCGTCGGCCTGGGCAGAGGCGTCCGAGCCGCCGCTGGGCTGCAGGCCGGGGAGC
The DNA here is from genome assembly GCA_031763795.1 of Prototheca wickerhamii. Lineage (NCBI taxonomy): Eukaryota > Viridiplantae > Chlorophyta > Trebouxiophyceae > Chlorellales > Chlorellaceae > Prototheca > Prototheca wickerhamii. Next base: position 1,435,538 of record JASFZW010000005.1, read on the forward strand.
GTCAGCGTCGCGCCGCTGGCCACCGACCAGGCCTTGCTCAGCTTCTTGCCCACGGGCTTGCTGCCGTGGTGGCTCAGCACGATGGACGCCGACCCGCCCGCGGGCTCGTCCAGGGACGACGCCGTGGGCCGCCCGCTCACCGGACTCTGGCGGTCCCCGCCGTCTCCCGCGATCTTGCGCTCCTCGTCCAGGCGCCGCCGCCGGCGCCGCCGGACCAGGACGCAGCCCGCCAGCACGGCCAGGCTCAGCGCGGCCGCGCCGCCGGCCGCGCGCCGCCGGCGATGAGCCCTATGGGTGCGCCCTTGGGAGCGGGCGCCGCCACCTCGGGCGCGGGGCTCGGCTCTGCCGGAGAGGAGGGGAGGAGCGGTGTCTCAGCGGTGGGATCATCTGGCGCGGATGTTCGTGAAAGGAAGAGTGTCAAAAGTTGTTGTGTTGAGATGAGTGCTTTGCTTTGTGGGATGGGAAAACAGAATTCGTAGAATTTAAACAGCAGATATGGATGCATGCTGGGTGACCCTTGCAATCTGCGCGCAAAACACTTGCCATGCGCTCCAAAACCTCGCGCGCCCATCCCCCTTGCACGTTCACTCACCAAATGCGATGACGGGGGGCGTCTCTGCGCCAGTAATGGGCGAGGCGGCCACCGGCGATTCCAGCGCGGTCCCGCCCTCAGAGGCCGGGCTCTGACCGTCATCCGGGTCGCCGCTGGACAGCGCGTAGCCGCAGCAGTAGACCGCCCGGCAGCCGCCATCTGACGCGGTCCCGGAGCCCGACCCCGCCGAGTGCAGGCACGGCAGGTTCTTGCCAGCCGCCGGCACCTGCCGCGAACAGTCCATGCCATTGAGGTTGACGTTGCTGACCAGCAGGGATTCGTTGTTGTACGGTTGAGACGGCACAAACTGCCCCGTGGTCAGGAACGCAAAGGCGCCGCCATCTGCGGCAGGTGCACCGAGGGATTGGTTGGTGTGCTGACTGGTAGACAAAGTGTGTGTTTTTTTGTTTGATCTCTAGAAGCTCATACACATAAACACAGAAACACCAATCCACCAGCCACAACATCACCCTACGCACTGCCATTGATGCCGTTTGTGGTAAAGCTGTCCACCAGCCTGACGGGAGCCCCACCGGGGGACCCGCCCGTGAGGGAGATGGCCCCCTCCGCCCCGGCCAGGATGATGTTTTGGAAGCTGTCATACGTCCACACCAGCTGCCAGTGGCTCATGACCACCTCTCGATTATTGTTGATGGTCACCACGGCCGTAAAGTTGTTGGGATCGCTGAGGTCGACCACATTGTACAGAATGTTTGCCTCGCATGCCGCGGTCGAGGAGTCGAGCAGGTGTCGACCCGCGAGCGAACCCGCCCAGTAGCCCCGGTTCTCCCATGCCGCCGGCCCTGCAGGAGGGTGCATGAGGGTATAATGAGTGGTAATGGTGGCTCGTAGGTCGACCTCGGCGCGACTCGCCCTGCGCGGGCCCCGGGCCAGCGCACGCGCTGCCCCGCGCCAATGGTGGTTGCCCTTCAGTTGGCGCACCTGAGCTAGCGGCGCCAAGGCTCGCCTGCCAGAAGCAGGCCAAGAGGGCTGCGAGAAACAACCGATGCCATGGCATCCCTTCAGGAGTACGAGCACCAGAGACTCGCTGCCATGTGTGCGCCTCGGGACCGGGCCAGCGCCCTGCTCTCCTACCGGGACACGCACTCCCCCGTCCGGACGTTTCTGCGCTGATCGAGAGGGCTAGGCAATGAGTCGCTGCGGGCAACGGGCTCCGGTTCTGCAGAATGAGCGCAGCGACTTGCTCCTGGACGGCTTCCGAGAAGGAACTTGGGCACATGTGAGGAGGGTGGTGCTGTCCACATGGCGACGGACCACGTGCACCTCGCTCCGAACAAATCCGGAGCGCCGCCACTTTCCCCGCGGAGGCAGGCCGATCGCAGGGTCTGGGAACGAGAAAGATGATATTTTAACACGAGACGTTCGCAAAGTTGATCATCGTCATTATGTTACACAGTCCAAAAGTTGGAAAAATGCTGTTGTCATGTACAGGCCACGCCATGGGGCGGCAAGGCACTCTTTGTCGAGTCTGGGTCGCCTGAAAGCAGTCGTTCTTATCCTAAAATCATCCAGTCTGGGGCGTCACAGCATCACTCGGTGTCCATGGCGCCGCGCTGCGCGCCGTGGCTGCCGTACGACCCTTGGGAGTCTCGCTTTTGCTTGAGCATCCTCTGGGCAGCCTGCCGGCGCCCATCGGATCGCAAAATCTGGACCAGCTCATCCTGTGGATGGAACGGATGGGCGGGTTGAGGGAATCTGAATGCCCGCAACGAGCCTGGGACGATTGAATATGGCAACAATCTCCTGAGCGACACCCATCACACCAGGCGCCAGCAAGCCTATCACAAAATCCATACCTGGGTGACTTCCTGGAGCAAGGGGATGTCGGCCTGGTACTCGCCCTGGTCAAAGTTGGTGATGCCCCCCTTGACCCCGGTGGCGTGGTGGATCTCACACCATATCATCATCTTGTCGTACGCGCGCGCGGCCTCCTCCTCGTTGTCGAAGCAGCCAAGGCTGGTGGGCTTGCCATTTCTCCGGAACTGTGCCTCCCACCGCTTGGTCGGGAAGGTCTGGTGCACACCCCTAAACTTGCTCGTGTACGTCCGCCCATTACCATTGCCCTTGACCTTTTGGTGGCGAGCAACCTTGGTCAGCTGAGGTGGTGGGGAGTGGGTGAAAAGCGGGTATGTCTGGACGGTTCTCAAGCAAATGGAAGCAATGGATGCCCTTCAGGCATCCGGATAACCCGGTACAAAGTCAGCAAAGCCACTCCCAGACAGCAGCAGCTGGTGTCGTATCCTCAACCACTCGCACACTCATCTTCCCACAGCAATACCATCTGCTCGCCCATGCCCATCACCCTCCCACCTGACGCGGCACCGTCACGGCGGCCCGCTCTGTCCCTTCAGACAGGTGCGCTCCCGAACCCGAGACGATGAGGGGCAGCTGCGTCGTCGGCACAAACGTGGAGGGCTGCAGCAGGCCGCCGCTGTAGGCAGACAGCATGGCCAGCTCCTTGCGCCGGCGCAGGTCTTGCCAGTTGTGCACGCTCGACATGGCCGCGTCGGATGGCCGGGACCGCCTGCAGATGGCCGGCACCGCCCCCGAGCCCTGGATCAGCTCCTTCACCTTGCTCTGCAGAGTGCGCAGAGGAGGCTGGGTATGAACATGACCGCCTGTCGAGAGGCTATGCGATTTATGCGCGTATTCGTTAGCAGGCACCGCGCACCAGGAAATCGTCCGCGGCGAGGACGGGCACCCTCGGTCGCTCGCCAGACGCCGTCATGGGCCTGCGGGGTGGGCGTGTGCAATTAGTTCAAGTTGAACCGTGGAACAGTGGACACCGAGTATATGCACCCCGGGACCCCCAACTCACTCGTGGGCCTCGGTTCCCGGTCCTGCCAACGTGGCCACGTCCATCGCCAGCGCGTTCGCAACAAAGACCCAGAAGGGATCAAAACAATCGACTGGTCCGCCCAATTTGGTCAAGAGATGAAGCACACTGTCTGTGCCCGGATATGCAAGGATGCGTGAGCCAGACCCTCATCCGGGCGCGCGTCAGCCACTGTCGGGATTCATAAAACGGCAGCCAGATATTCGCACGGGAGGCGCCTTTTCTTGCTATTATCCTTGTGGTTACAAAGATGCCAAGGCATTTCAAAAGCACAGCAAGCACACGTGTATGACGGTGAAGGGAGGGTATGGATGGTCAGTTGGCTGGAGGGTATTTTCCACCACGCGCTCAGGGATCACGCCGCGTTGGTGGCCCAGGGCCCGCCCTGCCGCGCGGCGTCGTTGCGCACGCTGCGCATGTTGTGGCCGCCGCCGCGGAAGACGGAGTAGACCATCTTCACGACCCAGAAGGACCAGAGGAACTCGATGGACCAGAGCGCGGCGCCGATGAAGTAGACGACGCCGACGCCCGTGTTGTCGCCGATGACGTTGATCGCCTCCCAGAAGCCCGTGTGGCTCAGGGAGTTGAGGATGGGCGGCGCGATGGCGCTCCAGCCCACGAAGATGAGGTGCGCCATGAAGAAAGCGAAGAACACCGTGTACTGGAAGGCCGAGTCGCGCATGCCCGCGCTGTAGAGGCGGCGGTACCAGAGGAACCAGGCGCCGGGCACGCCGCCGATCAGGTAGAGGCCGCCCCACAAAAACGTGGCGATCTTGCCGCCGCCAAGCCCGATCAGCGCCGCCGCCGTGCCCACAAAGTTCCAGAACAGGCAGAGCACGAGGCCCAGATAGCACCAGTAGGCGCAGCGCACCATGCCCTGCGCGCCCTCGGGGATCTCGCCCCGGATGTCGTGGTAGGTGAAGGAGCAGTAGGGCGGCCAGTTCTTGCGCGGGCCGGTGCTGCCGCCGGCCGCCGCGAGCTCGGCCTCGCGCCGCTTCAGGTCCGCCTCCCGCTTGACCAAGTCCGCCTCACGCTTGGCCAGGTCCTTCTCCGTCTAAGTTATGGACGGGACAAAACAGGGGAGAACTTTATGCATACGTGTACACAAAAACAGAGTATTCTGGATTAGAAAGGAAGAGACATACCCTTAATTTCTAATGGATAAGGAAGGAGCAGGGTGCCCCCTTGTCAGCACCCCAAGGAAGCCCTTCTTACCCATCTCCTCGTCCAACTGCCCCCCCCATTAAAAGAAACTCCACAGCCCCCCTCACCTTTCCTCCTGCACCAGGCGAAATGCCTTGCGCCGCGGGCGGCGAAAAGGCATTGGTGGAGACGTCGGCGCCCCAGGAGGGGCCCGACGCCGAGGGCGTGGGCGCGGCCCACGCGCTGCCGCCGTTTGCGCCGCTGGCGCTCCAGGGGCCTGTGGAACGACGCATCAAATGACACCAGATCAGGCGTGCATGCTTGTGCTGTTCACTTGCAATTCATGCTGCTTGCGATACCAATCGCGGACACATATGCAAGGCTCCTCCCGACTTCGACCTTGCTCACCAGCTGCAGGGGCGCCAGCAGCTGCTCCATTGCCCTGCGGCATTGGTATGGCCATATGCTTTATCAATTACACGGTACAAGCTGACACCGAGGTCTGCACATACAAAACACTGGCCCGCGCTCTCTCGCGGCCAGGAGCGGGGGGCGTCAATTCGCGTTCGGCAAAATCAACGTTTCCGTTCGTTGCGGCACAACGACCATCCGCCCTCGAGATCCCTTGCGCCATAATTCGCGCACCTGGGCCCCAGCAAAGGGGTTATCGTTGAAGGGATTGTCAGCCATGTGCACAAGCGCCCGGCTGGCTCCGGATCAGGGACCGGGGTTGGGGCAAGCTCGCGCAAAGTGACGGGTGCTCCCCGTCTACAGCGCAAGCAAGGCTGGTATGGCGAGTCTAAACTATTCTGGGTCGCCAAGGAGTGGGAAAGATCCGCATTCCCTTGATCTGGCGTCTTGTGCGCGTGGAGGAGGAGCACGCGGATCTGACTCCTCTGCTCGGGCGAGGCCGGGTGTCAGGGTCTCCCGCCATTTGCACCCTGCGATATTGAAATCGGAGCGCAGCAGCTCGGTGAGCAAGAATTGCTCTGCCCAACCCCAGTGCGCCGTGCGAAACGGTATTGGAGCATCTCACGGGTATTGATCAACCAAGCCAAGTGCGGGTTGGACGGCATCCGTCTCCCACCCCGTGGCACAAGCCATCTTCGCATGTTGTTTTGACTGGGAGGGGTTTGAGGTTGGGAGCGGGGCCCCATGGGCCAGGCCAACGTTGCAAAGTCGCCATGGTATGAGGAGTACAACATCGACCTCCCCTCATGTCGGAGTGGCCGCATTCACGTCCTGGACTTTGGGGACTCGGCTGGGGCACTGCGCGATCTCCCGCAGGCCGCCAAGACGGCAGAGGTTCGCGAGCTGGAGGAGCGCCCTGAGACGCTCATTGGGAGCTACCGGTCATTGTATCGCCGTGTACCGGTGCCCAAGGCCCAGCTCTCGTCCGGCACGTCCATTCCCCTGGTCGGTCTTGGCACATGGAAGGCGGAGCGGGGCCAGGTGCGATCCGCGGTCCACGCCGCCCTCAAGGCCGGGTACCGCCACATCGACTGCGCCTCTGTCTACCAGAACGAGGAGGAGGTGGGAGAGGCGCTCCAAGCAGCCCTTCGCAGCGGGGCCGTTGCCCGCGAGGAGCTCTTTATCTGTTCCAAGCTCTGGTGGGTGGGGGGGGGGGGGGGGGGGGGGGGCTGCCGCTTTGACGACCTTTCGTGGACACCTTGCGCCAGAGTAGCTTGCGATGCGGTCTTTGCCTTTGTTCTTTTAAATTCTCTGAAATTATGTTGCCCAACTTGCATATGTTACAGAGTCAATGCAACGCCCACTGTATCCCACCCCACCCCACCCTACACAAAACACCCATGCAGGAATTCTGATCACGCGGCCTCCAGGGTCAAGGCGGCGTGCCAACGGAGCCTCAAGGCGCTGCGTCTCGACTACCTCGACCTCTACCTCATCCACTGGCCCGTGACCGGCATCCCCGGACCGGAGCTGGTCCCCTCCCTGGAGGAGACCTGGGCGGCCATGGAGCAACTGGTGCGCGACGGCCTGGTCAAGGCCATCGGCGTGAGCAACTTTTCGGTCGCAAAGCTGCGCCGGCTGCTCAAGTGCGCCACCATCAAGCCTGCCGTCGTCCAGGTAGGCGCTTGATTTTGTTGGTAGAAGGGTCCAGGTGCTGGTGCATGGCTTTTGAGGGGGTCATAGGTGCAGCATTGTATGATGGGCCAGGCAAGAACTTCATACCACCATGACACGCACAATGACTAACGACCACATCCCTCATCGCATTACCCAGATGGAGGTGCACCCCTACTGGCGGAACGAGCGGCTGCGGCAGTGGTGCCGCGAGCAGGGCATCCACGTGACGGCGTTTTCGCCGCTGGGGTCGCCCGACTCGGCCTCCATCTTCCCCCGCAAGCTGCCGCTGGAGCTGCTGAAGAACGAGCGTGTGCTGGAGATCGGGCGCCGGCACGGCAAGAACGCGGGCCAGGTGCTGATCCGCTGGGCGCTGCAGAACGGCACGAGCGTGATCCCCAAGAGCACCTCCGCGGCCAGGATCGCCGGCAACCTGGCCGTGCTGGACTGGGCGCTGTCGGAGGAGGACATGCGTGAGCTCTCCTCCTTTGACGTCCAGCAGCGCATGGTCAACGGCGCCTCCTGGATCAACCCGCGCGGGCCCTACCGCACCATGGAGGACCTGTGGGACGAGCCGGAGGACGGCGGTGTTAGTGGGAAGGACGAGGCTGGTGATGAAGTTACACCTCAGCCGACCACAAACGGTCCCACGCCGACAGTCAACGGAAGCCACGACAACCACCCGCCAACGCCCTCGACTTCCCTGGCCCCCGTCCCGGCCCTGCGCGACCTGCAGCGCTCGGTGCGGCTGTCGGACGGGCACCGCATGCCGCTGCTGGGCCTGGGCACCTGGAAGTCGCGGCCGGGGGAGGTGGCCGCGGCCGTGGACGCGGCCGTGCGCCTGGGCTACCGCCACCTGGACTGCGCGGAGGTGTACCGCAACGAGGCGGAGATCGGCGCGGCCCTGGCGCGGCTCTTCGCCGAGGGCGTCGTGCGGCGCGAGGAGCTTTTTATTACGAGCAAGCTCTGGAACACGAGCCACGCGCCGCAGGCCGTGGAGCGCGCCGCGCGGCGCAGCGCCAAGGCGCTGGGCGTCGGGTACCTGGACCTCTACCTTGTGCACTGGCCGGTCACGGGCAACCGCGGGCCGCGCGTGGAGCCGCCGCTGGCCGACACCTGGCGCGCCATGGAGGCCCTGGTGCCCGCGGGCCTCGCCCGCTCCATCGGCGTCGCCAACTACTCGGTCGCCAAGCTGCGCGCGCTGCTGGAAAGCGCGACCATCCCGCCGGCCGTCTGCCAGTGCGAGGCGCACCCCTTCTTCCCCAACACGGCGCTCGTGGAGTTTTGCGGACGGAACGGCATCCACTTCAGCGCCTACAGCCCGCTCGGCTCGCCCGACAGCGCCGCCGAGCTCGGCCGCGCGCCGGGCCGCCGCCTGCTGGACGACGCGACACTCGCGCAGCTGGCGGCCGAGATCGGGCGCTCGCCCGCGCAGATCGCGCTGCGCTGGGCGGTCCAGCGCGGGACCTCCGTCCTGCCCAAGAGCACCAATGCCGGCCGCATCCGCGACAACGGCCTGCTCTGGGACTGGGAGCTGACCCCCGAGGCGGTCGCGGCCGTCGACGGCATCGCCTACCGCCGGCGCATGGTGGACGGCTCCTTCTGGCTCTCGCCCGAGGGGCCCTACCGCACGCTCGAGGACCTCTGGGACGAACCCGACGTTGCTGACGAGGACGATGGTCGCTGAGGCGGAAAGAGGGCCGGACTGCGCGAGAGAGAGTCTTCCATAGTATATAGTATTATATTCGGAAACTTTCTCAAGAATTGGCATTTCTCCAGCTGTGCGCGTTTTCCTTGCTCGCCGCCTCATGCCCCCCAAACCCGGTCGGTTGCTTGCATTGCCTGCGTCAAATATGTCGCTGCTCATACTTTTGCCCCTGCTTCGCTCTCTTGGTTAATTGCAAATGTTTCAAGGGCCCAATCAATGTTGGGCGTGCTGTAAAAAGAGGAACGAGAAAGAGTCGCTGCACGAAGGCAGCAGCACGGGTCAACACCAAAATTCAAGGCCCTTCATTGCGCGGCCACCCGCCCGCGGCTCTCGGCGGCGTCGCGCTGGAGCCAGTGGGAGACCAGGGCCGAGTCGAAGACGGTCTGGATGAGGTGCGCGGCGACGCAGGAGAGCGCGGCGTAGGCGGCGCCCGGGCCGAGGGCGGGCGCCAGCTGCGCGAGGACGGCGATGGCGATGGGCAGCGTCTTCTGGCTGGTGCAGAGCACCACGGCGCGGCGCACGCCGCGGTCCGCGACGGCGTCGCCGGGGACGAAGCGCATGCGGCTGGTGAGCGTGGTGTTGATGAGGAGGAAGAGCAGGTGCACGCCCAGGCCCGCGGCGGCGATGGCGGCCAGGGCCTCGGGCGCGATGGCCAGGTTGGTGGCCGAGGCGCGGCTGACCTGCATCCAGGGGATGAAGGCCAGCAGGCCGGCCGTGACGTAGGAGATCGCGCGCCGGTTGTCGGCGCGCCAGCGCTTGACCCCGGGGATGGCGATTTGCGTGGCGATGCCGGCGAGCAGGGGCGCCAGCACCGTGCACGCCAGACCGCGCGCGACGGCGGTCGGGGAGAAGCTGCCGGAGACGGCCTCCGCGGCGGGGCCCAGCGCCCACTGCAGCAGCAGCGGCACGCTGGCCACGCTGAGCAGGTTGCTCGTCACCGTCAGCAGCAGCGCCACGGCCGCGTTCCCCCGCACCGCCTGCGTCAGCACCACGCCCGTGGAGAGCGTCGTGGGCATGCACATGAACACCGCGAGGCCCACGGCCGCCTCAGGCGGGACAAAGGGCACGTGCAGGGCCAGCGGCGCCAGGCCCGAGGTGAGGAAGAGCACCGAGCCCAGCCCGTAGGCCAGCGCCAGCGGGCAGCCCAGCGCCTGGCGCGTCTCCCCGCCCTTGAGCGTCAGCCCAGAGATGAAAAACATGGTCGCCGTGGAGTAGGGCGCCAGGTTCAGTCCAGCAGCCACGTGGCCTGGGCCTGGGAGGCTCCACCTGAAGTAGCGAGGCGGTTGATGTGTGTGTGGGGGGGGGTGGGGGAAAGCAACCTTTTATACGTATCATATTCATATCCTTATAGCAATATATGATATCGTGATGATCATGTAGCATGTACCATAGAGCGTTAAAGACATTCTAAGCTGAAAATAGGATACATTCAATGACTGCTGTACATATGCACCCCAAGCAAGGGCCCCCTGCGCTACCATCGGATTGCCCACAATGCATGCCATCCAAACACCAACCAGGATAGCTGTCCTTCCCTGCCCTTGTCATTCCGCAATCCCACAACCAGCTGCTCCTTCTTACCCGAGTACCAAGGCAGATATGAGGGCGACGGGTGTGACGTTGGAGTTTATGAATTGCACAATGGTTTTGGCCAGGGAGGGTGGCGCCGCCACAGTGAGAGGTGGAGCGGGCACCCCCTTGCCGGCTGCCGCATCCCGGCGCTCATCATTGCTGGAACAGGCTCGCCACTGTAGCCTACATGGCGGGCCTTGACGTGCAAAACATTTTGGTTTAATTGGTGACAAAATGTGGTACTCTGGGTGTGCTGAGCGCGTGGCCCACGCAGCCAGGCACGGGGCGTCGCCCCGCAGGCCGGGCAAGGAAGCCCTCAGCCCACGGCTCATGGCCAGGGAGACGCGGAGCATCTGAGAGCTTCCGTGGCCCAACACACCAGTCCTACTCCTCGGTAATGTGCCGTACTCGCGGATGTATATCACCAGTGCCACTCTGGTGCATGGTCAGCCACTCACTGCGCAGAAGCACTGGCGTGCCAGCATCCGTCGATCTACGGATTCTGTCGGGACGGGGGTGCCCACCCGCCGAAAGCCCACCTACTCCATATGCCAAACTGCGGCGACAGAGAGGCGTCAGGCGCCTGTCCTGGGATTTGGTTGTTTTGGGAATTGGTACCAGCATTCGCGCTCGGCAGCAATGTGGGCGAGTACGGTCCGGGCGAGCCCTGTGGGACGGCCCTTTGCTCCCTCCGTCACCCCCGTGGTGACCGGGACTCGGGCTGGCAGTCGCCTATATAGCGCGCGCCAATCGTCACGCGTCGATCGATACAGCAAAACGGATATTATTGTGAGTGGGTCGTGCGTTGCGTTTGAGAGGAGGCCGGAAGAGGGTGGGTGCTTGACAGAAGATTCTCACCTCCATGCCGACCCAACCTATGGCTGAGAGCCCTGTGACCCTTCCAGGTTTCTCCCTCCATATTGAGCGCCGATTTCGCTCGCCTGGGAGACCAGGTAGGGAAAGATATTTGTGCGGGGAGTGCAGCAATGTCTATTGGGACAATAGACGTATGCGTGATAGAATGTCATCGCTCCTGAGAACCTAGCCGATCCCTCTCCCCTGAAATAATTGTAATTTCTCGCGCTGTCAGGTCAAGGCGGTGGATCAGGCGGGCGCCGACTGGATTCACGTGGACGTCATGGATGGCCGATTCGTCCCCAACATCACGATTGGTCCCATGGTCGTCGATGCCATCCGGGGTCTCACAGACAAGCCCCTCGACACGCATCTCGTACGTGATTTATTGGTGGTGCTGGCCAGCGATTCATTGGACCATCTGGACGGTCCTGCCGCAATCCCAGCCCCCTTTTGCTGCCTCATCAGATGATTGTGGAGCCGGAGAAGCGAATCCCCGACTTTGTCAAGGCGGGCTGCGACATCATCACCATCCACGCCGAGCAGGCCGCCACCATCCACCTCCACCGAGCCCTCAACCAGGTTGGTTTGGGGCCCAAGCTTGTGTGCATAGTGCTTGCACCTTGACAGCTGCTGTCATGCGACTGTTGAAACACCACTCTATACCTCTCCACCGTACCCTCAGATCAAGGAGCTCGGGTGCAAGGCGGGCGTGGTGCTCAACCCGGGCACGCCCCTCAGCGCCGTCGAGTACGTGCTGGACATTGCCGACCTGGTGTTGGTCATGACGGTCAACCCCGGCTTTGGGGGCCAGCAGTTTCTGCCGTCGCAGATCCGCAAGGTCGAGGCGCTGCGAGATCTGTGCGACGAGCTCGGGGTCAATCCCTGGATCCAGGTCGACGGCGGGATCGTCCCGAGCAACGCCTGGAGGGTCATCGAGGCGGGCGCCAACGCCCTCGTGTCCGGCAGCGGCGTCTTTGGCAGCCAGGACTATGCCAAAGGTGAGGGGGCGATAGGTATGCGAAAGGCGTATGCCAGGCCAGGGCTGGGACATTTCGTTCCTCATTCTGAAAAGAATCGGTGGCGGCCTGCTTCGTGACGTAGCACCAAAAGAAGAAGAACGAGTAGCTCTGTGTGGCGCGTGCAAGTCCATGGTTGCCACACAGGACCTCCAGCAAGGCTCATCATCCTGCAATCTCTAACGCCCTCTGATAATCTCCTTACCCCCACGCAGCGATCCGCGGGCTCAAAACGAGCAAGGCCCCGAGCCGTTGAGATTTGCCAAGGACCCCCCGGTACACGGGCGTCCCAAGATTCTCACAAAATTTCCTCCTCATTTAATTCCTGCCAGTGATGCATGCTGTGCATCAGCGCTTTGGCAGCCTTCCAATACGGCTGGGTAAGCAGTTCGAGTGACAGTTTGGTCAGTATCCAGACCGAAACAATAGACACTGCGCGTCAGTAAAGTCGACAGGCTCAGAGCTTGCGGATCCTGTCAAGAAGTCGAGAGGTGCGAGAGCGAGGTGGTCGCGAGTGGCCGCCGGCGCGCGGTGGGCGGGCTGGCGTCAGAGGCGCTGGCGCGCCGCTCGGGCGGCGCTGGGGAGCCGAGCCGGCCGGCCTGGTGCTCCGCCACGGTGCACAGGCGCCAGTGCCCGTCTGGGAGGCCCTCCAGCACGTGCGTGTGCCACTGCAGCAGCTGCGGGCGGTGCCCGACCGAGACGTAGACCGCGCCGCGCTGCGCGAGGAGCGAGTACAGCGCCGCCTCGGACTCGGCGTCCAGACCAGAGGTCGCCTCGTCCAGGAACGCGAGCTCCGGCCGCTGCAGCAGCAGCCGCGCAAAGGCCAGGCGCTGCTGCTCGCCCACCGACAGCGTTGCCGCCCAGTCCACCTCCGCGTCCCAGCCCCCAACCCTATAAGGAGATGAGTTTTGAGGGGATTGTAGGGCGTCGTTCTTGCTAGGTAGCTCATTGAAATTATCCTTTCCCCATGCACCTTGCCCAGAAAGGCACCACCACCCTCCTCTTAACAAACCTCTGCACGAGGCCGGGCAGCTGGGCGTCGACGAGGGCCAGCTCCAGCTCCTCGGCGGTGCTGCGGACGTCCTCTTTTGCCTGGGGAAATGTGACCTGGTCCCGCAGCGTGCCGAGGCACATGTACGGCTTTTGTGGAAGAAAGAGCGCCCCGTCGGGCAGTCCCACGATGCCCGAGCCCTCCTGCCACAGACCTGGTGATGATGAGGAGGGTGGGTGCGGTGAGAGGGGGTGGTGTGTCTAGATGCGGGCAGGGCCAGTGGTTGAATGGGCACCCCAATAAACCCAATCACTGCGCCCCCCCCATTCCCACCCCTCACTCCATACCCGCGATGGAGCGCAGCAGGCTGCTCTTTCCGCGCCCCGAGGGCCCCATGATGAGCAGGGCCTCGCCGCGGCGCAGGGAGAAGGAGAGGTCGCGGGCCAGGCAGCGCTGGCCATCGGGCGTGGAGAAGCAGAGGTCGCGCACGAGCAGGAGCGGTTGGTCGGCCGACTCCGGTCCGGCGGGCGGCCCCAGGCGCTGGCGCAGGACGCGCCGCTCCGGGGGCGCCGCCTCGCCCGCGCCGGCGAGCGCGGCGAGCAGCTCCTCCAGGCGCTCGGTCTCGGCGGCGAGGGAGGAGAGGCTGGCCAGGTTGTTGATCACGAAGGACAGCGCGCCCTCGATGCGGTCGAAGATGAAGGCCACCTGCGTGATGTCGCCCAGCTTGGCCTCGTTGCGGAAGTAGCGCGGGGCCATGAGCAGGTTGGGGATGAGGATGGTCAGGTTGCCGTAGCCGTTGACCCAGACGGCCAGGCCCGCCTCAAAGGCGATGCGGCGCATGGCCGCGCGCACCGCGGCCGCCAGCAGCGCCGCGCTGGCCGCGCGCTCGCGCGCCTCGCCGCGGTAAAAGGCCACGCTCTCGGCCGCCTCGCGCAGGCGCACCAGCTGGAAGCGCAGGTCCGCCTCTGCGTGCAGCACGTCGTACGTCCGGCTCATGAGCCCGCGCCCAAAGCCGATCGTGGTCACCAGCGTGCCCAGCAGCGCGTAGAGCAGCACAAAGAGCACCAGGTGCGGCGCGATGGTGGAGAGCAGGCCCGAAAAGGTCACCAGCATGAAGACCTTGCGCAGCAGGCCCACCGCCAGCGCCACGCTCGTGCCCGCAAACGTCTGCACGTCCTCGCAGATGCGCTGATCCGGGTTGTCCAGCTCCGCGACACGCAGCTTGAGCTGGTAGTAGGCCCGGTTGGCGTAGTAGGAAGAAAGGAGGTGCTGCGTCAGCCAGCGCCGCCACTTGACCGCCATGGCGCTCTCCACCCAGTCCGCCACCGCAAACAGCGGCGTCGCAATCGCCGCCAGCGACACAAACGACCAGCACCCGCTGTAAAACGCATCTGTGCGAGGTTTGAGAGTTGAGATAAGGAGAGATGTCTACGACATTTGAGGGTGATTGGCTGTATGTTGGGAAGGCTCCCGACAATTTTGGAGCACTTTCTTCTAATTCCTTCTTTCCGCATAAACTAGAGCAACAATTCCACCTTCTCAAACCACCACACCTTTGTCTCGCTCGGCCAGGGCCGTGGAGATGTGGTTCTGGACGTAGCTCAGCTTGAGGAGGAGCAGGGTCACGGACATGGACAGCACCACCGCAGCCACCAGCAGGCGCCAGGCAAGGCCCCGCTCAGAGCCTGGGCACGCGGGGTATGTGAGTGAACAAGCTTGAACAGTCATTGGCCAGCCAACGAGCGCGGGAAATACAAGACTTTTTTTCAGCGGCCCCACACGTCAGTTACAGGCTCTCATGCTTCCAAATGCGCGACGCATTGCGCCACATCCACACGTCCCTCCACCTGCAGGCACCTGCAAACCACAGCCGGGCCAGACGCCACCAGCAGGGCACGATTTTTAAGAGGCCCGGGTGTGCCTTGATCGGCGCAGGCTCCTGTACCTTGGCGCTGCCCACCTCTATGGCAAGCGAGTTGCCCAACAGGCGACTGCTCTCCTGCTCCATCCCGACCGCAGGAGGGCCTCCGCTGGGGAAGCGAGGAGTTTTAAGGGCTCATTCGGCAATTCTGCAGGCAGGGTCGACTGATTATTCGTCGAGGAATCCCCTTTGATTGAAAAATATTGAATGGATCGTTTTCGAGTGCATAGGACCGCCTGGTGTGGGAAAAGTGTGCTTGTGTAGTTGGAGCTCTGGAGCAGGGTTAGACAGATGTCGCGATCACCACCGGCTGGCACCCTCTCTCCCGGAAGGCCGAGAGCAAGCGCCCTAATCGGCCATGCATCAGGTGCACGCATGCCACACCGACTGTCCTAGACAAGGCAAGCGCCTAATCTACACATACATACGTCCTTTTTATTGCAATACTCGCATTATCGTCATTGCCGTCGATTAGGGAGGATGGCGACGTGGGCGATGCTGCCTGGGGCCCCGACCATGGCTCGGGGGCCCCCGACCCCCAGCCTCAGGCCATTTGGGCTCGCCGGCTCTCGGCCCAGAACACTTGCTCGTCGATTCCAAAAATGTCGCATGCTTGCAGGGGCGCACGCGGCCCCTGGTCCGAGCGAGGACCCATTCTCTGTGCGTGTTCCTTCTGGGCGGTGGGCACATCGTGCAGACCCTCTGTGGGCGACACTTTTGCCAAACTTTTTGTGGCTCCTCCCTCTCCCGACACGCAGGTGCTTGGAATCCCTGCATCTTCAGATGACCAGGCCATCATGCGAGCCTACAGGGTACGAATGAGGGAGAGCAAGGGCAACGCAGAGGAGACCGTCCGGATCGAGGCGGCGCACACGGCGCTGATGATGCGGTCGCTCACGTCTCGTCTCCGGGTGCGCGGCGCACGGTGGCTCGAGTATTGGGCTTGAGAATGCAGAGACATACTGTGGACGGTCATGCATCGGGAACTGAAGAACCGCAACAAGCCTACATCCCTGAAAACCCCAGCGATTGACCCACAAATGGCTTCGCAGGGCCAAGTCAAGGTGGACAAGGAGATTCTGTACGCGGACCGTGCCCAGTTTCTTCCGTGGAGGCCGCGTCTCTACCCTGCGGCGCAAAAGATGGTCACCTACAGCGCCCTGGCGCAGGCCTGCATCATCGGCTATGGCTTCATCAGCAACGCGTTTCCCATCCCCGTCATCTACGGTGTGGCTTGGGTGTAGTGTGGACGGGTGATGCACGATGGTCTGGTGAGGGTCTGGAGTGACAGTTGACTCTCTATGCCATTGAATTTTGAATTGTGCTGATGAAGCAGCAATCGCGTAGGGCTTGAACCCGCCACCTCAACGCACCCACACCCACTTGCACGGTGCAGCGGCCATGGCTGGAGCTGTCGGACAGCTTCTCAAGCAAAACAGCATCAACCCCCCGGCGCCGACGCAGGAGGGCTCCTCGCCAGAAGGTACAGATATGTAGAGGATGGCGGGTCGCTTGAACGAGCGCCATGCTGGCAAGCAGGATCATAGATCAGACACCTGAGCACGAGGCGTTTTTTTTTTTCCACTCTACGTGTCGCGCAGGCATGCGAAACATCATTCGGGCCTTCTTTCTGGCATTCCTCGCGACGACGGCCGGCTGCCTCTTCAGCTTCACGCTGCCGGATGGGGTTGCGAGCCTGCTAGGCAGGACCCTGCCAGCATGGGTCTACGCGAATCAGGTATGCGTCGGTTGGGTGTATGAGGTTGCCATCAAACATGCTTTGTGCTGCTGTGGCGGGCCGAGTACACATTTGAAGCTGATGACAGGACCTGATAAACGGCGGTCCAACTTTTATCAGTCCGCACTCGCTGCCCAGTACTCACAGTCAGTCTTCTCCCTTTCCACGACACACTGCAGAGCATCCTGCTCACTCTTGGGACTGCCGTGTGCAACTTTCTGTCGGTTGCCTTATACCGGTAAAGGCTTGAGCAATTGCAATGTTGAAACAGTGACACCGAGCAGCGAGAGAAAGGGCGCTCACAAGTCCTCCCGCCAGTGGAGCCAGGGCGGTCTTGCGCGATCATCCTCAGTCCTGCGATTGGTCCTAGACGCGCGATTGGCGGCGCCCGCTCCGCGCCCGGCAACGCCGCCGCGGGTCCGCTCCTGGAACCGCGATTCCCAGTCGCTGAGCAGGTCTTGGTCCGAGGCGCGCTCCGCTGCGGCGGGCGAGGCGCCGCTGTCGTAGACGACACGCTTTGGATCAAAGCGCACCAGCCTGGCCTCCGCGCGCGCGGTCGCGAGCTTGGCCGCCAGCGCGGGGTCCGGGGTCGCGAGCCGCGCCGTCGCGTCGCGCCTGGCCGCGTTCCGCGCGCGGATGCCGGCGTTGGCCCGCGCGTTGGACAGGCCCCGCACGGTCGGGATGACGAAGAAGGAGAGCGCGTACACCCGCAGGAACGGCAGGAGGCTGCCCACCCAGCCAAACCCAGAGGCGGCCAGCGTGTGCACATTGGCCGGCGACGCCAGCAGGCCGGCCAGGGTCTGGATGGCCATGAAGTTGACGACGGCCAGCGCCGCCACCGCGACCTTTTGCCCGCCAGAGGCGGCCGAGAGCCTGAGCTCCTGCTCGAGGACGGGCGGGGGCGCGGGGCTGCCGGACACCCATTTCTTGGCCTGGCGCACGAGGATTGAGAAGTGGCCGGATGAGATTGGGCACAGAGCTCCAACAATGGCTTTTGTATTTGGTCGCGCATAGACAATTGGGGGGCGGTGACGGGAAATCGGGCAGAGTTCGGTGAAATCTCCAACCAAATAGCGTGTGCTCCAGAGCGCACCCTCTCAACGGACACTCACCCTTTTCAGCAACGACGCCGTCTGCTGCAGTTCCGGAAAGTGGTAGACGATGGTCCCCGTCTTGCTCACGACCGGCGAGCCCCGGAATCGCTGAAGCACGGGCAGCACAAACGCCTCGTTCACGCCCGCGGTCTCCGTGCCAGAGGGTCGCTGGCCGTCCAAAAAGGGGCTCAGCTCCTCTGCCGTGACCACACCACCGTGCTCCTGGATGTACCGCCCAATCTGGTGCGGAATGGATGGGCGCGGTCGATGCACGCAGTCGCTCGGTGTCTTTGCATGCAATGAGACTATCTCAAATCTAGCGCCTCGCACCCATTTGCCTACCCGTTCCCAACGCTGCACATCCAGATTGGCATTCGGATCAGCGTCACCAAACACACAGGAGAAGATGGACTCCAGCAGGCCCATGCCCCCGCGTTCGCCGGTGGGCCGTTGGCGAGGGGGGGCGTGCGGGTTGAGGTACCTTTGGTCGAGGCAATGAGCGATGGGTGATGCGGTGACTCGGGATCCAAGGCATGGAAACCGCCCTTCAAACCCCACCCCCCACAACTCAATCACCGTACCACACGAGGTCGGAGAGGTTGATGAAGAAGTGGGGCCCAGAGTAGTAGTGGTCTCGGCGGTAGTAGGCTGCGCCGCCCCGCCCGCCCCGGTCGCGGGAGTCCCGGTCAGACTGCGCCGAGGCGCCGGCGATGGCCGCGATGGCAAGCCCCACCGTGGCGATGCTGGCCAGCAGGACGCCGCCAAACGCGATTCGCGCTGCCTTGGCCGCCACGATCTGCGTTTGCGCGACCGCCTCCTCCCGCTTAATTCTCCTGGATTTGCTCCGAATTTTCTGCTTGAACGCTGGGTCAAAGTGGTAGAGCAGCTCCCCATCGCTTGAGACCTAGAAATATGTATTGAAAGGATGAGAGATAATGCAATCTGATACATCTAAATTTCTCCAACAAAAGCTCAAGCAACATATTACCACCTCCAGATGCGCTTGCCTTGAGCGTCGCCAGCGAGTCACCAGCCAGCGCTCTGAGCGCCTGCTCGGCTTCAAGGAGACCGATCCCGGCGCCTGCCGCCACGTCTCCCACCGTCACCTCGCCCTGACGACGCAGTATCACGTCCTCGACCTTGCGGCGCTCGGGTGCAGGCAAGCTTTCGCTCAGCACGGGCGATGTGGCCGCCAGTGGGCGGCGTCCTGCCGCGCGCTGACCCCTCTGCAGAATGCATTGATACGCCGACAAAGAAGACGGCACGAGGGGCCGCTTCGACACCCAGTCATCCCATGGCCTGGAGAAGAGGCGCAGGGGCCTCTCAAATGCCTTGGTGACGTAGGTGTTTCTATGTAGCCCATGGCCTGCAAGTGCTTGCATGAGCCCGCGCGCGCCTTGAGGAGAAGCGCAACGCGCAGCGCGAGGAAATTGA
The DNA here is from genome assembly GCA_031763795.1 of Prototheca wickerhamii. Lineage (NCBI taxonomy): Eukaryota > Viridiplantae > Chlorophyta > Trebouxiophyceae > Chlorellales > Chlorellaceae > Prototheca > Prototheca wickerhamii. Next base: position 1,454,547 of record JASFZW010000005.1, read on the forward strand.
TTGCTTTAGTAGGTCTATTTTTAGTCAGCGTTATCGACCTGTCAGGCACAGGCGATCGACGTGCCTTCCCCAGGCGCGTCCACGAGGCCAGGCCATTCATCAGATCACCCCCCCAACCATACCAGCATGGAGGATCACGGCAATGATTACGCGCGCGACAAAAGTGAACTCGCGAATGGGGCCTGCATGGGCTTGGAAACGGGTGCCAATGCTTGCGTCGCACCGTCAGTGCAACGCATACTCTTATCATTGTATATATAAAACTCGCCCCGCGCGTTTCAGGCTCTGGTATCGGGAGTAGGGCCGCCGCGCACGTCCGACTGGTAGCCCAGAGTGTTCGCGTGCCCCCTTTTCGTGCCTACCGCCCGCCATGGGCAAGCACAACGGCAAGGCCCGCAAGTCCGGGATGGCGGTGGGCTCTTCCCTGGTGCGCCGCGCGCGCCGGGAGGGCCGGACCAACGGGGCTACCTCCCACCTGTACACCACGGACGTGGACGACAAGAACATGCAGAGCGTCATCGAGCAGAACGACCTGGAGGAGATGATGTACATGGCCACGCTGGCGGACAAGGACTTTACGGCGGAGCGCCAGAACGTGACGGTGATCAGCACCGGGTCGGTCCCCATCCACGACGAGGAGCGCGCGGAGGAGGGGCGGCGCGCGGCCGAGGACCGGCACCGGCACCGCCTGACCGTGCCGCGTCGCCCCGCCTGGTCGCGTGGCACGACGCCCGCGCAGCTGGACGCGGCCGAGCGCTCCTCCTTCCTGGCCTGGCGCCGCGACCTGGCGGAGCTGGAGGGCGAGGAGGCGCTGGTGCTCACGCCCTTTGAGAAGAACCTGGAGATCTGGCGCCAGCTCTGGCGCGTGCTCGAGCGCTCGGACGCGGTGGTGCAGGTGCTGGACGCGCGCGACCCGCTGACCTACGCCTGCCCGGACCTGGACGCCTACGCGCGCGAGATCCACGCCACCAAGACCACGCTCCTGCTGCTCAACAAGGCCGACCTGCTCCCGCCCGCGCTGCGCCTGGCCTGGGCCGACCACTTTGAGGCGCGGGGCGCGCGCTACGCGTTCTGGTCGGCCAAGGCCGCCACCGAGGCCGCGGCGGCCGACGAGGAGGGCGAGCTGGAGGGGTGCGCCTTCTTGCCCGAGCCCGCGGGCGCGGGCGAGGTCGAGCCGCGCGCGCGCCTGCTCACCGTGCAGGGCCTGCTCGACCTGCTGCAGCGCGTGGCCCAGGAGGCCGTCGCCGAGGCCGCCATGCTCGGCATCCCCAGGGTAGGGGCGTGGGTGGTGCACGGTTGGTATACTTTTGTGTGTTGGCAGTGGGGTGGGTGTGCGTGGTTTTTTTTTCAGGTGAAGAGAGCACCAGGCAGACACCAGAGGCCCTCATCCATCTCCCCCCCTTGACGTCTTCCTCTTTTTCTCCCAATTACTATCATCAGGGATCGCACGGGGACAGGCTGGTGGTGGGGCTGACCGGCTACCCCAACGTGGGCAAGTCGTCCACCATCAACGCGCTGTTCGGGTCCAAGAAAACGGCCGTGGCGCCCACGCCCGGCAAGACCAAGCACTTTCAGACGCTCAACGTGGACGAGGACCTCATGCTCTGCGACTGCCCGGGCCTGGTCATGCCCCAGTTTGCAAACTCCAAGGCCGAGATGGTGGCCGCCGGGGTCATCCCCGTGGACCGGCTCACCGACGTCCGCGCGCCCGTGACCGCCATCTGCCAGCGCGTCTCGCGCAAGCAGTTCGTCGATGTCTACACCCTGCCCATGCAGCGCAAGGGGTGAGAGGGGCGGGCGGAGAGAGGGGGGAGAGGGGCGTCATTGAGTGTGTGTCTGCACCATCTTTTGTGGGTCTGCAGCGTCTATGGGTAGAACAGGGAGACCCTCAAGGCGACAACTTATACATTGCACCCTTTGCTCCCCCCCTCCCTTCTTTCCGCAGCGAGTGCAAGGCCGTGGAAGTGCTGCGCGCGCTGGCGCTGAGCCGGGGCTGGGTCGTGGGGTCGGGTCTCCCGGACGAGACCAGGGCGGGGCGAAGGATCCTGAAAGACTACGTCGACGGCAAGCTCCTCGCCTGCCGCGCGCCGCCCGGCGCCTCGGCCGAGATCCAGGGCGTGGTGCGCGTGCTGGCGGAGGGCGGCCTGGCCGCCGCGCTGGGCCAGACCAAGGAGCCGGCCCCGGCGGCGAGCGCCGCGGCGGCGACAGCTGGCGGGGCCCAGGAGGCCACGGAGGCCAGCCGCGCGGCCGCCAGCGGGGCCGAGGGGCCCGCGACCGACTTTGACGACGCCGACCTGGGTTTGCTGGACGATCTTCGCGAACAAGGTAGCTACACGGGAGGCGATGGACATAATGATTTTGTGGCTGGACGAGTCCGTTTTCACAACCGACCATGCGTCTACTAAACACCCTCTCACACCCACACGCAGCCGAGACGGCCGCCGGCGCCAAGCCAAAGCGCGCGGCGCACAAATTTCACAAGAAGCCGGCGAGGTCAAAAGGCAATCGCGGGGTGGCGGTCGACCCCGGCAGCGCGGACGGCAGCGCCTTGTTGCGAGGCAAGCGCGGCGGCCTCATCCGAATCGCCACGGAGGCCTGAGGCTTGCGTTGCCCCTCTCGATTTCGTGTTGTAACAACAGGCGCGTGTGGCAGGGGACAGCAGCGCAGCAGCAGCAAAAGGGCAATGCAGACAGACAGTCGGGTGGGAAGGGCGGCGCACCGGCCATCCCACGCACGCAGTTGTACCCCCACCCTGCCGGCAGCCATCAGCGCCGGAGGCCGCTGGTGAACGAGGAAAACAGGCTGCTCCCAAAGGACATGTCGCCCATCATCTCTGCCGCCCGGTCGCCCAGCAGCGTCCCGAGCTTGGAGCCGCGCAGGGCCTCGATGGCCGCGGCGCCCATCTCGCGGGCGGCGCTCGCCTGCCCGGCGCCGCTGGCGCCCGCGCCGGACGCGACGTCGTCCAGCGCCCGGCCCTCGGAGCTGGCCGCCAGCGCCTTGGCCCGATCCCGCGCCCGCTCGCTCAGCGCCGCAAAGCTGTAGCGCGCGCCGCGCCCGCCGTCGCGCTCCAGCTCGGCCAGCAGCGACTGGGCGCTCGGCGCGGCCTCCGTGGGGGGCCTCTGACGCGCGCAGGGGGGCCCGGGGTCGCCACGGGCAGCAGCGCGCAGCGCTGCGCGGCCGGCGCGGCGCGCAAGACGCTGGCCTCGGCGCCAGAGCCGACCGCGGCGGGCGCGGGGGCCGGCAGCTTGCTCGCGCCGCTCAGCGACCCCAATAGCAGCTGCAGGGGTGAACGGTGGGTGGCATGTTGTACACAGGTACTCAGACACACACGATCAAGAAATAAGGCTTCTCATCCAACCAGACTACCACTCTTCTTGCAATTCAAACCCCACCTTGGATCGTGCGAGGCTGGCCGGGACGAGGGTCTCCAGGCGGGGCGCTGCTGTCGCCCAGTCGATGGGGTCCAGCCGCGCGGCGAGGGCGGCCTCGACCGCGGCCCAGACGCCGCTGGGGCCCCCGCGGCGCCTCGTCCCCGGCGCCGCGGCGCCCAGCGCGCAGGCCAGGGTCTGGGCGTCAAACGCGAGCTGCAGCGCCCCCGGCTCAGAGACGGGGCCCATGTCTCCGTCGCCTTGCGCGACGCGCCGCGTCAGCGCCGCCGCGAGCCGCTCGGCCAGCGCCGTCTCAAAGGCGCGGGAGGCCTCGGGCCCGGCCGCGGCGAGGGCCGCGTCGTCGGCCTCGCGGGCCGCGGCCACGAGCGCAGCCAGGGCGGCCGGCGAGGGCGCAAACGGCAGCGCAAAGGAGGAGCCCTGGTCCACCGAGACGTCGCGCCAGGCGCGCACGGGCTCGGCCGCGCACAGCGCCGCGTCCGCCGCCAGCGCCTCGGCAAAGCGCGCCGCGATCTCGCGCGCCGCCAGCGCGCTCCAGGCGCCAAAGGCCCGGTCCGCCGCCTCGAGCAGCGGCGCGCGCGCGGCGCGCAGCGCGGCGCACTCGCCCACAAAGTCGGCCGCGCCCGTCGCAAACGCGCGGCTGCGGCTCGCCAGGGCGGCCGCCACGTGCCCCACCACGAGGACCGGCTGCGCGCCGGGGTCGGCCGCGGAGGCCCACCGCTCGCTGGCGTCGCGGACCAGCGCCGCGACCTCGCGGGCGGCCTCGCCGACCCGCAGCCTTGCGTGCGGCTCCAGCACCGCCTCCCGTCCGCGGGCCTCGCCCGCGCAGGCGCCGCGCGCGCCGCGGCGCACGCGCCGGCGACGCTCTCGTCAAAGGCCCGGGCGGCCTCTGCGCCCGCCGCGGCCCACGCGGAGACCCCGCCGCTCTGCGGCCGCAGGTCGATGGGCCGCGCCCAGCCCGTCGCGTCTGGCGACGGCGCGAGCACGGCCGCTGCATCCTCAAGCGCGTGCGCGCTCGCGCCGGGCGCCGCCTCTTGCACCAAAGGCGCCCGGGCCATGGCGAGCTCCAGGGTCTCGCCCACGGCCGCCACGCCGCGGCGGAGGTCGCGCTGGACCAGGGCTTTGATGCCCTGCAGGAACAGGGGCTCCAGGAGCAGCGCCCAGAGCGGCCGCGGCGCGCCCAGCGCCCACAGGCTCACGTCCTCCCAGCCGAGCGAGGCGCCCCGCGACGCCCGCCTCGCCGCCGGCGCCGTCGATCTCGAGCGCCAGGCCGCGAGGCGCGCGCGCACGCCCGTCTCGAGGCGCTTGAGCTCCGCGGCGTCGCGGGCCTCGCCCACGCGCGCGTTTGCGGCCCAGACGGCCGTGAGGCCGTCGAGCCAGGCGCCGAGCTCGAGCGCGACGCCGCTGGCGCCGAGCGTGGCGAGGCGGGCCAGCGTCGCGTCGGCGTGCCCCTGCCAGGCCTGCTGCTCCGGCCGCGGCCCGGCGCCGACGCCAGGCGGGAACTGCTCGCTCTCGCGCTCCGCGCGCAGCGCCTCCTGCAGCCGCGGCGCGGCCGTGACCCCGGGCAGCCGGCAGAAGAGCTGCGCCGCGGTCGCAATCGTGCCGGCCACGCATGCCGCCAGGTCCCCCAGCGCTTGTTCCGGGACCAGCTCGCCCGCGCCCCCGAGGGCCTTGAGGCGCGCCTCGATGGCCGCCTGCCGCGCGCTCAGGAGCGCCTTGAGCAGCTCCTCGCCGTCCAGCGGCTTGAGCAGCGCCAGCGCGCACAGCGCGCCCGTCACGGCGCCGGGCCCGGCCAGCAGCCCCTCCTCGCTGCGCAGCCACGCCTGCGTCCGGCTCTGGATCTCGCCCCGGAACTTTCTGATCAGCGGCCACTGGTGCTGCAGCAGCGGCAGGTGCGCCGCCCCGCTGTGCCTGCTGTGCCGGCTCGTGAGCACCCGGTGCACCTCGGCCGCCGCGAGGTAGCGCCGCGCGCCGGCGGCAAAGTCGCGGCCGTCCAGGCAGCTCCACACCGTCTCGGGCGTGTCGAGCAAAAACTTGATTCGCACGCCCAGCTCTGCAAGAGGTGATGGTCGAGGGAGCGGGCGATTGTGTGTGTGGTGGGATCTCGTGGGAGCGCTGGCTGGTGTGGATGCGCTTCTTTAGAAGGACCCGTCTCTGCTCGAATGTTTGCGTGCTTCGCACCCCAATTGACTCCTGCCAGATCAGACAACTTGTCCATGCCAGCAACATATTCCAGTGCATGCTTCCAAACAAACGGCCCCTCTGCATTCCACCAAACCTTTACCACCACCTTACCATACACCGCGTTTGCGCCGTCGTGGCCGCCCTGGCCCTCGCCTTCCTCCGACGCCCCAGTCTGGGACAGGGCACCCATTTTGGCCTGGATGCTGCCCACCAGGGACTGAATCGACTTGGCCGTGGCATGAATGCCAATGACAGTGTCCGAGGTGGAAAGCAGTTCTCTGCAAAGCACACGCGTGGGTCACACGGATGATGCAGGGCCGCTTCCACAAAAACCAAATGCAAGCGTCTCTGCAGCTGCTATGCACAACCTCTGAACCGACCACCACCACCGTATGCCCTACCTGTACGATCCGCCAACCAGCTGGCGCAGTTGCTCCCGTTTCTCTTCGACCTGATGCCGAGCCTGGACCTCCACCTGCACCGGGCAAGCTCCTTCCACCGATCTCTCGCCGCACAGATGGGCTTTGGCCGCATCAAACGGCGCTAGACACCCAATCCTAGACAAAACGCGCTCGTACCTCGCGTATCTGCTCGATGTTCTTCTGCCGAAACAGCTGTTCCACCCTCTCCTCCACCGACATCGTCATGGCTGAGAGGCCCTCAATCACCGCTTCTTGGGACCAGCAATCACATTTCAAGACTACTCAATACTCGATCCGCCTCGCAAACGGGCCTCGACGCGACCAGTCTCCTGGTTGGCGATCAACCATACGCTCAGAGAGCCTCGCCGGGGGGCACTCCCCACGCTTGGTAGATTCTATCGCCTGGTCTTGTGATCCAGCAGCGCCCCGGCCACTCCTGGGCGTCCACGCGCGGGTTCAATTCTGGAATCGAAGTGAACAAGCATCGCACACGAATTCTTTCATTCTCGCAGAGCCTAGCTCCGAGTGGCTCTGGACTGTGTGGGAGTGATCTCGCCCCACGGGAGGTCGAAGCCGAGATGGTAGGCCGAGTCGGGGAGGCTGATCGCAGGCTGATGCTGTCTTATGGATGCATGATGCTCATCTCTGCGCTCCGAATTTGCCCCCCATAAGCAGGAGTCGACCATCGTGTGCGTGGACAACAGCGAGTGGACGCGCGATGGGGACTACGCCCCCACCAGATTCCAGGCGCAGACGGACGCCGTGAACCTGCTGGCTGGCGCAAAGACGCAGCACCACCCGGAGAACACGGTGGGCGTGATGAGGATGGCGGGCGCCAGCCCCAGGGTGCTGGTGACCCCCACCACAGAGCTCGGCAAGGTGCTGAACGCCATGTCGCAGATGGAGATCGAGGGCGACGTTCATCTGGCGACAGCGATCCAAATAGCCCAGTTGGCGCTGAAGCATCGCGAGAACAAGAACCAGCGGCAGCGCATCGTCATCTTCATTGGCAGCCCCATCCGCGAGGAAAAGGTAATAGTAGTGAGGTGGAGGCTGGTGTATTTTGATGGGCACGCAGGAGCACAGCATTTTTGTTGGCCCACTCGTACTATGAGCTCGGACGTGATACATGATCAGGCCATACGTATGCTCAACCGTCCCTTTCGTCCCATGCCAGGAGACAATGGTCAAGATTGCCAAGAAGCTGAAGAAGAATAATGTGGCGGTGGACATTGTGAGTTTTGGGTCCGAGGACGTCAACGTGGAGAAGCTGGAGGCTTTCCAGGCGGCCGTGAACAGCAACGGCAACAGCCACCTGGTGACGGTGCCGGCCGGGACGATCCTGTCCGACATGCTCTTCGCAACGCCCATTTTCATGGAGGAGGGCGCCTCCGACGAGCAGGGCGGCGGCGGCGCCGCCGCCCCGCGCAGCAACATCGTCGATGGCTTCGACTACGGCGAGCTGGGCGTCGACCCGACGCTGGACCCGGAGCTGGCGCTGGCGCTGCGTGTGTCCATGGAGGAGGAGCGTGCTCGCCAGGAGGCGGCGGCGGCCGCTGCCTCGGGCGACGCCGCGACGCCCGCGCCGGCCGCCGCCACCGACGCGAGCACGCCGGCCCCGGCCGCCCCGCCGGCCGCGGAGGATGCCGGTGTGGAGGACATGGACGAGGATGCGCTGCTGCAGGAGGCGCTCGCGCTGTCCATGGCTGTGGACCAGCCTGCGCCGGCCGCGGCGGAGGCTACCCCCGCGCCCCCCGCGCCGCAGACCGGCGACGATATGGAGGAGGAAATGGATCCCGAGCTGGCGCTGGCGCTGCAGGTGACTTTTGGTTGGGGGTGGTGACATGTGCAAGGAATGGGATTTTAGTGCTGCAAGGTCGCGGGAGAGACTGCATTTGGCTTTTTTCCAAAGTGAGACTGGGCCATTGATCCAGCCAACCACCCCACCAATCGCTATCGCTGCTGCAGATGTCGCTGGCGCAGGAGCAGCCCCCGCCAGAGGACGCGGACAACAACCAGGGTTCTTCTGCCTGATGTACCTCTTGAGTGATGATGTGTCTTGATGTCGGAAATTTTCAAACAGGATCAGGGACAGCGCGTTCAGTGTGGGTGTACAGGCGCGTCGGGAGGGCACAGGGATCAGGGGCATGTGCGGATCAGGCATGCTCTAGGGTACACGTCAAGTCGCTCAAGCAGGGGGCATGAAATTTCAAGCAAGATGATGTGAAAAAGCGTTGAGTCATTGGTCGCCCAGCCGGCAATCACGAGCAGGGACGGGGCCGGGCCAGACCCTTGCCCTGGGAGCGAGGTCCGCCGGCCCCGTCCTAGAATCCTCACGCCCAGCACCGGCGCTCAAACTCGGCGGCCCGCTGCCGCTGGAGCAGCTCCAGCATGGGATCCTGGGCGCGCAGCAGCGCGGGGGAGAGGGGGATGGCGCGCAGGGGCACGCCCGACCGCGCCGCCTCCTCCCAGCCGTTGGCGCAGCGCGGCGGGGACGGGCGCTGCACCTGGTGCGGCGCCGCAGCGTGCTGCTGGGTCGCCGGCAGCACCGCGCGCAGCAGGCCCTGCAGCACGGCGAGGCAGTCTGGCGCGGCGGCGCCGCGAGCGACGCCGTCTGTCGCAGCTGGCAGCGTGCTGGCGACGACGTGAAAGGGCGTCGGGGCGGGCGCCGGGGGCGTGCTCGTGCGCAGCTGCACGTACGGCTCGGGGGTGTGCGCGGGTCGGCAGCTGGCCTCCGAGCCCGCCTCCGGACCGGTCGGCCTCTGGGCGCTGCTGGCGCTCGTCGCCAGCTTGTACTGCGGGGCCATGCCCGTCTGTGCGGAGCGCTCGCTCCCGCGGCGGTCCACGCTGCGGCTGGGCCCTCCCGAGCGGTCCTCGCTGGGCGCGGCAAAGCCCGGCGCCTTGGCGGCGCCCCTCTGGCCGGCGGCGACGTACCACACCTGCGATGGGTCGTCAGCGACGTTAATGTCGTCCTGGGTCCGCCCCGACGGGCCGCAGACCTCCAGGATCGGCGGGGCCGACTGCCTTGTCACCAGCGTGGGCTGCGGCTCGGGCTCTCGCAGGCTGCGGGAAAGAAGGGGAGGGACACCATCTTTATTAGCACCTTGCAATCGCCAAAGGCTAGCCGAGCATCCAATAAACCCTTGACATGCATACCTCAAGCACTATGTCTGCCATTCACACATACAGACCCACACTCCCAGCATTCCCCGGCCTTCACGCGTACCAAATGGGACCGGAGAGCGAGCCAGACAGGTTGACGAGCGCCAAGGCGGCGTCCTCGGCCGACATGGCAGGCGCCAGCGGCTCCGGCTCAAAAAAGCCGGGCACATCATCGTAGTGGTAGGGCAGGTCGGCGACAGCATAGGCGACGGCCGACTTGGCCAGGGACTCCTTGCGGGCCGGCTTCTGGACGCCTCGCTTCTGGGGACGCCGAGCAGCTGCCGCCTTCATGGAGCCCATGCCCAATGCTGCACAGGGAACAACAACACCGGACCAATTAAGAAACAAACGAGACCACTCACATGGCAATGTATGCCAGATCTGATTTGTTTGCATGCCATCCTAGAGTGGGCCGATCGTCCCGTCCCAGGGGGGCTGGAAGCCCACCCCCTTGCTCCTAGTATGAACCCGTGCCGGGCACTTCCGAAACACCCCCCGCCCCCGACGCACCCTCCAAAAGCTTCCGTCGCAACCATTGGTTGTTATTGCTGAATGTCTTGGTTCCGTAAACCTGCAGGAGGGGTGTCGTAATGCAGGGTGGGGGCGTGCACCGCCGAATGCGGCGACTGCATGGAGCCAGAGGCAGGCCCGTCCCGTACCGCTCGGAAGGTGTGCTGGAGCTCGCGCTGACTCATTCGCTTCACCGCCCTCGTCGCCTCAGCGATCGTAGACACTCCAAAATGTGCTAGCGTTGCGAGGCCCTGGCTGTCGGTGGGGAGGGAGTGCCGCAGGAAATGGTGCTGGGTGCCCGACCCGCTCATTTTGTCGCCGCGTTCCTCGACGGTGGAGTCGTCCCGTAACCCATTCACAGTTCTGGGACCAGCCCCAGAAACTGCGGCGCCGACCATCAGCTCTGCTCTGTCGTCAAGAAGGTCCATTTTATTCATGAGAACCCAGGATCTGCCAAAGTGGGTGGAAATGATGGGAGCACAATTGAATGGGGGTTCCAATGACGCTCGTAAATTGGCAGTCGGGGGCGTCACGGCGGGCAAGTGGCCCTCTCCCCGCGTCGGCCATACATGACGCCAACCCGGCGCCATGACCCATGCATGGAGTAATCCACTCAATTGCACCCAGGAAGTACCAGATCGTAGCTCACGCTAGCAGCTCTTGCGAACAATGAAGCGGGCAGTCTCACCTCGGAGCTTTCGGAGACCTCTGCCGGACGGACGACGTTCTACTCCTCCGACAAATCGCTCGCCTTCCTGCGAGAGCACAGATTGACGACAAAACCCATGGAACGAGACCACGAGCGGGAAGCGCTCACCCGAAAAGGCCCCGCTTCGCCCGGGATATAACATCCCCCATAACAATGGGCAACCACCTCGACCCTCGAGCGATTCCAACGAGCCCTGACAAACCTGTTTAATTATTTAAAGATGTAAATTGGGAAACAAAGCCCCAGTTGGGCCCAGAGCGAAGGGATCCCGCTTTGACTATTTTAAAAAGCCCGGGAGGGTCGAGCGCGGGACAGCTCGGCGATGTTTTCGCGAGGGAGCAGGAGGCCTCCAGAGGCTGCTCGGTTCCCAAAAATATTTTATTTAAAGCGGTTTGGTGGGGTTTGGGCCCTGGAGCATAAGAGGGAGGGCAAGACCTGCCGACATGGGGATGGTGGTTCCTGCTCCCGGGTCAAGCGGTGCGTGCCAGGCTCGGCCCGTCGGTACGACTGGAGCTGCATCGAGACTTTCCTGCCACAGCAGCTGCCCGAGAAGCGGGGCTCCAGGTCTGCCAGCTCCTCGATAGGGACCCATACAAGGAGATAAGGCGTCATGAGGGAGGATGGTATCGCGAATCAGTCGGTCACCGCGTCCAGAAACAGCCTGAGCAGCGCTCGATGGTCTCTGGCCCGGTCTGGCAGGCTTCGAGGCGGGTCCACCACCCATGACACAAGCTGGTCCACCGTGCACCAGCGTTTGCTCCCGGTCTTCAAAGCAGGTGGACTGGCTCCAACATACAAGTCGCATTCGCCGAGTCCACAGACGGAACCGCCCCCGGCAACGATGATCCAACTGCACGCGGGGCGAGGGGTAGGGTTTTTTTTTTGTCGTGGCAACCTAGACTGCGCCCGACGCGTCCCGGCCCAGCAAGAAAGCAATCTTACGCGCGATAGTGCATTTGGGCACCCCGAAACGCACCGCACATCCGTTTTCGAGGGTCCGGACGACGAGGCAGGCCCCAAGGCGACCTGCGGAGGCATGTTCCGGATGGCGAGTAAATCCCCTTTCCTACGTGATCGGCAGGCTGGCACTAAAAAGGGGAGGTGATGACCCCAGAAGCGTACCTTGAATCCTTCAAACGCTCGGAGATTTCTTTGATCCTTGAATGTTCGCCAAAACATTGCAATGGGTTCCCCACTGGCATTGTTCATCTCATACGGCGCCTGCGTGGTGTCAAGTCGTGAGAGCGGCGCATGATGCCCTGGAGGCGGGGAGTTCCACAAACAAAGTGCATGACCTAGTCGCGCATCACCAGGCTCTCAAACACCCTTTTCCCGCCAAGCTCACCGGGTCGATGTAATGCCCAGCCTTGACGCACTCGGCGAGCCAGTCGCGCGTCACAACCCAGTTGCCAGCCGCCAGGCCGGCCAGCACCTTGCCCGTCCTCAGAAATCTGGGCGCCACAACGTGCGTCACGCGCGGGCTCCAGTGGTGGCTGGAGTTTCCTGTCAAGGCCAGGCACTGCAGTGCAAGGACGGAGGGAGGTGTACGCAGGACCGCGGGGCGAGCCAAGCGGGCGGGGCCAAAAGAGGGCGACCCGCTGTCGGACCAAATTCGCAGAGCATGCTGGCGAGCCACGCAGACAAGCCAACCCTTGCCCTCACATTGAGCTTTCGAAGCGCCGAAGCCAGCTCCCTTTGCTCTCCCGTGTGGAAACCGCTCAGTGCGACCACCGGCTTGCTGGCCGGTGGCGCAGGGGCTCGCAACGCGGCTTCTTCTCGTCGACGAGCCGCCCTCTTTTGCGGTTGCTCATCGACAGCTGGCGCGTCTGCCGCCCGCTTCAGAGGCGAGCAAGGGCTTTGGTCCGTGGGTGCCTCAGCGTGGGGTGCGTCTGGGCTGTCTTGGTCAGGCGTGTCGGATAGACTAGGGTGCTCGGCGTCTGCATCAAGCACTGCCGCGCTCGCCGCCCCTAGCTGCACAAGCGCTGGTCCAGCGAAAAATTCTTCAAGCTGACTAAACGTCGAGGGGTTGACTGGCGCGGCCTCGCCTCCGGCAGTGTCCTGGCTGCTCGTGCCCGCCTCCAGCTCCCCGGACAGGCTGCCCTGACTGCCGCCTGGTTGCAAAGCGAGACCGCGGTCCGACTCGCCCGAGGCGCTGGACGCCGTCCAGACCCGATCCGCCTCTCCCTTGGGCCCCTCGTCATTCGACTGCGAGGGTGCGCGACCGGCGGGTGCGGAGGGAGGCTCTGCGACGTCCTGTCGAGACTCGGCCACGGGATGCATGGCTGACACCTCTTCCTGTGCTGGCCCCCGCGGCAGTGCGGTTGCCGCGTGCGCAGCCAGACCAGGCCCCGGCGAATCGGGCGCCTGGCTCTCTGCCACCTCCCATGCCTCTTGGGAGTCGGGAATCTCGACAGCATCCTCTGCTTCCTGTGCGGCAGCCGCCAGTAGACTCGCCTCGAGGCTCAGACAGCGCGCGACAGGCATCTGCGGGTCGCTCGTACAGACATCCTCTGCAAAGGGAGGGGGTGGGGGGTTATTCAAGGCAAAGGTACCTGAGCGCTGGTGGTGGTGGACTAGGCGGCGCCGCCGATGCGAGTCTCGGAGTATGCAGAGCCACTTCTCCCGAGTCGATTCCCGTACCCGGATCCAGGAGCTGCCACCGCAGCAGGCAGCCAATGAGCCAGGGCAAGCCCAGGACAGCGATGCCTCGGCCCCTTGCCACGTCCAGCTTGGAAGGCTTGGAGCCGGCCTGGGCGGCGCCAGCGCCGGGGTCGGCGGCCAGCAAATGGGTGGTCTTGCCCACGCTCATGGAGACACTCGCGGAGAATCCAGCGCACCTCAGGAGCGCCAGGACGATGCTTCTGGTGGCGTGCACGAACCCGGTCAGGCTCGCAACGACCGGCGCGTCTGCTTCATGTGGAATGCTATCATCCGAAAAGGGCGCAAATGCGACCGCCTGTGTGGGTGCGTGCGAGGGACGATGGGCGCCTGGGTGAGCAACACCCTTTTCAGAAATATAAAATGGTGACAGTAATACTTCATTCTCACGAACATCCAAAACTGTTGCCAGTCCCTCGCCCCTTGGCAGACCTTGCTACCCCAGTCGCTGGGCTCCAGTAAGGCCTGCTCTTGAATGCAGGCCAGCAGCCAGAGGAGAGACACAATCTTGGGGTTCCCCCTGGCAGGGAGCGTCAGGTCCTTGTAACTCTGCTGCTGCCGATGTCGCAGCAGCGCGTGTGTGCTCTTGGCGGGGTTGTCCGTGGTCCTGCCGCCATAGAGCGCAATGATCTTTGCCACCTCTGCATGAGAGTCTGGGAGCGACCGGTCCGGCTGTACTTGCTGCTCCAGACCAGGCAACTCCACGTAGAATATGCAATTCTGTCATTGGATATTCGAATTCATGTGCTGAGAAAGGGTCTCCGGTGGTATGGAGGCATGCCATGCCTCTTTGGTCCGGTCACGATGTAGGGGAAGCCCAAGTCGCCAGCCTTTACCTCAAAGACCGGCATCGCCCGCGAATGCTCGTCAATCGAAACAAGCTCCCATCACCATTTATGAGACATGCAACATATTCAATTCTCAGAAGATGTACGATGCAATAATGCCTGGCATGCGCAGCGAGGCGCCCTGCCATCAAGTCTCGAGCATGTGAGCAAAAGGTTCCGGGTGGTTGCCGGGGCCTCTTGACAGGAGTAAAATCTCTGGGCCCCGTTCGATGCGATTCGCTCTCCTGAGCCCACAGCACTACTAGATACTCAAGCGCGTGCATAAGAGCATGACATAGAGGAAATTTGCGCTTCATCTAAAGTACATGCTGTGTGCGCGCAGTCTGTCGGGCAAGCTTCTCGTTCGAGTTTGCCAGCGCCGCTGCCTGTGGCAGATTGCGGCGTCCCATCCGGAAGCTCGGCGCCGTTCCCATCTGACCCCAGAGCGGCAAAATTCCAGGCGCATACTGCAGCATTCGCATTATTTCTCGACAATGACAGGCTCGGCGACGCGCCCCACGTCGCAATGGAGGAACACCAGCATCTGGCTGGGCTCCTCCTCCAAGTCCAGAAGAGGTAGCTGGACTTTTGGGTATGCCACTTGTCTAGATTGTAGAAAAAAAGCACGATCGTCTCCCCACCATTTGCCCTGTATCTGCAGAGATCATGGACGAATTGGCCGCGGAGCATGGCTTTACATACCAGACGTGCACCGCCGATATAGACGAGCGTGCCATCAGAGATCGCGACCCCGAGAGGCTAGTCACGCTGCTGGCCCGCGCCAAGGCCGACGCCATCCGCGCCAAGCTGGCCGCGCAGGGCGTGCGCTCCGGCCTCCTCCTGACCAGCGACCAAGTGGTCGTGCACGATGGCGAGATCTGGGAAAAGCCCGAGGACGCAGAGCAGGTTTGTTGGTATGGCGGAATATATGTTGAGAGGGGCCTGATCTGGGCATCAGGACTAGGAGCCTGGAGCTTTGTCTATTGGCAATTCTTGGAGTCGTTGAGAATGGAGAGTGTCGTGAAGAGGTGCCAGTGACTACACACACACTCAATTCTCCATTGCCCACAGGCCAGGAGCTATATGCGGCAGTTTGACAAGGGGTCGCTGGGGACGGTGGGGAGTCTCCTGTGGACCAACATTGAGTCTGGCGAGACGTCTGAAGGCATCACTGTCACGCGGGTAATGACGGGGTGCATCATAAGGAATCGTCAAAAGTATATGGGAGAGCGCACTCGTATTGAGGACTTTTCTGCCATTCCTAGACCTGGTCCATTGCTCCAGGAGCTGACCCGTGACCCACCTCTAATCCACCCTTCCTGCGCATCTGTGCAGATCAAGTTTCAGCCGGTGCCAGAGGCGACGATCGAGGCGCTGATTGAGGAGGGCGAGATCTTCTGGTGCGCCGGGGGCCTGATGGCCGAGCACCCGCTGGTCGCGCCGCACATTCTGGGCATGGAGGGCGGCATGGATGCGGTCATGGGCCTGGACCGGAAACAAACGATGAACCTGCTGGAGGAACTGTTTTCGATCTGACGGATGTCGCTGCGCTCGTGACCACCGGGGAAGCTGTCACATTTGATTTATTCGGTTGCGCTCGCCGCGCTCTAGAAGGAAATGAAGGGTGGGCGATGTCAGAGCGTGAGACGGGGAGGGCTGCGTCGCGGAGCCGGTTAAATAGAGCAGCAACAGCAATGGAACCCTAAGAATCAGATGGCGGCAGTTTGAGCATCACTTTGGCCGGCTTGGGTTTGGGCCTGGCCCCCTCCTCCAGCAGGTGCAGCTCGGCGTCGGAGAGTTCGGCCAGGTCGGCCCACTCAAAGGTCTCGTCCTCCCTGCCGCGGTTGTAGGTCAGCTGGTGCTCGTCGGTCTCGGCGTCGTAGTCGGTGATCTCCGCCGCCCACCAGCCGCCCTCGTCCGGCCAGAAGCGCTCGACCTTGGTGCCCACCGCGCCGGCGCCCCGCGCGCGAGCGCGGCGCCCAGCGACGCGGCGGGCGCGGGCGCGGGCGCCGGCGCGGCCGAGCCCTCGCGCTCGCCCGGGCTGCGCAGCAGCATGGCCGTGAGGGGCTGCACACCCGCGGCGGCCGCGCGCGGCGGCTGCACGCGCTGCGGGCGCTGCGTCGTCGCGGCCGTCGCCGCGGCCTTGCCAGTCGAGGCCGCGGCGGCGACGCCGCTGTCCGTCCCCGGCTCGGGGCCCTCGCGCGGCCCGGCGCCAATGCCCGGCAGCGTGAAGCGGTGCGTGCCCGGGTCGGTGAGGTGCGTGTGCACGGGCGCCGTCCCGACGGCCACGTCCTCCTCGTACTTGCCGCAGGCGAGGTAATTTTCAAAGTCGAGCAGGCAGCGCTCGTAGTTGAGGCGCATGTTGTAGGAGGCAGAGGTCTGGCCCGTGAGGTCCACGTCCAGGCAGCGGCAGATCTCCTTCCACTGCTTGCCCGTGGTGACCGTCTCGTACCCGCCCCGCGCCGTGACCGCCCAGAACACGGCCGGCAGGTCCAGGTCCCGGTGCGCAAAGGTGGGGACCTTGTACTTGCCGCGCAGGCCGCGGTAAAAGTTGGTCAGCAGCGTCATGAACTCGTCCGAGGACAGCGGCTTGAGCGCGGCCAGGACCTCGGCCTTGATCTCCTGCCCCGGCCGCAGCGGGCCCGTCGGGTGTGTCAGCGTCGCGATGCGCTCGCCCTCGGGCGCGGGCGACGGCGCGCCGCGCCGGCCGACGCCGGCGCCGCCTGCGCGGCCTGGGCCGCCTGCGCCGCCGCGTGCGCCGCCGCGCTGGCCTGCAGCGCCGCAAAGTTCATGGCCGCCAGCTGCTGCTGCTGCGCCGCGGCGCTGCCCTGCGCGTAGCCGTACTGGGGATAGTACAGCGGCAGCATGAGCGCCTGCAGGGGCGCGTTCTGCCCTGCCGACCGCTGCCAGCCAAAGACCTCCTCGTTGAAGGTGCCGTCCTCGGGCCCGGGCGCGGGCTTGCTCTCGTAGGCGCGCAGCAGCTCCTCCGCGCGCGTGCCCTGGCGCATGAGCGCGCGCAGCCGCGCCTCCTCCGCGTCCTCGGCCTCCGCGCTGGCGCCCTCGGCGCCGCGCGCGCGCCCGCGCGCAGCGCGCGCGCCGCGGCCTGCTGCGTCCGCCGGCCCTCGTCCACGCGCCGCCGCTCGTCCTCGGGGTCGACCTCCAGGTCCCACGGGCTCAGCGCCGCCTCCTCGCCCTCGCCCGCGCGGTCCCAGAGCACGATGACCGAGCGGAAGGGGTCGTGCGCGCGCCGCTCCTCCGTCGTCGCGGACGCGGCCGGGTGCGCGCAGGTGAGGTCCACCACGCTGCCCCGCTGCGTCAGGATGCCGGACTTGGCGCGGCGCTGCGCCCGCGCCTTGATGCTCGTCGGGTGCAGCCGGAACCGGTCCCCGGGCAGCCAGGCGATGCGCATGTGCTCGAGGTAGGCGCCCTGAGGAACCAGGTAGTCCGGCAACGTCGGGTCGGCCGCCAGCGGCACGATGAGGTCCTGTTGGTGGCGGAGCAGTGGTAGGGGGGTTGTTGTGATGAGGGGTGCGGATGTTGACCCTCAGGGGTTGCGTGCATGCAATTGGTGGTGATGAGGTTCATAATCATGGAAAAGAGGGTGCAGAGCATCGCACATCGTATGTCACCCCGAGTGCGATGCCAGACGTCCCTGGAAGGACGCAACAACGTCAGCGCTCAACCTCCTCCCACCCCCTCTCTCTTAAACGCACCTGTCCAGGGAGCTGCCAGGGCGGCCCAAACTTGGCGGGGCGGAGGAAGAGCCAGGCCACCGGGCACCGCCCGGCCTGCGCCGGCTCCGCGCACCGGCCGTCCTCGACGAGGTGGCGCCGAAAGGCGATGGAGCGCACCGTGTACCGGCCCACCGGGTCCAGCGCGGCGACCTTGGCCCGCAGGCCCGCCCAGTCGGCGGTGACGCCCGCGACCTCGTCGGCCTTGAGCGGGTAGCGCGCGGGAGCCTCTGGCGGGGCGTCCGGGAGGGCCTGGTCATCTGTCTTTGCGGAAGCCGTCTCCGGCAGCGTCAGCCCCAGCTGGTCCGCGTACCTAGAACAGACAGGGGAGGGTATGCGTGCATTGGTGTTGGTAATGAAGGGTATTACGCAGTTGCTTACTGTATCATCACGTGAATTCGGATATGTGTAGCTCAGGCTCGCCCAATGGCTTGTCAACAAAATAAAACCCAACACCCAGTTACCCCCTACCTGTCGATGTGCATGAGCACGCCGGTGCGCAGCAGGACGACGCTGTCGCCCAGCTTTGGCAGGATGAGGTGGCAGTTGGCTTCGAGCATGAGCTGCTCAAACACGGGGCGGGGCACGACGTCCGGGGCGCAAAAGTGACGCTGCACCGCGGCCACGTGCATCAGCACCTCCCGCACGTCGCTGGCCATGGAGAGGCCGTGGCGCCAGAGCACCTGCCAGACGTCGCGCCACTCCTCGTCCGTGGCGCCCTCGGACGAGAGCAGGCGCTCGGCCTCGGCGGCGGCCATGCCGGCCTCGCGCGGGCCCACCGCGCCGCCGGCCGACAGCACCTCGGAGATGGCCAGGTGCTGCCGCTGCAGCGCCTCGTTCCGGAACCAAAAGGGGATGGCCGCAAGCAGCGCGTCCAGCGCCTGCAGCAGCCGCGCCTCGGGCGGCAGGTGCAGGCCCACGCGAGGGCCCTCCCACTCGCCGCGCAGCAGCGGCGCCACCAGGCCGCGGTACCCGTCCGGCCGAAGGCCAACAAGCTCCACAGTCCCGGCAAGCTGACCTGTTGATTTAGGAGAGGTTTTGGAGAGTGGGGTTTGATAATTGTGCGTGTATTTTTTTTAGAGAAAAGCTACATGATCTGGAGTAAGAACGCGCATCGTTCTCGTTGTTATCCAACGTTTCTACCTGAACGATGCATTTCCTCAACACAAACGGCCAGCCTGACAATCGCCATACCTGGGCGGAGCTGGTCCCTGGGCCAGGGCGCCGACTCCAGGGCCTCGCGCACGTCGGCTTCCACGCCAATGTCCCCGGCCTCCAGCCACGCGCGCAGCGCGTCGATGGCGGAGCCCTCGTACCAGCCCCACTCGCGGGGCCGGCGGTCCTCTTCGGTGGCCGCCTCGTCGGTCTCGTGCGCGCAGGGCCACTCAACAAACAGGCGAAATGCCCCCACGCCGCCCCCCAGCGCCCAGTACCGACGGCCGCGCGCGTCCGTCCCCAGGCTGCGTCGCAGCCCCAGCCGCCGCGCGGCGCGCCAGGCCACCCAGTCGTCCACGCCGACGCGCGCCGGCCGCGGGCCGGCCGCAGAAGGCTCGGCCTCGGGGACCGCGTCGCCGCTGCCGTCTTCGTCGCCGGCGGCGCCGTCAACCCTGCCGCTCGCGAGCGTCAGCGCCTCCAGGCGCTCGGCGACCTCTGCCTGCAGCGGGCTCGAAGCCAGGGCCAGGTCCCGCAGCGCGATCAGCAGCGTCAGGCGCTCCCTGGCCGTCAGGTCGGGCCAGTCGCGGTAGGCCAGCTTCCACGCCGCCGCCTGGGCCTCGGCCGAGGCGGCCTCTGAGCCCACCACCGCGCTGGCGACCCGCTCCGGCCATGTCACAGCGTGCTGCGGGTCGAAGAAAGGAGGAGTGGGCAGCGTTGAGGAGGGAAGCGGAATCTGACGAGAGTGCCACGCAATCTCAGGCACTCGTCGCGGATGTACATTGCGATCTCACCAAACATGATGACAAGCATCGGGAGCCGTCCACGATACCCCCCTCAGTCCAATCCACCAGAACGGCAACTCCGCCTACCTCTGGCCCAGCCTGCACCACCGACGCCGTCGTCGGCTGCTCGCCTCGCGGGTAGAGAAGCGCCCCCGGCTCGCAGGCGGCGAGGAGCGCGCAGGCGAGGTCGCGCGTGAGCAGCGCCGCGGGCGCCGAGGCCCAGTCGATGGGCGAGAGGCGCGCCAGCGATTCAAAGGGGATGCCGTACTTGCGTTGAAGCATCTCCGCGTGCGCCGTGATGCTCGCCCGCGCCTGCGCCTGCGCGGCGGCCGCGCTGGCGTCCTGAGCGGCGGGCGGCGCGGGGGAGGGAGCCTCGGCCGCGGGGCTCGCGCTTGGCGCGTCGACCTCCATCGCGGCGGCACCCTCTGTCGGCTCCTCCTTTTTGACCGATTCCTGCGCGAGCGGAAGACCAAGGCAAGGGTGGTGTTGCTCCAAAGGTTGTTGCTCCAGCACTGATATTCAAACATGCGAGTTCTTCCTCGACAATGCAGCACAAAAGATAATGGCTGCCATCACTCCTCTACCTGATGCGTGGGCGCCGGTGTCGCGGCCTGGGGGCTCGCATTTTGCGCCGCCGTCGGGCCGCTCTCTTTCTTGGCGTCCGGCGCCGCGGTCCGCGCCGGGAGCTGCGGCCCGGGGTCGAGCGCTGCTTCGAGGCCCGTGAGCGTAAAGGGCGGCACGCCCAGCGCGTCGCCAAACGTCTGCGCAAAGTCCCAGAGACTGAGCAGGTCGGGCACCAGCTCCGCGGCCAGGCGGAAGCTCGAGGTCGGCGCGGGTGGGGCGCCGCGGGCCAGGTCCCTCTCGCGCTCGGCCAGCGCGCGCAGCGCGCAGGCCTCCGCCTCGGCCGCCTCGGCCGCCTCCCGGCGGCGCTCGTGCTTGGTCTTGCGCCACGCGGCGCGCCGCCCCGCCGCGTCCTCGGCGTCTGACGCCACAAAGTCTGATGGCATGTCGTCGTCGCTGATCAGCGCCAGCTCCTCCTCGTACGTGAGTGGCGCGTCCGGGGGCCCGGCCCGCCCGTCGACGCCGGCCCGACGACCCTGCCTGTCGGCATCTGCTGATTAGGAAGGGCAGTGGAGCAAGGGTGAGCTGTTGGTCGGCAGTATCTGTACTCGCAACATCATGTCTCGTGCGCCGCTATTCACTCCACAAACACGCCCCCGCAACAAAAGACGCCGCCCTTAGGCAGGTCCAGACCCCACCTGCGAGCTTGCGCTTGCGGCTGCCGGCGGCCTTTGCTCTGGCTGCCGCGCGCAGCGCCGCGCGGATGCCCGCCCGGAGCTGGTTGGCTGCGAACGTGCGGACCTCTCGGCTGATCTGGAGCTTGCGCTTGGCGCGGGGCCCGCCCTCGGTCTGCAGCGCGTTCACGGCCGCGTCCACAGCCGCGGTCAGATCCTCCAGGCGCGTGCCGCCGCCCAGACGGGACTTGGCCAGCGCCACCAGGCGGGCCGCGACCCCGGTGCCCTGCCACGTGGCCTCGTACGCGTCGCTGGGCCGCACCATCGAGTACCAGCCGTCATCCGCCAGCGCCCAGATGGACTCGCTGGCGTCGCCGTCCGCTCCGTGATCCAGCACCCAGTCGAGCACTGGCACCTCGGCGGACTCCCCTGGCGCGCCGTCGTCCGCGACCAGCGTGCCCACGAGCAGGCACCGGGGGCCGCTGCTGGTGGGCAGAGCCTCCAGCCGGACGGGGCTGCGGCTCGAGCTGTCCAGGAAGCTGAAGTTTGTGATTCGCTTGACAGGCAGCGCGGTAGTGCGTGGCTCCTGCGCCTCGGCCGTGGACGCCTCGGCCGCAGGCGTGGGATTGGACGCCCCTGTAGAAGAATAGCAGCAGTTTATTACCCGCTGAGATGGCATCATGCTGCGCAATCAGGGCACAGCAAGGCGATCCGGTGTCCCCAGCCTCTCAAGCAAGCAGCACCCACCCTGCGACTCGGGTTTGGCAGCCTGACTGGGGCTCAGGGCCTCCTTGCTCAGGCCAGCGCCGACCCACGCCCGCTCCAAAAGCTGTTTTGATCTGGCAGCCGCGTCGCGTATGGGCTTGTCCTCCGGGCGGTTGTTGTACAGCAGGCAGTTTGCCCAGACCCTACCCACGGCATCGGCCACCTGCTGCAGGTTCGACAGGGGTCCATTGCCGCCGAGGCTGGCCCGAACATCGGTCTTTATGCTCCCAAGATCGGCCGGGTGCTTGACAACATCAAAGTAGTCGTCCAGACCCAGCGCCACAGCATCCACCGGCTCGCCAAACAGGGCAGCGGTCTGCTCGTCCCTCAGGACGGCATCCAGCACCCCGGCCGCGACGCGCAGATCCTCCATGGACGAGGACAACCGCCACGGCGTCAGGTGTTGGCCATCATGGCGATTCCTATCTGTCAGGGGCTGCCCAGCTGCATGTATCCATGCAGACGAATCGAATGGGACGACGGGGCGAGATCGCCGGGTCGAATTGGGAATCTCGCGCCCGTGCCCTATCATTAGGGCTTTCGGGGTGTCGCTCGAACGATGTCTTCAAGGAGCGCGCGTGGAGTGTTGTTTCAGTGATGACGTTGCTTAAATAGGGGTGGTCCTTTGCAAGACTTGACGGGAACGTTTGCGCGTGGCACTTGGTCTCGGCTTCAGGCACGGGACCCGACATGCGTGCTGGTGGCACGATTCCTGCTGCAATGCGTGCCTTGCCTCGTCAAACGACTCGCGTGAAGGACATGGTAGCGGTATTTGTGTCACTGTGAGTAGCGTTTGATCGCTCCTTGGCCTTGGTGGACGGTCAGCATCCCTCTGTCCTGAGCTCTCCCCTGAACTTGTTGAGTCTTGGGCGCAAGAATTCCCTCACGCATCTCATTCTACTTGAATTTTGCAATGTACAAGGGTTCTTCTTCACTTGCAATGAGCAATTGGATCACGCCACGACCATATACTGCTGCACTATGAGGCATCCATGAGCATTTGCCCGCCCTGGGCTAGGGCCCCGGGCTGGAGCAAGCCTGGCCGCTCATGTGGCTCTCACTGGCTCCTGACCAGCCATTATCGACCCGCGTCTTGCACTAGTTGGTACCAAATGCTCACACTCATAAGATTATGCACCCTGGGAACGCACCGTGAAGCAGCCCTCAAAGTCGAGGACGC
This sequence comes from Prototheca wickerhamii, assembly GCA_031763795.1. Taxonomy (NCBI): domain Eukaryota; kingdom Viridiplantae; phylum Chlorophyta; class Trebouxiophyceae; order Chlorellales; family Chlorellaceae; genus Prototheca; species Prototheca wickerhamii. Next base: position 1,477,253 of record JASFZW010000005.1, read on the forward strand.
CCCGTCTGCAAAGCTTCAAGCCGCACTCTGTCGGTGTGCAGCAGAGTACAAGAATAGAGCTCTCATTCTATAAAGCAATTGAATAAATGCCTAGCTACCTCTGCTAGGGCGGAAAGGTCGTCAAGAAGGTGTATATTATTTATTGGCTACAAAGTATTCAAGAGCGTGGAAAATGCCTACTGTGGACATTTGATCGGCCACATTCAAGTATTGAACACGTTTATTCAATACCGAGATCATTTAACATGTAAACTCAGCTTCACCGGCGGTTGCTGAGCAATCACGGCGATCAAAATAGTCGGTCTGCGGCGGCTAGGTCGGTGGCGGCGTCCGCGTCCGGTCCCGGAAACGACGGCCATGTCAACGCCCGACGGCAATGGCTCCAAGCATTCCGAGCCTTTGCTTCAGAGTACAGTTTATTTATTCAACAAGCGTCCAGATCCACACATCGCATCGCGAAGCCGCCCCACCCTCGTCGCAACGAATGGCACCCGCCGGCCGAAGCTGTCGGGAGGCCCTGGTCAAGCAAAAGGGCGTCCACTGGGCGGAGCAGGAGGTCGTCAACCTGAGCGGCTGCTGCCCCCCCATCCAGCGCATGGACGCGTCACTCTCGAGCCTGCGCGCCTGCAGGCACCTTGCGCTCAGCACAAACAGCATCGACAAGCTGGGGCCCCTCACCGGCCTGGACTCGCTGGAGACGCTGTCCCTCGGACGCAACTGCCTTAAAAGGCTGGAGGGCCTCGAGGCGGTTGCAGGCACCCTGCGCCAGCTCTGGGTAAGCTACAACCAGCTGGACCGACTGGTACGTTGTTACTTTTGTCCAGTTTGTGCGGCGGGGGCTTTGACTTTGCGTCGAGCAGAGTCCCGCGAGTGATCAGCGCAGGGACTTTCGAACCGACAGCTGGTGAGCGCCCCACACGTGCCCCTTTCGACGCCCGTATCGCGCAGGCCGGGGTCGAAAAGGCGCGAGGGCTGCGCGTGCTGTACGCCTCCAACAACCGCATCAAGGATTGGGCAGAGGTGGACCGCCTGGCCGCGCTGCCCGACCTGGAGGACCTGCTCCTCCTGGGGAACCCGATCCACCAGGAGGCGGTGGCCCTTGCCGGCAGCACACAGAGCTACAGACTCGAGGTGCTTCGCAGACTATCGCGGCTCAAGAAGCTGGATGGGGTGCCTGTGGAAATAGAAGAACTGGATGCGGCTCGCGGTCTTACAAGCGTCAAATGATGTGATAGCTGGCCAGGCACTGGGCGCTCAGACGCGTCCCGCCAAAAACAAGCGGAGAGGGGGCGCAGGTCTGGGCCGGAGGGTTGCTCGCTAGGGCGCCGGAGGGGGCGCTCCGGGAGGGGGGAGGGCGGTACCCTGGCGGGGGCCACGCCCGGCGGGGGCATGCCGGGCCGGTAGCCCGGTGGGGGGCATGCCCGGCGGGGGGCATGCCTGGCGGCGGCATGCCCGGGCGGTAGCCGGGGGCGGCATGCCGGGGGGCGGGCCTGCCATGGGCGGCCGCATCCCGGGCGCGCCGTGCATCTGCGGCCGGGGCATCATCGCGCCCGGCGCTGGCCCACCAAAGCCGGCGGCGGGTCCCGCCAGGCCCGCGGGAGCCGCGGTGATGGCCGGCCCGACCGGCATGCCGCGCCCGGCCGCCCTGCCGAGACCAGGGCCGCCGGGCCCGGCGGCCGCTGGCTTGGCCAGCCGAGACTCGTCCGCAGGTGGCGGGCCCTCGATCGTGAGGTCGATCACCTCATCGCCACGCACAATGATCAGGCCCAGCACACGCCGCTGCTCCCTCTGCGAAAAGGGGGCATGCGTGATCAGAGGCTGAGCGCGTGGCTGCGCGCATGGACACCCAAAGGCCACCCGCAAGGCGACGAGCGAAAGTCACCGTGCACGGCAAGACTTCCAACAGTGCATTGGGTTGTTCGTGCGATCATCGAGCAGCCTGCAGGTGCACTCCAGCAGTGGGCCTGCAAGCGGACCCTACACCTGCCACACACGCCCCGTACCTCGTCGTCGGGAATGCCCTTTTTGGGAGGGAGTTTGCGGTACTCTTCTGCGTCTCCCAGAACCAGGTTCATGTGCCTATCAAACGCCATGAACCTGCACAGGCGGTCGCGGTGCACATGAGCTTTATGCCAGGCCGCCAACAGGGTACTCACTCACCACAGAGCCCCGGCCAGCTGTTCACGCCCAGACTCACCTTCCCACGATTTGCCGCTTGTCATTCAACGTGACGCGCATGCCTGCGGTTTGAGATCAAAGGTAAAAGGCTTTGCATTATCGGGCCACGCGCATGTCGCGCGGCAACAGCCGCAGACTGGGCAAAATCGGCAGGGCGATGGTTCAGGCTCGCGACAATCCACACTCACGAAAGTTGATGTACTGCAGCAGCTTGCTCGTTTTTGAGAGCGACATGGTGGCACTGACGCAATGCCTCGGCACCAAACGCTCCCTGCAGTCCTGATGATGGAGCACGAAGGCTCAACACCTGGCCAGGAGGTGGCCCGGGCCCAGCTCTCACAGCTTCACAGCGCGCGGGCCTGCCTTTGAGGTCGGAACAAACAGATTTTACAACACGTAGAAATGCCCGGATTTTGGAGGGCCCAAAGCGGGTTGGTCGATGGATGCCATCACCGCTCGTCTTCGACTTCCCGCCCCTGTCGGATTGGGCGCCAGGACCTCGCAGGCAGGTTGAAGATGCACAACATGGACGCACAGCTGGTGGCGCCGGCATGTGGCTTCAAATGCTAACAATTGAGCGCTTTTTGATTCATAACTAAGCACTGTTGCCCGCGACAGCCCGGCCGATCGTGCACATACGGGCGTGCCTTGTGATCGCCGTGAGCTGGGGATTCCCGGCGTGCCATCGGCAGCCCAAGAGAGTATTCCAGGCGGTCTCATGATCATATGTCCTCTCCGATGTGGGTTGTGAATGATGGCATGCGACAGAAACTGGGCATGGTGACGCCTCGCGACGGCTGCACTGCGCAAGCCACGCCTGCTGCGGCGTGCAAGTGTGTGCTGCGCCAGCATAACGCTTGGTACGCAGTTTGCGTAGGAGGTTGGGTAGCTTGGGCTGGCACGAGCCACAATATTATTTTGCAAAGACCAGGGTGGCCCCTGCTGTCCTGGGACCAGGTGCCCGGTTCCTGGTGGGCAGTGTCATGCGCATGACCCCCCGTTGGAACCGCGCTCAGCACACCCATCTCTGTAGTGAGATGGCATGTGTGTGCAGACTGCTCCTGCGTTTTGGCTTTCGGATCAGGACTTCTCCTATCATCTCGGGTAGTGCTTGGCATTGCGCACCGCTTCGGTCATAGCAGCAGGATTTGTGCGCTGCACATCGCCCCCGTGTTGCTAACTGGCCCAAGCTGCAACTGCGCCGCGCGCTCCTGGCACTCGGCCGCACAATTTAAATATCCTATCGCGCCAAAATTGGGTCTGTCACGTGCGCATGAGTCAGAGGGGTCTGGGCCAGGGAGTGTGCGGCCGGCAAAACTAGCAACGAGGGAGGCCGCGGACGCGCAAGCCTGTGCGGGGCCTGTTGAGCCAGATGATGTCGGAGACTCGGTTGGGAATTATTTGGCCTGGCACCTCAGTGGCGCGTCTTCAGCCAGGAACCGCCCTGCACCGTCTTTCCTTGCTCAGTGGCATGATGGTCTTGTCACACCCCCGCTCGGGTCGCGGTCGCGTGGACCACGGGCATTCGCGTCGCCTTGGAGTGACCACTGGTGCGCAGGCCAGCCCTCACACTCCACAAACTTCTTGAATGTGACGACCCGATTCTCGGACACCAAGCAGAAGGGGCGAGCCTCCCCAGGCCTCGGATGAACCGCCGCAAAAGTGCGAGAGACGTCCACGTGATTGAGGGGGCTCTCCTCGGCGACAACCAGCCTGAAGCGTATGAAACTTCCCACGGCGGCCGAGGAGAGCTGGGGGAAGCAGGCTCGCGCCTGCGCATCAAGCACGCGCCCGCAGTAGGGCACGATGGGGGCCCCCTGACGGCGGGGGGGGCGCCGACCATGGAGCGAACATGAAGTAGTGTAGCAGGATCTTCTCTCTGGGCGTGATGGTGACCTCCACCTTGTACTGGACCCAGTCCCGCATGTGGCGCGGGACCCAGACCCTGGACCTGAACAGCAACCGCGCGTCGGGGTCGGACGCCGTCACAGGCCAGGTCCGCTCCGGCTGGCCCTCGTACTCCACCGTCCCGGTCAGGTTGGCCTGGTATACCTTGGGCTCTGGAATCAGGAAACTCTCGTGCCCGTGTGTCTGGCCATCCGCCAGCTTGACGGGCACGTCGGCCCGCTCGCCCGCGCTGGATGTGAGCCGGAAGAGCACGCTCGATCCTGGGGCAGCTTGCGCCACGTGGAGCAGGCACCCACTCCCTATTATGTCTTCCGTCATCGGGATGCAGTAGGCGGTGATGGGCGGCAAGGGGATGGCAAAGGGGGGCGAGGTGGGAGGTGGGGTGGAGGGGGTGGACGTTTGTGGTGATGCTGGCACGCCGGTTCCTGGAGCCTCCAAAAGGTCCTTGGGATTTGGTATTCTGGGAGGGTGACTGGCACCGGCGTCATCGAGCTTCTTGGCGATTGGGGACAGGCTTGGTCGAGCGTGATGCGCCTTGCGTGGCAGAGGCACAACTTTGACACTCTGCGGGACCAGTGCGGGATGGACGAGCGTACAATGACACGCCCAAGCATACCCAAATTCCCCAACAAAGATCTCAATGTCGTATATACACTGCATGCAGGGTCCCGTCACGTGTTCAGAACTCGCACCCAGTGCGCGTTGGCCCGGGCCGGCAGGACCGTCGACAGCGCCAGCAAGGCCAAGAACAGGGCGCAACTTCTCATTTTGCTAGAATCAGAACTGCACAGGGAGCTTGAGAGGGTGCGTATGCTCGGTGGAAGAGGAAGCAGAGTTGTGTGGGGACTCTGTGTATTCTGCGCGAGGCAGTCGCAGAACCAAGTGGGCGAGAATCCAGGTGGCAGCCATCGGGCCCGCGGCCGCCTGCCTCATTCAGCAGGCGCTTGTGCGGCATTATCCCTCGCCTGAATGGCAGCTGAAACCGGCACTATCAAGAATCACAGTGAAAGGTTTGATGTCTATGTTGCCCATCTCAATGGTTGGTCAACTAGGGAAGCGTAGTTAAGAGATGACCATACGTCGGCCGGCCTAAAATTGGCTGAATCCCAGCATGTGTTCAACCCACTGCCCCACCCAGCACATACGGGCAGTATGCATCACCTAGTGATGACCACAGAGACTATTCACGCTTGCTCAAGGGTATATTGTGGGGCAGGCGTGCCCCCGACACTGCCACCCTGGGCTGTCCCCATCCCTGCACTCTCTGGCGAACAGGTATCCTTTCTCCTGCCTGAGACCTCATTCTTAGGCAGGAAACAATTCAATTGTGACCTGAAAATTAGCCCAGCGTCCAATTTACATGCCAAGGATCGCTCTGCTTTCCCACGCCCAGGACAATGCGTTGTGGACGCCCCAGTCGCCAAACCCGTCTGACGTCACCCATCCTCCTGAACGCGCCCACCTAACTATTGATATTTGTCAGTCCTGATTACAAGACGCTATGAGCTCCCGTTTGCGACACATTCCATTTGTCCCACTCACATCTCAGAGCAATCTGCCTGTCCACGGTGTCCACGTTGACGTCTGCCTGGGCCATAGCTATATACCTTGCATGCAACACACTATTTGTACTCAATAAACAGTCCACGAGCAGGTCATACACACCGATTGTCGCGCTTCCCGGCCGGATTCCTACCCTGGGCGTCCGAATGTGCGCTGGACACCTGGTCGAGCACGCGTCAGCGCGTGGCTGCAAGTAGCAATATAGGTTCTAAAATCAATCATGTTTTTTCTTTGTAATGGAAGTCGTGAGCTGAGTTGCTGTATGCTGGGGGCAGTACCCGGCACAAGCGGCCGGCAATGCGATGCAGCAATACCGCGGCCCGCGGACAGAACCGGCCGGACCGCTTTCCCGGATATGATTGCAGCGTCACCGCGTAAAAGGGCCGGCATCCGGGGGTTGCAAGGCAAACAAATTCTCAGTCGCCCTGCCAGATACCGTCCACGTATTTGAACATGCTGAGTTCAAGAAGAATGAGGAGCGATGCTTGGCGTCTCGCCTTCATGGTGGCCCTGCTGACGCTGTCGACCTGCCCCTCTGCCCTCGCCGCAAGAAACAAGGTGCGAAGTAATTCTTTCGCAGCATCTACTCTATTTTTAGAATATATGTATGTACCAATTATCCTTTCGAGGTCGCAGGTTGTGACAGTGCACAAGGTGCGACCTGGCAGCAGCGGCCTCTCGCCGATTGCTGAGAAACTGGACACGGCCGACGGCACGTCGAGTCCCAACACCACGCCGGACGATAACATTTTATTGACAACGCCACCACCAAGAACGGAAACCTCGCCACCACCATCCCATCCTCCTCCGTCGCCGCCCCCGTCACCACCTCCAACCCCACCTCCATCGCCACCTCCGTCCCCTCCACCTCCATCGCCGCCCCCGTCGCCGCCCCCGTCGCCGCCCCCGTCGCCGCCTCCGTCGCCGCCTCCGTCGCCGCCTCCGTCGCCGCCTCCGTCGCCACCCCCGTCCCCTCCACCTCCATCGCCGCCCCCGTCGCCGCCCCCCGTCACCACCTCCATCGCCACCTCCGTCCCCTCCACCTCCGTCGCCGCCCCCGTCGCCGCCCCCGTCACCACCTCCATCGCCACCTCCGTCCCCTCCGCCTCCATCGCCGCCTCCATCGCCGCCTCCGTCGCCGCCCCCGTCGCCGCCTCCGTCGCCACCTCCGTCGCCGCCTCCTCCGCCGCCACCCTCACCACCTCCGCCCCCTCCACCTCCGTCGCCGCCTCCGTCGCCGCCGCCGCCGCCGCCGCCGTCGCCGCCTCCGTCGCCCCCTCCATCACCGCCTCCATCGCCACCTCCCCCGCCCCCCAGTCGGTATAACCCGTTCTATAATCGTGGATGTCCTTTTTGTACGCATGTGCATCAATTGATTGACTAGCTTCCACCTTCCTGGAAGTCCTCGTGCCAAGACCATAATATTTCTGTCCGACCCCTACTTCGCTGCTTGCCTGTTAGAATCTGGCTGGAAAGCGTAAAAGTCGTTGTGTACGAACTGTTCGTGGGATACTTGTAGGTTACAGACGTCGTATTGCATCCAAGGTATATAGGCACAGTCAGGACCGAAATCAGTGAACGCACGCAGCCATACACATGCGGATCCCACAAAGATAGGAGTCAGACATGTGGATGGGCCAATATCCATACCCATTACGCTTTAAAATTAGAATGAAGCATCCTTGATATAGGCGAATGCATGCGATTGCGGACGGGATGTCCACAACAAGAGTTGCCACAGCGGCAGGCGGTGGAGTGCTGGCGACAGAGTGCAATGAAGATGGCGAGCACCCTGTTCAGTTCATGAGTGGGATGCGATGGCAGCGCAGGAATTGCAAGTCATCGCATGCTGCCGCCCCAAAATTCGGGCTTCAGCACGCCCCACCAATAAGGAATGGCTGAGCATGACTCGCAGGGCCGACGACACCGGTATCTAAACGGGCTTGCTCACAGCTACGTGGACATTGCCAGGGCTGGCAATGATCAAGTACCGGACGGTAGAACATATTCCTGGCTGGGCATCGTAGACATATTGGGGGGAGCTGCTGGTGGCGGTGTACGTGGTATACACGACCATTGGTGGATTATGACACCACAGACCCAGCGAATAGACTTCATTTACGGTGAGCCCACGGAACGTGGCCTCAACGCTTGCTGGTAAGGGGTCCGTCGGTTCATCAGTGACGTCCAGGTCGGTGATGGCAAAATCGGTGTCCTTGCTCAAAACCACCTGCGGGCTGGTGGTTGACAGTCCAACATACACGGTCACTTTGGCTCCGCCTAGGTAGCAGGCATCGCAAGTAATGTTCGCCACAAAGGGTGAGCTTCCCGCGGGAATGGTTGCCTTCATAGTAGACAGGGAGCCACCTGTGTCAGCAGTGAATGTCACTGACACCCCTTCGGAAGGATACGTGAGCAAGGCAACATGAACTGCATTGTTGCCTAGGTAAGCGGGGTAGGGCATACTCCAGATCCCAGAGAAGTCGGGAGAGGGCGGTGGCGGTGGCGGGGAGTCGGGAGAGGGAGAGGGCGGTGGCGGCGAGTCGGGAGAGGGAGAGGGCGGTGGTGGTGAGTCGGGAGAGGGAGGGGGCGGTGGTGGCGGCGGGAAGTCGGGAGAGGGAGAGGGCGGTGGTGGCGACTCGGGAGAGGGAGAGGGCGGTGGTGGCGGCGGGAAGTCGGGAGAGGGAGAGGGCGGTGGTGGCGACTCGGGAGAGGGGAGAGGGCGGTGGCGGCGGCGGGAAGTCGGGAGAGGGAGAGGGCGGCGGCGGGGAGTCGGGAGAGGGGAGAGGGCGGTGGCGGCGAGTCGGGAGAGGGAGAGGGCGGTGGTGGCGGCGGGAAGTCGGGAGAGGGCGGTGGCGGCGGCGGGGAGTCGGGAGAGGAAGGGGGGCGGCGGCGGCGGCGGCGGGGAGTCGGGGGAGGGAGAGGGCGGCGGCGGGGAGTCGGGGGGGGAGGGAGAGGGCGGCGGCGGGGGAGTCGGGAGAGGGGAGAGGGCGGTGGTGGCGGCGGGAAGTCGGGAGAGGGCGGTGGCGGCGGCGGGGAGTCGGGAGAGGAAGGGGGGGCGGCGGCGGCGGCGGGGAGTCGGGGGGAGGGAGAGGGCGGCGGCGGGGAGTCGGGGGGAGGGAGAGGGCGGCGGCGGGGAGTTGGGAGAGGGAGAGGGCGGTGGCGGCGGCGGGAAGTCGGGAGAGGGCGGTGGCGGCGAGTCGGGAGAGGGAGAGGGCGGTGGTGGCGGCGGGAAGTCGGGAGAGGGCGGTGGCGGCGAGTCGGGAGAGGGAGAGGGCGGTGGTGGCGGCGGGGAGTCGGGAGAGGGAGGGGGGCGGCGGCGGGGAGTCGGGAGAGGGGAGGGAGCGGCGGCGGCGGCGGCGGGGAGTCGGGGGGGAGGAGAGGGCGGCGGCGGGGGAGTTGGGAGAGGGGAGAGGGCGGTGGCGGCGGCAAATTGGTGGGGGGGCAGGGGCGGCGGCCTTGGAGGGGTCGACGGCTGCGGTCTGGGAGAGAGCGGCGGCGGCACTTTGGGGAGAGGCGGCGGTGGCGACCTCGGAGGCGGTGACCTGGGACGCGGCGATGGCGGCGACCTCGGAGGCGGTGGTGGCGGCGACTTGGCGGTAGGTGGCGGCGACCTGGGACGCGGCGATGGCGGCGACTTGGGAGGCGGGGTCGGTGGTGACCAAGGGCTGACGGTGGTGTTCAGTTTGAGCTGCGCCAGCTTGGACAGCATGGCGAGCGTTGGCTTGTTGTTGTTGCCGGACAGTGAGACGCCCAGGTTCAGATTTCCCTTGTTACCGACACCCCAGTTATTGTTGCCCTTGTTGCCATTGCCAAAATTGCTGATCCCATTGTTGTTCAGACCAAAGTTGCGATATCCAACGTTGTTTCGGCCTACATTGCCGTTGCTGTCGGCGACGCACTTGGAAGCACCCTTTGGGACGCACTCCACGACGATGAGCCATTTGCAGGACGGCCAGATGCAGGCCTTGCTGGCGCTCAGGTCGACCGCTGTGGCCACACCATTGAGCACGTCCAGAGTTGCGCTCCTGTAGGCACCGGCCTTGGCATAGCCCAGGGCCCTGTCGAAAAGGCGAGAGGACGTGTGAGTCGGGATATGTTTATTCTGTTCAGAGGACAGAGGCTTGCACACCAGTGTATGCATTGCGAACAGTAGGCAGCGTCCCATCCGTCATAACGCACTGGCAAAAGGCACTGCGCGAATCTTCTCCTACCACGAAGAACCGGAATCTGTAGAAAGGGAGGTAAAGGTCAGATGTCGGGCTTCGGCGTTGATAAAGGCATCTTCTAGTGGATGTTGCAGGGTCTTAGCCCTGCCACAACCCCTCACTTGGCGTCCTTGACGACAGGCAGAGACACAAACTTGCTAGTGCAGGCGGCCTGCGGAAAAGACGCACCAAGAGTACAGTTGGTCGTGCACTCACAGCTGCGGCAATCTCGCGAGATTGGCAGGCACGTCGACTCACCTGGACGCTAGCAAGAGTCGCCAGGAGCGCGAGGGCTAGGCCCGACGCGGTCCATCTGCCCTTGCCTCGCATTGCCCGGGCAGCCCAATTGCTCCGTTAAAAGTTTACATTACCAGATGTTCTGAGCGGGAAAGATCGTATTGCCGCAAAAGACATCAAGTATATCTATGTCTGGTAAAATCCGGAGTCGTATGGCACGGACCGCAAGACATCTCCGGGTGAACCATGAGCGAATCTCCGGTGGAGGGTTGGAATGTCGGGATCGATAATGTGGACAGTACATCAAGGCCAACCAGGCCCTTGCCTCGACTCGGAAAACCGCCAGAAGCCTGATAGATGGTGCGCCAGCTGTATGTACTGTTCTCTATGCACAGCCTGAAGCAACGTTACATAACTAGCGCCGGTGCGGTCAGCCAGGTTACGATGCCAGCAGTCCTCGGATGCAAACGTAACTGCTGCTGCGTGTACTCGACCAAGGGCTGACGATTGGTACCCTCCGCACTACAAGCCCACCCGCGCTCCGTCCGATTTCCCCCTAACCCCAGCCCTACCATATCTAGTGCACGGTTCTCAACACGTCTTGTCTTGTCCGCTAGATAGGCAAAGGCGCACACGAAGGGTCATTTAGCACTTTAAAAAGGCTTTTGGTCTCGCGTCCAATTGCGAGCAGGCAAGGTGGGCCGGCATGCCGCGGGGCAGCCGTCCTGCCAGTACCGGAGCGGGACGAGGCCCAGGGTCTCGCCGTAGAGTTCTCTGTCCCGTTCTCCTTCTTCTTGCTATTGGATCTACCTTTGCATATGGCAGCGTGAGTCGTGAGCACTTTGATGGCGCGGGAGCGGAGGTCGCCCGGGCCGGACCATGGGCAGGGGTGTTCGAAAGTCCCACTCACCCATCCCCGCTTGCTCGGCCCCTTTGCAGAACGACTGCAAATCGGCATTCTATGGCATTCCCAGTGCCAGATATAAGACGTACGTGGGGCTGGCATGAAGAATGGCGGTGACCTAACCAGAATTTGTAGGCTCTGTTCACAACCAAGAACGATGTTCCTCTGGTTCCCTTCATGCGCAGTGGAAGTAGTGCCTGGGTCATCCAGGTAGATTCCCGACAGATTTTTTGCCAGTACGTGGTAGCCCTTTGGCATTCGGTGCGGCAGCATGCTACTTGTCAAGTTGTCGCCTAATTGGCGCCCAAGTGACCTACCTCTACACTTCTTGACAGGCGTCTGGGATTTCTCAAAGCTGGGGCCTTCCGCGCCGCGACTAAAAACGTACTTGTTGGTGCGGCTGACGTCCTCAGGCTGGATACCATGACGCTTTGCAACCCAGGCACCTGCAAATGGCTGATCGCTGTCGAGTGCGTGGTCCCTGGCACCCGGAAGTGCGTGCCCGATGACAGGAACAACACTGGTCGGGGTAATGTCGGCTACCGCAATTTTGGCATCGGCAACAGCGGCATCTCCAACTTTGGCAATTACAACAACGGCAACAACTTGTGGGGCAACAATAACACCGGTGCTCTGAATTTGGGAATTGGGCAGTCCGGCAGTGGCAAGAAGCCCACCACGTCCATGCTGTGGAAAAATGCCCAGATCCTTTTGGAAAGACAACCTCTGGCATCGCCCCCGCCCCCCGCCTCCCAAGAGGTCGCCGCCCCCGCCCCCCGCCTCCCAAGAAGTCGCCACCTCCACCCCCCCAAGAAGTCGCCGCCCCCCACCTCCCAGAAAGTCGCCGCCCCCACCTCCCAAAAAGTCGCCGCCTCCACCTCCCAAGAGGTCGCCTCCACCGCCCCGGGCGCCCCAGCAAGCGCGGCCCCCCTCCGCCCTCGCCCACAAAAAAAGTCACCCAGCCCACCGCCGCCGTCTCCACCACCCAGCCCGCCGCCGCCGTCTCCGCCACCCAGCCCACCGCCGCCGTCTCCGCCCGCCCGAGCCCGCCGCCGCCGTCTCCGCCGCCCAGCCCGCCGCCCCCGTCTCCACCGCCCAGCCCGCCACCGCCGTCTCCGCCGCCCAGCCCGCCGCCCCCCCTCTCCACCACCCAGCCCGCCGCCGCCATCTCCGCCGCCCAGCCCGCCGCCGCCGTCTCCGCCGCCCAGCCCGCCGCCGCCGTCTCCGCCGCCCAGCCCGCCGCCGCCGTCTCCGCCGCCCAGCCCGCCGCCGCCGTCTCCACCGCCCAGCCCGCCGCCGCCGTCTCCGCCGCCCAGCCCGCCGCCACCGTCTCCACCGCCCAGCCCGCCGCCCCCGTCCCCGCCGCCCGAGCCCGCCGCCCCCCCTCTCCCCCACCCAGCCCACCGCCGCCGTCTCCGCCGCCCAGCCCGCCGCCGCCGTCTCCACCGCCCAGCCCGCCGCCGCCGTCTCCGCCGCCGAGCCCGCCGCCCCGCCGTCTCCGCCGCCGAGCCCGCCGCCCCCCTCTCCCCCACCCTCTCCGCCGCCCGCCGTCTCCGCCGCCCAGCCCGCCGCCCCCCTCTCCACCACCCAGCCCGCCGCCGCCGTCTCCACCACCCAGCCCGCCGCCGCCGTCTCCGCCGCCCAGCCCGCCGCCACCGTCTCCACCGCCCAGCCCGCCGCCGCCGTCTCCGCCGCCCAGCCCGCCGCCACCGTCTCCACCGCCCAGCCCGCCGCCGCCGTCTCCGCCGCCCAGCCCGCCGCCCCGCCCCCGTCCCCCCGCCCGAGCCCGCCGCCCCCGTCTCCCCCACCCAGCCCACCGCCGCCGTCCCCGCCGCCCGAGCCCGCCGCCCCCCCTCTCCCCCACCCAGCCCACCGCCGCCGTCTCCGCCGCCCAGCCCGCCGCCCGCCGTCTCCGCCCGCCCAGCCCGCCGCCGCCGTCTCCGCCGCCCAGCCCGCCGCCGCCGTCTCCGCCGCCCAGCCCGCCGCCGCCGTCTCCGCCGCCCAGCCCGCCGCCGCCGTCTCCGCCGCCCAGCCCGCCCGCCGCCGTCTCCGCCGCCCAGCCCGCCGCCCCCCCTCTCCCCCCACCCTCTCCGCCCGCCGCCGTCTCCGCCGCCCAGCCCGCCGCCCCCCTCTCCACCACCCAGCCCGCCGCCGCCGTCTCCACCACCCAGCCCGCCGCCGCCGTCTCCGCCGCCCAGCCCGCCGCCACCGTCTCCACCGCCCAGCCCGCCGCCGCCGTCTCCGCCGCCCAGCCCGCCGCCGCCGTCTCCGCCGCCCAGCCCGCCGCCGCCGTCTCCGCCGCCCAGCCCGCCGCCGCCGTCTCCGCCGCCCAGCCCGCCGCCCCCCCTCTCCCCCACCCTCTCCGCCGCCGCCGTCTCCGCCGCCCAGCCCGCCGCCACCGTCTCCACCGCCCAGCCCGCCGCCGCCGTCTCCGCCGCCCAGCCCGCCGCCCCCGTCCCCGCCGCCGAGCCCGCCGCCCCCCCTCTCCCCCCACCCAGCCCACCGCCGCCGTCTCCGCCGCCCAGCCCGCCGCCGCCGTCTCCGCCGCCCAGCCCGCCGCCGCCGTCTCCGCCGCCCAGCCCGCCGCCGCCGTCTCCGCCGCCCAGCCCACCGCCCCCATCCCCGCCACCCAGCCCGCCGCCGCCATCCCCGCCGCCCGAGCCCGCCGCCGCCGTCTCCGCCGCCCAGCCCGCCGCCGCCGTCTCCCCCCACCCTCTCCGCCGCCGCCGTCTCCGCCGCCCAGCCCGCCGCCCCCCCTCTCCCCCCACCCAGCCCCCCGCCGCCATCTCCCCCCACCCAGCCCGCCGCCACCGTCTCCACCACCCAGCCCGCCGCCACCGTCTCCACCACCTCCACCACCAAGTCCACCCCCCTCCAAGCCCGCCCCCGAGCCCACCGCCGCCGTCTCCACCGCCTCCACCACCGAGTCCACCTCCTCCAAGCCCTCCACCAAGCCCCCCTCCGCCCCCCCCCCCCACCCCCGAGCCCACCGCCGCCGTCTCCACCGCCTCCACCACCAAGTCCACCTCCTCCGAGCCCTCCTCCAAGCCCCCCTCCGCCCTCCCCCCCACCCCCCGAGCCCACCGCCGCCGTCTCCACCGCCTCCACCACCAAGTCCACCCTCTCCTCCCCCCCGCCACCGAGCCCCCCCTCCGCCCTCTCCACCACCCCCCGAGCCCGCCGCCGCCACCCAGTCCTCCTCCCCCGCCACGTGGCGATTTAGCCGTCTATTATTACCTTGCAACCCCAAATTATCTCGGGAAGTATGTGACTCTGGTGTTCACCCAATTCCCTGCGGCTGGCGCCTCGATTTACGTGGGCGAGGCCACCTCTTCCAGCCCCTCCACTATAACCTACGAGACTACCTTCACGATGCCTCCGAGCTCTGGTTCAGTATACATGGTGAACATTTCCTGCGAGGCCTGCTACCCCTCGACTGCGTCCCCCGTAGTGTACGTCGGCTACGCGGACGACACTTCAAGCCGAAAAAAGATCAGCGCAAGCACGTCGTGTGTCTTAGTCAACGGCCAACTCGAAATTAAAGACAATATCCTCTACGTTGAAGGCTCTGTGACGAATATCGTGGTCGGGGGGACGTATATCGTGGAATTGATCTGCAATTCGCCCAAGACTATATGGAGCGCAAGCTTTAAGGCGACATGGACCACCCAGAGCTTCAATTACCAGGCATCGCCACTGACCTGCTCGTCCGCGCGCTACATCATTGCCAGGACCCCTGATTGGACGCAAGGAAGCTACAATTAGACCGCTGCCACCTGGACTTTGTGCCGCCCTGCGTCGGTCCACCTTCAACAATCGTCCTCCATTGAGGCCCACTCCTGCATTGCTCTCGACTTTGTTGTGGATAGCCGGCCCACAACCTGCATGCACTGGCCTTGTCTATAGGTAGTGCTATCCTCTTTAATAAAAAGTGCTGTTCCTGTGTAGGCCAGCATCCAATTGATCTGACCCACGTCCTAGTGGGATGGGCTTGTGCATGCTTACGCCCTCCCACTCACGTTTCTCTGGGCTCCGCCCTCTATCCCTGTTACCACCTATGGTATTTGTGATCGACATGCAGCCCACGGGTCGTTACCCAGTCAGGGTTTGTCACGCTTCCAGGTCGTTTCTCCACCGGCCCATACGCCAATGGCAGACAGCCTGTTTCCCTGCCGATGATGTGCTCGCACACATTACCCACTTGCTGTGCATGATGCAACCTGGGATGTAAATCCGAGTCTGCGCAAGGTCCAGAGTGGTGTGGGGGCCCTGTGTGGCAAGAATGTGCACTTGAGTCTTGCAATGATCAACAGCCTTCACTGTTGGGATAACGCGGAAGGGCGAGGCAGCCCCTGAGCACGACCTGGTTCGTAAGGTGTTTGTGAATCGGCAGTCATGTGCTGCATGCGAAATCACCCAGGCTTGGCCAAGGCAGGCGCCAGCGTCGACACCCAGCTATGCACTTGCCATGAGCACCGACCGGCTGCCCTGGTCTGCCCACTGCGCCAAGCGCGCCTTGTGGCAAACTGCGATTCACGGCAGGATGCGCAAGCTTTCGGAAAAGGGCCTATATTTCTCTATGCCCTAGTCTAGCGGATTTGGTGGAGCGATGCCATGCGCTCGACTGGCGGCGCTGGCGCGCCCGGAGTGGTGTCGCGTCCGCCTTGATGGTGTTAGAGTCTGTGTTGCGGATTAGCCCTGCCCGCAACCAACATCCCTAGGCCTGTCCCTCAAAGACTGCTTATATCCCTGCGTTCCCTATTCCGAATCCCCTCTTATGCCATTCCCTGTCCCCCGGGACACGTGTCCTAGCCGTATGTCTGAGCCCCTCCGGCTCGTCTAGCTTCCGGCTTCCTGAACCACGTGCTCACGCCCCCGTTCTCCCGGCTGAGCCCTACATCACTCCCATGAAATACGGTATATGTAACCTACATTCAGCCCACGAGTTGTATCGTACACAGAGGTCGCCACGCTTCGCCCCGCGGTCGTAACAGTCTGGGGGCCAAACCCACTGTCTCCGCGCATCACATGCAGGCATGATGCATGCCACGATGAATACTAGCGCGGAACCGCATACTGGCTCGAGAGGTTGGAGTGTCTGGCTGTGGCGGCTACTGCATGGGCAGATCCACAGGCACGCAAAGCCAATGCTTGCCAAGAGCCGCCGATCGGAGACCATCGCCTGCACCACCACCTCCCTCCTCAAGTAGACTAGCCAAGGTCAACCCATTTCCCACTTGCATGCCATAACTCCAGCTCTGTACGCCTATGGATCTCACCGCCAATGCAAGGTTGTCTCTTTGCCCAGGGCCTCGGTAGTCCAGCGCAAATGCCATAGTCGCCGACGCCTGGCTCAACTCATTCTGCTTCATCAAGTGTTACCCCCGAGCCCAACTCCTCGCTCAAAATGTTGTTAAGCCTCTACGGTAGCCTGCATTGTCTTCATAAGCTGAGTATCAGTGAGGGAGATCGCTACGCTTGGCCCAATGCGAACCTCGGTCACGAAGGCCTTGGGCGCGGATCCTGATCGCGATCTTGGTCAGATACCCGGAGCGTCTGCCACGGGCCGAGCTCTTGGCGTCCAACTGAAGCGGTCCGTGCCACCGACATTAATAAAATGATGATTCATGTGCCTTGTGAATAGATCATAGCCACGCTAGAGTAGGCTTGGGCCGTTTTGATAGCGGTCGAGCGAGCCCCAAGGCCCTTGATGGTGGGGTCCACTCCCCGGTCTCCAACACCGCCTCTTGATGGTGAGAATTCCGCACCGTGGTGCTGCTTGCGACCATATGGACAATCTGGCGACTCAGTTTACGGACGTCGATGACCGGCGTCACTTTGCAGGATCGTAGCTGCAGGACCTGGCACCAAGGCACCTTCCAGCTCCGCGGCAAGCTGGATTTTGGAGGCTGTCTGAAACCCTTCCCCGTCCACTCGATTTCTTGGAGAGCTGTGAATGAATACTTTAAGAATCTGAAGCTTCGTCGGCTGCCGCGCATGGTTTACGTATTCTGATCTCGAGCGGTGCGTGGCGGGGTCGAGGACATTGACGCCTGACTGCACAGAGGCATTATTGGGGCTGACCTGAACGATAAAGCGCGGTATTTGACAAGCCATCTTACGGATGCTGCTACATCTGCGCAGGCCGTGGGTGGCGCGTCCGTCACTGAGACAATGAACGCAGCCTGGGCAAGTGGGCGCGCGCTAGATCGGCGAGCGATGGGGATCGCGGATGGAGGACGCTGAGAACCTCCCAGTTCCGCGTCCAGCACCGGGGCGGCCTGAGACCAACCATGGTGGCGAGTGGCCGGGTCCAGGATGGTGGCCCCGGGTGCCGTGCGATCCTTGCACGCCTGTGGGAGCACCACCGACTGGTGCGCCGCCGCTCTCTATTCTGAAGGTGTGCACTTTGCATACCAGCAATGCGGGTGCTCAGCTGACTGTCCAGCATGGCTCAAGCCTGGAATGCCTTTGATAGGTGCAAGTCACTGATCAGCAAAGTGCCGCGCTGGGAGGTACCCTGCTTCCCACGACCTGATCGCATATGTTGTGACGCCATCCACTGTGTTGCGGACAGCCCTGCCCGCAACCAGCCTCCCTAGGTCTAACCCCTAATGACTGCTCAAATTCTTACGTTTCCCATTCCGAATCCCCTCATATGCCTTTCCCTGCCCCCGTGACACGTGTCATGGCCTGCATGCCTGAGCCCAACCGGCTCGCCTTGCTTCTGGCCTCTCGAGCCCACGTGCTCACGCCCGCCTCTCCCACTTGAGCCCTATGACTCTTCTGAAGTGCGGCATGTGGAACCAACACTCAGCCCACAAGTTGTATCGCACGTAGAGGTCACTTGATTCCCCGCGCGTTCGTTACAGATAACCACTCAGGGTTCCTGGGCCACAAGCTGCAAGCATTTGTGTGGAGTTACAACACCGCACATTCCTGGGTGTGGGCAGGCGTGCGCTCAGCAGGTACACTGCCTACTGCACCCATGTCTGAGGCCATTCAGCCACAGCCATTTGAACATCGTTAGAGCTGGCAATGGTCACGAAGCGGGAGGAGGCACAGTGGGCAGGCTGGGCAGTGAGGAAGTAAGAGTAGGAGGTACTCGGAGCCTTGAAGACTCTTTGCTCGTGGCCTGGTGGATTTGCACACCGCGCAATCACGGTATAGACTGCGTCCACGGCGAGCCCACTGAATGTGACATTGACACTCGCCGGGAGCTTCATAGCCTGATCTTCTTTGATGTCAAGGGACGAGATGACAAAATTGGCGTCCTGACGCAACTTGAATGCCGGGCTGCCGGACAAGAGTGTCGCATAGACGGTGATTGTGGCCCCGCGGTCGTAGCAGGTCTTGCAGGTAATGTTGAGCACAAATGGGGAGCTCCCCGCTGAAATGATTGCTTGTGCGGCGGTCGAATAGCTGTCGGTGTCGACCGTGAACAGCACCCCCGCCCCTTCTGGTGGGTATGCGACCAGGGCAACGTGGAGTGCTGCACCGTCGAGGTACTTGGGGTAAGGCAAACTCCAGAACCCATACAAGCGTAGCGAGGGCGGAGGAGGGAGAGATTGAGGAGGTGAGCGAGGAGATGGAGGCGGCGGACTGTCAGGAGAGGGTGGTGGGGGGGCGATCCCTGTGACTGGGGCGGGGGCGACCTGGGAGCGCGTGGTGGTGGCGAAATGGGAGGGGGGGCGCAATGGCGACCTGGGGAAGAGTGGGGCCGGCGATCTGGGCGGGGGGTGGGGCCGGCGATCTCGAAGAGGGCGGCGGAGACCTGGGAAGAGGTGGGGGGCGGCGATCTCGGAGAGGGTGGCGGCGACCTGGGAAGAGGTGGGGGGCGGCGATCTCCGAGAGGGTGGCGGCGACCTGGGAGAGGGCGGGGGCGGCGGCCTCGGAGGAAAAGTTGGCGGCGACGGCTTGGGAGGTGGGGGTGGCGCAGGCCAGGCTTTGACGGTGGTGTTCACCTTGAGCTTAGCTTGCTTGGCGAGCATGGCGGGCGTTGGCTTGTTGTCGTTACCAGACAGCGAGATGCCCAGGTTCGAATCCCCCTTGTTACCGGTGCCCCAATTGTGGTTGCCCGTGTTGCCGTTGCCAAAATTGCTGATACCATTGTTGTTCAGGCCAAAGTTGCGGTATCCGACGTTGCTGCGGCCCACATTGCCGTTGCTGTCGGCGACGCATTTGGAGGCACCCTTTGGGACGCACTCCACGACGATGAGCCACTTGCAAGGGGGCCGGCTGCAGGACTTGCTGGCACTCATGTCAATGGCTGCGGCCACGCCTTTGAGCATGTCCAGAGTCGCCGCCTTATAGCCACCTGCCTTGGCGTAGCCCAGGGCCCTGTCAGAAGGACGAGAGGGCGGGTGAGTCGGGATGCTTTCATGGGTCAGAGGCTTCCACACTCATAGGCTATGCGAGCAGGTCCCAGAGTCCCATCTGTCCGTGCGCGCAGTACGCAGAGTCGTCCCATCCGTCCGTACGCACTGACAAAAGGCATTGCGAGAGTCTTCTCCGACCACGAAGGAGCGGGATCTGCGGGAAGGGAAGATATAATATCAGATGTCGAGTTTCGGGGCTGCAACAGGCATCCTCTCCTCAATGTCATTGCAGGGTCTTGCTGCTGCCGCAACCCTCACTTGGCATCCTTGACGACAGGCAGAGACACGAACTCGCTGGTGCAGGCGGCCTGCACAATATTCAAAGCATGAGTACGGATGGCTGTGCAATTACATCTACGGCAATCTTGCGAAATTGGTAGGCACATCGACTCACCTGGACGCTAGCCAAAATCGCTAGGACCGCGAGGACTAGGCGGGACGCTATCCACTGGCCCCTGCCCCGCATGGCCGAGGCAGCCCACTGTGCGCAGTCAGCGAGCTCGGGAGGTTGCAGGCTGAGGACAGGACAGATTGTATTGCCGCAAATGACATACCGTGCATCTATGTCTGGCGAAGTCCGGAGTTGTATAGCGCGGTACGCGGGGCATCTCCGGGGGGTGCGTAGGCGAATCATCCCCGGAGGAGGCCTGCAACTCAGGATCTCTTGCAGACAGCCCTGCCCGCACCCAGCATCCCTAAGCCTAGCGCCCTCCGATGACTGCTCATATCCCTGCGCTTCCCATTCCAAACCCCCTCCCATGCCTTCCCCCGTCCCACGGGACGACGCGTGTCGTAGCCCTGCATGGCTCATCCTATCCGGCTCATCTCGCTGCCGGCTTCCTACACCCGCGCGCGCTCACGCCCGTGTTCTTCCGACTGAGCCCTGAAACGTTCCCATGGGAGTACGGCATATGCAACCTACAGTCAGCCCACGAGGCGTATCGTACGCAGAGGACGCCACGCTTCCATGCAGTTCGTAAGACAGCCACTTGAAAGCGAATCAACACATGCCAGCAGGACTAACAAATTTTTGCACAGGGGAAGGACACGCGAGAGTGGGTTCGAAAAGTAGGAGTGCACTAGGTTGGGGCTAGAAAAAGTTAGGAGGCGCTAGGGCTAGGCTTGGGCATGCAGGGTGTTGTGCACAGCCGGTCCACAACCGGCATGCACTCGTCTTGTCTATAGGTTATGCTTTATTTTTCCAACAACGTGCTGTCTTTGCACATGGTACAATTCCATTGCTCCCCGCCCACGACTCCATGCGATTCGCATGTGCGCCACACGGTTCCCACGCTGACGTCTACCCTGTCTGTGTCGATATCACCTGCTTACAATCCCATACTCGCAACATACATCCGACCCACGAGTCGTGTCACATGAAGGGATCGTCACGCTTCCCGGTCGATTACTTACACAGGGAGGGGTTGCCAGGGGTGCACAGAGCAAGGTAGGGAGGTGGGCAAGCGGCAAATTGCGCCAGCGTCTAATGTGTGGCTATGCCCACAGCTATGTGGGCTTGGTCAGAGCTGGCAATGATCAAATACCAGTCGAAGTAACACCATCCAGGTTGAGAAGTGTAGACGACGGTGGGGGAGCTGCTAGTGGCCGTGTAGGTGATTTGCGAGTACATTTCAGGATAATAGCACCACAGACCCAGCGAATAGACTTCGTTTTCGATGAGTCCATGGAATGTGGCGTTGATGATTGCTGGCTCGTAATTGAATATATGTTCGGTCACATTGAAGGCGGTGACAGCGAAACTTTCGTCTTTAACCAAAGCCACCGGCGGGCTCTCTTCAATTATGTCTTCCACATATACCGCCACTTCGCCTTCGGTAGTGTAGCATCCTGCGCAAGACATGTTGTGGACATAGGTGGAGTTCCGGTCTGGAAGACTGAAAACTTCTAGATTCACCGTCCGGCCGTCGACCTGCACTGAAAATCGCACTGCAGCCCCGGAGGGGTATCTCAGCAAGGCAATGTGAAGTTGTGAGGCGCCCAGATCCCCAGGGTATGGCAGGCTCCAAACCCCAGAATAGCTCTGTGGTGGAGGAGGAGGGGGGCGATGGCGGGGGGAGAAGGCGGCGGGGGGCGACGGCGGAGGAGAAGGCGGCGGGGGCGACGGCGAAGAGACCGAGGGAGAGGGAGGTGGAGGCGTGATGGAAGGCGAGGGCGGGGGTTGGGAGACTGAGGGTGAGGGTGGCGGCGAAGAGACCGAGGGAGAGGGGGGAGGTGGGGATCGAACAGGTGAGGGAGGTGGCGGGCGCCGCGGAGCAGGAGGAGGCGATCGCCGCGGAGCAGGGGGGGGCGAGCGCCGCGAAGCAGGGGGTGGCGGGCGCCGCGGGGAAGGGGGGTGGCGGGCGCCGCGGGGAAGGGGGTGGCGGACGCCGCGGGGAAGGGGGGAGGCGGGCGCCGCGGGGGGGGGGGGAGGCGGGCGCTGCGGGGGAAGGCCGAGGGACTGGGGGAGGGTGGAGGTGGTGGACTCCGGGGTGGACGGGGGGTGGGCTTGGGTGCCATCTTCAAAATGGTGTTTGTGCTTTTAGCCAAGCTGCTTGCCGTAAGCTTCCCGCCCGTGCTTGAGTGCCCAAATCCAAAGTTTGACGAGCCGGAATTGTTGCTTCCGCGGTTGTTGTTGCCCTTGTTGCTGTTGCCAAAGTTTCCAATGCCATTGTTCCCCACACCAAAGTTGCGGTAGCCAACATTGTTGCGCCCAATGCTGCCCTTGCTGTCGGTGGTGCACTTGGTAGCGCCGCTGGGGAGGCACTCCACCGCCATCAGCCAGGAGCAAGATGGCCACCAGCACGTGGCGCCAGAGGATAGATCAATGGCAGAGGCCACGTCGCCCAGCACGTCCAGGGTCGCCTCCTTGTAGCCACCAGCCTTGGAGAATCCCTTCAGCCTGCAAGTAGTAGTTCAAGATGGGTGTCGGGAGCCCAACGTGGTTGGCCAGGGGACATGTGGTGCGGTGGGCATCCTGGAGTGACCAACCTGCAAAAGGCGTCTGTCGACTCTGTACGGATCGTGTAGGGCACGCCGCTGCGGGTGTGCGGATACGGGGGACATCGGAACGCTGTCAGATCTTAAATCGCGCTCAGGTCGCTGATCAGACGTGCGGGTGCTTCAAACAATACCTGGCCGTCTTGACGGCTGGGAGGCCGAAAAAGGTCGAATCGCAAGCGGCCTGGGCGGGAGAGGGGGAAGATGGCTAAAGCGCCTTAGAGAGACCTGCTGATCCAAGTCTTTCACCGCTCAACAATACACACACACACACCTGGGCGGTATTCAAATTCAAGAAAAGGCAGAGCGCAGCGGCCAGCGCGGCGACTGCTCGCGATCTGCATGTCGGCATGGAGCCGACATGCGCCATTGCCCCACGACCAGCGCAATCCGATTAGGGTGAGAATCTGGTGTCGCTTGCGACCAAAGATCTATAATCAACTTGGCTGCGATGCCCAGGTTATTCGTTCAGCGTTTCATGTCAGGGCGTGTCTCTTGCGGAAGCGTGTTCCTGCTCCGGACGGCATCCGGCGATTCCGTGCTTCCAGAGGCGTTGTGTGACAGGCGCGGGCAACCACACGCGACCTTGCTACACGGTCGATCCGCTTTGTGCTAGGGGAGCACCAATCCGGGACGGTCCTGAGACGCATGGGACCAGTCGCCCTTTCCTCGCCCTCGTGGCAATACTGTATTGTGTGTATCCAGGGGATAGATCCTTTCCGGTACCCAGATTGTTGAAAATCGACCGGGAAGCGTGACGATTGCTGAATGTGGCACGACTCGCGGGTTGAATGTAGGTTACGATTATCATACTTCATACCAGAAATATAGGGCGGAGCACGGAGACACGTGAGCGTGCGGGTGTAAGCATGCACACGCGGATCCCACGAGGAAGGGGATCGAATCAATGGGATGCCTTCATCCACCGGGCCAGTACACTTTGAAATAAGAAACGCACAACCTAGAGACAATTCCAGTGCATGCAGGTTGTAGGCCGGCTGTCCACAACACGGAATGAATCGATGCCCTATGACCAACCCTGGTGTCCGGACCGCGGCCGCGGGAACAGCCAAGGGTATCCGGGGGGCAGGTCAACCCGCCCGTTCCTGGAATCGCAGCGAGTGTAGCTGTCGCTACGAGGTACGATGATCGCAGCGTGTGATGGCCAGCTTATGAGTTGCATGTGCACTGCAGCTGTGCGTATCTGAGGCATTGATGTAGGTCGCCGGCAGCTAACAATTGGGGAAGGCTTGCAGAGCTCAATTTAGAGCGGGCGATCCTGGGTGACGTCAGGCAGGTTGGGGACAGGGGTATCCACAACAGGGACGGAGGACAGTTGTGGACATTTAAGAATTCAAGACGCCGCACCCATGCCGGGCATCATGTGGCGGACGTCGGAGAGTTGAGTGACCTCTGGACAATGCACAACGTGTGGCTGGTGTACATTACATTCACGGGCATGCAAGGCATTGAAACAGAGTCTAGGCAGGGGGCAAAGGCCTTCGAAGAGTATGAAGTGCGGAGGATCATCATGCATGCAGGATAGGCAATTATCAGGATGGGCGATGGGGTGGTAGATGTTGGTTGGGGACGGGTGTCTCCACTATAGATTGGGTGGACAAAGAGTCGCCGGAGTCCATCGTGAACGGCACGGGGTCGGCATCTGGAGGAAACATGAGCAAGGTCATGTGGAATGCTTAAAAGCCAGGGAAGTTGGGCTACGAAAAACTCCAAATCACAGAAAAGGACTATGCGGGCGGTGGCAACGGCGGCAAGCTGTGAGATGCCCAGGAGAAGAGCCAGAGCGATGGGGAAGACGTTGGCCACGCAGCAGGCAAACAGGATTACGAACACGATTGCGCAGTCGCTGATGGCGCTGGCGCATGCGAGCGCAACAGGGAGGGAGAGGGTGCTGCCGAGGAAGACGGAGAGGCCAACTGAAATTACCCTGGAGACGGCGACGGTGACGGCGACGGCGAGGGAGAGGGAGACGGCGAGGGAGACGGTGAGGGAGACGGCGACGGCGACGGCGACGGCGACGGCGACGGCGAGGGAGACGGCGAGGGCGACGGCAAGGGCGAGGGAGAGGGCGACGGCGACGGCGACGGCGAGGGAGAGGGAGATGGCGACGGGGATGGCGAGGGAGACGGCGACGGGGACGGCGAGGGCGACGGCGAGGGAGAGGGAGATGGCGACGGGGATGGCGAGGGAGAGGGCGACGGGGACGGCGAGGGAGAGGGCGACGGTGACGGCGACGGCGACGGCGAGGGAGACGGCGACGGCGACGGCGATGGCGAGGGAGAGGGCAACGGCGATGGCGAGGGAGAGGGCGACGGCGACGGCGATGGCGAGGGAGAGGGCGACGGCGACGGCGAGGGCGAGGGAGAGGGCGACGGTGACGGCGATGGCGAGGGAGAGGGCGACGGCGACGGCAAGGGAGAGGGAGAGGGAGAGGGCGACGGCGATGGCGAGGGAGAGGGCGACGGTGACGGCGAGGGAGAGGGCGACGGTGACGGCGACGGCGACGGCGAGGGAGACGGCGACGGCGACGGCGATGGCGAGGGAGAGGGCAACGGCGATGGCGAGGGAGAGGGCGACGGCGACGGCGATGGCGAGGGAGAGGGCGACGGCGACGGCGAGGGCGAGGGAGAGGGCGACGGTGACGGCGATGGCGAGGGAGAGGGCGACGGCGACGGCAAGGGAGAGGGAGAGGGAGAGGGCGACGGCGATGGCGAGGGAGAGGGCGACGGTGACGGCGATGGCGACGGCGACGGCGATGGCGACGGCGACGGAGACGGGGATGGCGAGGGAGATGGCGACGGCGAGGGCGAGGGCGACGGGGATGGCGAGGGAGATGGCGACGGGGACGGCGAGGGAGATGGCGACGGCGACGGCGAGGGAGACGGCGACGGCGACGGGGATGGTGAGGGAGATGGCGACGGGGATGGCGAGGGAGACGGCGACGGGGACGGCGAGGGCGACGGCGAGGGAGAGGGAGATGGCGACGGGGATGGCGAGGGAGAGGGCGACGGGGAGGGCGAGGGAGAGGGCGACGGTGACGGCGACGGCGACGGCGAGGGAGACGGCGACGGCGACGGCGATGGCGAGGGAGAGGGCAACGGCGATGGCGAGGGAGAGGGCGACGGCGACGGCGATGGCGAGGGAGAGGGCGACGGCGACGGCGAGGGCGAGGGAGAGGGCGACGGTGACGGCGATGGCGAGGGAGAGGGCGACGGCGACGGCAAGGGAGAGGGAGAGGGGAGAGGGCGACGGCGATGGCGAGGGAGAGGGCGACGGTGACGGCGAGGGAGAGGGCGACGGTGACGGCGACGGCGACGGCGAGGGAGACGGCGACGGCGACGGCGATGGCGAGGGAGAGGGCAACGGCGATGGCGAGGGAGAGGGCGACGGCGACGGCGATGGCGAGGGAGAGGGCGACGGCGACGGCGAGGGCGAGGGAGAGGGCGACGGTGACGGCGATGGCGAGGGAGAGGGCGACGGCGACGGCAAGGGAGAGGGAGAGGGAGAGGGCGACGGCGATGGCGAGGGAGAGGGCGACGGTGACGGCGATGGCGACGGCGACGGCGATGGCGACGGCGACGGAGACGGGGATGGCGAGGGAGATGGCGACGGCGAGGGCGAGGGCGACGGGGATGGCGAGGGAGATGGCGACGGGGACGGCGAGGGGAGATGGCGACGGCGACGGCGAGGGAGACGGCGACGGCGACGGGGATGGTGAGGGAGATGGCGACGGGGATGGCGACGGCGACGGCGACGGCGACGGCGAGGGCGAGGGCGACGGCGACGGTGAGGGAGAGGGAGAGGGAGAGGGCGACGGTGAGGGAGAGGGAGATGGAGACGGGGATGGCGACGGCGACGGCGACGGCGAGGGAGAGGGCGACGGCGACGGCGACGGGGACGGCGAGGGAGACGGCGAGGGCGAGGGCGACGGCGACGGCGAGGGAGACGGCGATGGCGAGGGAGAGGGCGACGGCGACGGCGAGGGAGAGGGAGATGGCGACGGGGACGGCGAGGGAGATGGCGACGGGGATGGCGACGGGGACGGCGAGGGAGATGGCGACGGCGACGGCGAGGGAGACGGCGATGGCGAGGGAGAGGGCGACGGCGACGGCGAGGGAGAGGGAGATGGCGACGGGGACGGCGAGGGAGATGGCGAGGGAGATGGCGACGGGGACGGCGAAGGAGATGGCGACGGCGACGGCGAGGGAGACGGCGAGGGCGACGGCGAGGGAGACGGCGAGGGCGAGGGAGAGGGAGATGGCGAGGGCGAGGGAGAGGGCGATGGCGACGGCGAGGGAGAAGGAGATGGCGACGGCGAGGGAGATGGCGAGGGAGAGGGCGACGGTGACGGCGACGGTGACGGCGAGGGTGATGGCGACGGCGACGGCGAGGGAGAGGGCGTAGGCGGCGACCTGGGAGAGGGCGGAGGCGGCGACCTGGGAGAAGGCGGAGGCGGCGACCTGGGGGGAGGCCGCGGCGGCGACCTGGGAGAGGGCGGAGGCGGCGACCTGGGAGAAGGCGGAGGCGGCGACCTGGGGGGGGAGGCCGCGGCGGCGACCTGGGAGAGGGCGGAGGCGGCGACCTGGGGGGAGGCCGCGGCGGCGACCTGGGAGAGGATGGAGGCGGCAACCTGGGAGAGGGCGGAGGCGGCAACCTCGGAGAGGGCCGCGGCGGTGACCGCTTGGGAGGCGGGGGTTGCGGTGATTGCGGGTGGACGGTGTTTTTCAGCTTGAGCCGTACCAGGTCTGGCAGCATGGCGGGCGTGGGCTTGTTGTTTTTGCCGGATAGTGAGACGCCCAGGTTTCGATCTCCCTTATTGCCGATGCCCCAGTTGTTGTTGCCCTTGTTGCCATTGCCAAAATTGCTGATCCCATTGTTGTTTAGACCAAAGTTGCGGTATCCAACGTTGTTACGGCCCACGTTTCCATTGCTATCGGAAACGCACTTGGAGGCACCCTTCAGGACGCACTCCACAGCGATGAGCCATTTGCAGGACGGCTGCCAGCAGGAAGTGCTGGCGCTCAGGTCCACCGCCGTGGCCACGCCTTTGAGCACGTCCAGGGTTGCCCCCCTATAGGCTCCAGCCTTGGCATAACCCAGAGCCCTGTCGAAATGGAGGATGATGGGTGAGTTCAGGCATCTTGATTATCGTCTCAGGGGCAGGCTTGCAGGCGCGTGCAGGCAATGCCCACAACGCTCAGGGCCCTATCCGCTCGTACGCACTCGCAAAAGGCATTGCGAGAGTCTTCTCCGACCACGAAGTAGTTGTTTCTAAGGAAAGAGAGGCAATGGTCAGGCATCGAGTCTCGGGGGGCAATAGTGCATGTTCTAGTCGATTCTCAAGGGCGTAGCTCCCAGCAACCCTTACTTGGCGTCCTGGACGACGGGCAGGGACACGAACGCGCTGGTGCAGGCGGCCTGCAAAAAAGACGCACCGACAGTACGATTGGCCGTGCACTCAAAGCTGCGGAAATCTCGCGACTTGACAGGCAAGTCGACTCACTTGGGCGCTAGCCAAATTTGCCAGGACCGCGAGGGCTAGGCCCCACGCAGTCCATTTGTACCTGCCCCGCATAGCAGGGGCCGCCCAATTTGCTCAGTCTGCGAGCTCAAAGCCCTATTCTCTGAAGACGGGGAAGATAGTATTGCCGAAAAACATGAGCTGCATCTGTGCATGGCGGAATCCGGAGCCGTATTTAAGGAATCATGGGGCATCTCCGGGGGGCCCGCAGGTGGATCTCCGGAGGAGACCTA